>JANFOE010000807.1:0-508813 GCA_025667525.1 Glebionis coronaria
TGGGTGGTGGAGAAACTGAATAGTTGGCAGGGAGGACTTGAGACATCAGGGATGATGTCCACTCACTCCTGAAGAAATTGACTACTTTTAAAAGCTTTGGGCTTTAACAGTGATACACGCCTTTATATTGCATCCCACAAGGTATCTAATGCACCCCATGGGAAAAATTCAACTTTTGGATACATACACGATTCAAAGTTGCCTATTAATTTTCTATCAGAAAAATGTCAAATGACCCTCGAGTATACATGATACACGAAATATTCTTAGGCCCAAATCGATATCATCAATTTTTTGGTATGCTGATAATGGGGAAACTAGTATTTGTGGGCATAAATAGTGTTTAGCAAGTCAAATAGCCAATACCTCAACTTAATTTTACATTATCAGCTTGCTTTATCCCTGAAACAACTGTATAAGGTGGAGAAGCAAGCACTGCGTAAACTGTTTCCACTTATGGATGACAAAAAAGGCCTTGCATCTGACAAAGAATGGGCAGAAGTTAAAGAAAAGTGTCGTTTTATGCGGTTGTTGAATTTATAGAGCGGCAAACCTTGCCGTGAAGGAAAATGACTTCAGTGACCTGCATTACCTCCTATCGATAGCATATTTATAAACAATCAAGGGTACTTCTACACTAATGCTATCAACAATGTGTGTTTGGTATGTGTTTTTTTCAACTATCTAAAAAAGCAAACAAACATTTGAAAGACCAAAACTTACACAACAGAAATATAAAGCCGTTGTGGCTGCCATGATGTAAGAGAGTAAGATCGCTAATCGCTAACCAACATCAATCAATATTGTATAGTGTATCCCTAATCGTATCATTAATTCATGTGTGTTTTACTTTGATCCGGACATATGTTGATGACCGTGCAATTGCAATCAAATATAATCTAATCAAACAAAGAAGCATGTGTATCGCTGTGAGGACTTTGGTTGAACTGGCTTTAGCTATTGCTCTTAGCTCGATTTTGGCTTAATTTAAAAACATATAAAATTTTCAAATATTTGAATAAACAAATGAGGGAAAAAACATACTTCACGCAGAAAAGTATAACAGTTGCAGATGCCAATATGCCATTATAGACAAGAACAATTGGTCCAAAATTACATGACAATAGAGATAACAACCACTTAACCACCTTCAGCATTCCCTTTACAAATATGTTAACACTTATCTTTCAAGTACCATAAACTAAACTGAATAATAAAGACTGGCGTGATACCTACAACACTTGATCTCACACCTTGCAATAAAGGACCTTTCGTTAATATATGGTAGTATCTGTCTCGTCAAGTAAAAGTAGCGTTTCTATATACGACCTCGCGGAGAACGTACCTGTCTTCCCATTAATCCCAACACCATCAGTATGCCCTGACAAGGGTTGGTAAACTTCAATTCCAGACACATCATAATTATCAGCATCCAGTTCCACTACAGCTTCACCATTTTTCCTAAACCCCAATACCCTATATAACGACTTACCCTCAACCGTGATAGTATATATCTTAGTAAACTGGTTATTAGCACCATCTTTCCTAGTCCACACACCACAAACCTTCATGTGACCCTCATCATGATACTCAAGTAAACCAAGCGACTCATTCACCTTCTTCACTTCTAGACGAGGTGTATGTACTAATCTCTCTGGAATACACGCCTCACCAAACTTGTCACTCTTCAAATCAAACGAAATAACAAGATTATACCAAACTCTATCATCCAAATATATATCATCCCAAGCATGGAAATAAACTACACCGTCTACAAAAGCCTGACTCCATGTGAAATAACACGATTTAAAAGGCGCACCCGTATACACAGTTTTCCAAACACGTGTACTTAATGTAATAACATCAACCTCCCACCTACTAGGTTTGTCAGAAACATTAATCTTAACAAGCTTAGGGTCACTAGTATGAGGAAAAACCCCAAAACCAACAATATTACGCAGAGACCCTGCTTTAGGGATAACAAGAATAGTAACAGATTTCCTAATAGTAGGATTCCATATAACAACCATCCTTGTTTTCAAATCCACGTCTCCATATAAACCGGTGAAACATACCAACCCGTCAGCTGAACTGAGTGTTACCAGGTGTCTTAACGAGTTAAAGGACTCCTAGGCGATTAAGGGAAACTTATGTTGGGGAAAAGTATTGTTATCGACAATGGAAGTAAATGTTTTGAGATTGCTACTCAACTTGTAAGTTACAAGCAGATGATGTTGAGGGTTAGTGTGATTGATGTGGTAGTTTCTTATGAATTCCGGGTTGTCAATAAAAGCTTTCCATTGCTTGGAAACTGAACGGAATTGGATAATAGATTTGACAAGAAGCATTTTAATGATTTCTGATTGGATCTCAAAAGGTATGTGATCAGACATTTTAGAGATTAAATTTCGGGCCGAGAGCTTCACTTCCTGTAAATCAAAATTAATCACAAGCGTCAATAACATTTATAAAATATTTAAAAAGAAAAAACAATTACTCAATTGGGTTAAGTAAAGAAATTATTGAAATTAAAACCAAAAAAATAAATATTATGAAACTAAAAAATAACAAGGTATGGAAATTATTGGAATGGCATACCTTAATTGTTGATGAACTGTGAAGGAGAAAAGGGGTAACACACAGCTTAACAGCTTTTTTGACTGTGCAATGAGTTTTGGGGCTTATTTTCTCCTTTATTTTGGGCCGGTTATTAGAAGGGCCTTATTTTTAATTTTAACTAGTTGGTTAAGTACTTTTCTAGTTTATCAGTGAAAAATGGATTTTATTTCCTTTATTTCTTTTATCTTATAAAACAATTAAGAAAAAAAAATCTTTTAATCCTGGTTGGTCTCTATTGTAGTTTCCAATAGAGGTGTGAAAAAAACCGATTTATGATTTGATCTGGGAAAAAAACCAAAACCGGTTTTTAAAAAAATCGTATTTTTTAAAACCTGTTTTTCGCAATCCGATCCGGTGGTGCGTAACCGTTTTAATAGAATGACAGGTAGGGCTGTAAATGAATTGAACGTTCAACGAACCGTTTGCTGATCGTTCGCCAAAAAATTCGTTTATGTTCGTTTGTTTAGTAAATAAACGAACACGAACAAGATTTTTAGTCCATTTAGTTAAATAAACGAACGTGAACAAAGGCTTCGTTCGTTCATTTACGTCCGTGAACGTTCGATTATGTCCGTCCGCTTACGTTCGTTTATTTGTTCGATTAATATCCCAAATGTTAAAAAATAAACTACATAACAAATATTTTTAAATGTCTAACAATAGTATAATACTAATATAGTACTTGGTTACAAAGTATTTATAATTTCTCTTAAATTATACATTAGAGCTAGAAATTTAAAAACATGGCTACTGAGATGAAAAAGAAACAATATTTTAGGATATAATTATTATATAAGTATATAAGATGTTGATGTGGATCGTCTAAAGTAACAATATTAATTACACGGTCGTTTAGCCTGTTTACTTTAATATATCACCTTTTACGTTCATTTATGTTCGCTTATGTTCGTTCGATTACGTTCGTTTAAGTTATATGAACGAACATAAACGAACATGAACAAGTTCAAATATAAATAAACGAACATGAACAAAAATTTTTGTTCGATTAAACGTTCGCGTTCGTTTATTTGTTCGGCTAAAATTAAATAAACGAACATGAACATACCTCCGTTCGCGTGCGTTCGGTTCGTTTACAGCCCTAATGACAGGGATCGGATTAAAATCCGGTTAAAACCGAATCGATCCGGTTAAAACCGACAAAACCGATTAAAATCTAGCCAAAAACCGGTTTTAATTCGGTCTGGTTTATGTCAAACCGGTTTGTTGACCAGTTGACTAAAACCGAACCGCATTAAAACCGATCTTACACGTAAACTCGTGAGTTTTACAGCCTGCCTATAAGCGCTAAAATGGGTCATAAAATTGAACCCTTATTTGATACTTTAAATATAAAGATGCAAACGAAGGTGTTCACCGCTTTGGTTATAGTGTTGCTCGACTGATTAAAACTTCTTTTAAGTAAAAGCGAAAACAAACCAAATTCAAATTGTACTTAACTAAACCCAAAACGAAGTTTTAAATTCGGTGCGGTTCATGTTGACATGAATAACTCAAATAACATCATCTATATTTTTTCGATCTTTAATTTTACAAGCTACGAAAAAAATAGTATCTAGCTATACAAGTGTTCTTTATACTAGGAGAAAAATTTAGCGATTTTACATGTATTAAAAAAAATAAAATGTATAAATTTAAGTGAGTTCTGTTGGTTTTGGTTTAATTTTCTATGTTTGACTGCTAACCCGCCAAGAGTACTCAACCACTTTGACCCCACGTGCTAGCTCATGACCCGGGCCGAGTTTGTAACGTTTTTTCATAGATCACAAGTTTCCACATAACTATCTTAAGTAATCAAATGAATTCAATGTTTAATGTCCGTTAATCAACGATATGATACAATATATGGAGTTACAACAACCCTTGCTGTTCTTCTAGTTAAAACATTTCAACAATAGTTACCAATCTTTTGTTTTGTGTTACCAATCTTAAATCTAATCATAGATATGAAGAATAATATACAGTACCTCACTAGCTAGCTAACATACAAGTGTGACAAGTGAGAACGTACGGTCGGTGATGATGATTTCTTGGGGCTTCTCGAACAGGTTCCTTTTGGTAATTAGCATACGCCACCTGCCGTTACGACTCGTCATCTAAGCACGAAAGGAACTAGAAACTAGTCTTCATCTCCGTAACTGCTGGTATAGAGCTAGGGAAAAAGACCATCTCTAACCGACCGAAATGTTAGACAAGAGCCATGCATGGGGCGTTAAAGGAGGACAAAAATGCTTATAACATTGTTATAAAACCATTTACCTTCTTTTTTCATGTTTTTGCGGTTCGCTTTCTGCAATTCCCGGCCCTAAGGGAGCCTTGTCCTCTTTCTGACCTTTGTTGTTACTCGAAGTGGACCCACCACTCTCGTTTAAACAACTAGCCATTTCCTTCGACTCCGGGCCAAAAAAGAAAAGATGTGGGCCCCATTTCATCATCTTCAGTCGGAAGCATCCTTTTGAACCCTCTAAAGCAACACCTAATACTATGTTATCTTCCAATGCTGATCTTTGGGTCATCGGCTTCTCACCATCCAGCTTTGCTTTAGTAATCGATGATGACGATGATGCAGTGGGTCCCACACTACTCCCATGTTCGAGGTTCTGACTTTGGGGGTCGAATTTCAATAGGATTCCGCGGTTAGGTCGGATGCAGCTACCGGGGTTTTACAGGCTTCGAATCTTTTTCTTCAGGGTTACTAGTCGGGCATGATGTTGACTTATTTTTATCCTCACCGTTGACTTTATAAGAAGGCTGTATAAGCAGGATCGGTAAGCAGCTGCTCTGTTTTGAGTGAATATATCAAAAAATGGAACATTATCAATATCGCATCAAGGTAGAATTTTTGCACTGTTTGAATAGGTGTGGCAAGCCACGCCCGGTGATGGCTGATAACTCTGAGGAGATCCAATAATATTGCTTACTGTTTACAGGTAACCTTAATAAGCGAATAAAAAAGCATTGAAAGATAAAAATGGAATAAAAAGAAGTCAGGTTTTCGAGAATCGAAGAACTTCTACCTTGACACCAAGAAATACTTCATAATGTGTTGTTTTCTTAATGCAAGGAACTAAAATATGCCAAACAAAAAACAGGTGCATACGATAAAACATTAGCATCTGCTGAATTTTTAGTATATTCCGCATAATGGGAAGGTTTGGCAATGCGTCAAAACGTGTGCTTTTTCTACAAGTCCAAATGGTCGGGTTATATAAGGACGAGCTCACGAGCAGAATGAACATATGATCAATGTATATCAGTAGATGGTGTGGACAACTAGTAATTACTGAGCAACTTACCAAAAAAGCCTCATTTTTACTATCAACATTCTCCAAAAACACTCGCCTAGCTGCCCGACTTGAGAACTTTTGGCCATAACTCTCCGCATAGCAGCCACAATGTTCTATTCCCGTAATATAAGCCAACTTTTTAGGGTAATTAATAATATTGCAATTCATGGTTTGGGATCTGAATCGCTTCACGGTCATCACCTCTTATTATTGTTGGAGACCACCAACCCTGAAGCAAGCAACATTATATATGAATTAGATCACCTAAGAATGAGACAGATAATGTCAGGTTGGGCAGCGGTTCAGAATAGTTCGTTTCATAATGGGCTGTTTTAATTTGGTTTGGGTGGGTCGGCAAGCATTTTTTGTTCCGTTTTCTTTATATTCTACAAGCTAGTAACTAATGTACGATGTAAGAGGTTATAGGCAACTTAATACATTTGTCTTAACCCGTTCTGTTCTTAAGGATTACCAGTTTGGCTTGTTTGAGTACTATACAGCTGATTTCTAAGTAAAAGGGACAAAACTGCTACCTAAGACTATTATGCTACTTAAGGTCGGCAGTCTTCTATCTAGACGCTGCACGGAGTTAAAAAGACCACGAATCACGCCCTTGTGTAACTGTGTTAAACACGGACTTCAGAGAAAACTGCTTATTACTCATCTTCTAGATTAGGTCAATCGAGCAAGAACATACGGATCTACAAATGCATTGATGTAACTAAATAGACTTCATACCCGTCGATTTTTTTTGAATCCATTCACTTGGTACAAATGATCTTGTTGCATGGATTTTTTTTATTTATTTTTTTTTTGGTAACCGTGATTTCCGACTCATTGGCCGACTAATCCACGGGGTTTGATTGTTGCATGGATTATTACACATAAAAGAATATTTGTACATATCTACATGTAAATTACGCTCGAATACAATTTTTCACAATACAAGTCTGAAATAAAGATAAATAAGCACTCTTTAAGAATAATGAGGTGCTACCTCACGGCCTGCAAGTGCGAGCAAGACCTCCAGCTGTGACCCATTTCTGATTAGAGCGGATTTGGCCAGGTTAACCGGGATTGTGCGGGTTTGGCCTGGTTAACCGGGTCTGGCCTGGTTTGACGGCTTAACCGGGTTTGAGCATGTTTGGCCAGGATTTAGCGGGTTGGCTGGGTTTGAGCATGTTTGGCCAGGATTTAGCGGGCTTGTCCGGGTTTGACTCCATCCCTACAAAAAAGTATAACATGTTCACTGGATACCTGTCTTGCCCATATCGCCACTTGTGTGGGGATCAAACAGAAAAGACCCGTTTGACTTAGTTTTTAAAATGATCATTGTGACCCGGTTTCCTAAATGACCGTTCTTAAAATTCAAGAAACACCCATGCTTGCCATCATTAACAGTTGTTTTTACAAAAAACACAGTCCCAAAAGCCACACATAATAACAAAAGTATAAGATACTTAAAGAGATAAACAACCAACAAATTACTATTCCTGTATCATCCCAAAACCTCATCAAACATCTAACACCATCAAAGGCCTTGCTTCAGCATGCTCGCTAAGTTGCAGCACAACAAAGAAATGTGATGCGTCTCAACAAGTGCCAGGACCAAGGTTGTCAAAAGCGAGAAAAGCGCCCGCTAAAGCGAGAAAAGCGACTGAAGCGACCCAAAGCGCTTTATATCTGTTGAAGCGAGGCGTTTTACTGAAGCGAGGAAAGCGACTGAAAAGCGATCAAAAAGCGACCTTAAAGCGCCTGCTTTTTTAAAAAACGGCTAATTTTCAAATTTTTAGATAAAGAAGATGTACAGCCGGCCCTAATCTTTTAAATTATTTGAATGAACTTCTATTTTGTGGTCTTTTTATATTAAAAATGAAGATTATAAGATAATTATGATTCTATTTAATAATTGTTTTCATGCTAGACACTATTATATGCACATAGTGTAAAATGCTTACTGAAGCGCTCGCTTTTCTCGCTTCTCGCTTTTCGCTTTGGAAATAGGTATGTCGCTTTAAGGTCGCTTTCGCTTTTAACTACCTTGGCCAGGACTGCTTTGGACTGCAACATGAATTAGGGTATGAGCTCGTTGGTAATAACTTGAAATGGATACAACAGAATGTACCACTATGTTGTGATCAGGGGAGACAGACGCAAGAAATCAGGCCATAAGAAAGGCGTTGGCAACAAAAGCAATGGCAGAGGAGAATGAAATAAGGACGTGAAAAGCACCTACTCAATATGTGTGTTTCGACTTTTTGATAAAGCAAACACACATGTGAAACACCAAAAACGTACATAACACATAATTATTAAGCCATCTACGGTATGAGTTCAGGCCTAAAAGATGAAGATGATATGAGTTATATAATTTCATCTACGGGCTTCAAGTTGGTTTGATAGATAATATGAGTTCCTGCCTAAAAGATGATGTTTCGGGTAGTATTGTGAGTGCAAGGGCTGTCACGGATTGGCTTCGGATTACGCGCTTGTTTTTGGTATGATAATTGGCGAGAGTCAGCCCATCTCCTCCTTGGTCACTTTCCTAGTTTGTTCGCTCTTGAGAGCTCCAAGTACCAACGGGTTCTCTTTAAGAAAGGAATGGCGGGAGAAATGGAGACTAAATGGGGATCAAAATGGGGAAAAAGGTAGGATTGATCATACCAGAGTAGACGCTTTGACTGGTTTTTAGAATGACCATTCTCACCCAGTTTCAAAATGATCGCTGTTTTACAGAAAACACAAGAAAAGTTATTTCTGAGTAAAAATCTTTGCATCGATATTACTTCTGTAAAATCTTAGTCAATACGAAGCATTAATTAAAGGAAAAGCTACACCCAATTTCGGTGTACATAACAAATATAAGACACTTATAGAGAGAGTATATAAATAACGCAGTAGTATTCCAATATCATCCTAAACCCCCCTCAAACATGTAAGATCATCAAAGGCCTTGCATCAACACGCTTTGCACCACATCAAAGACATGCAACGAGTCTCAGTGAACGCCATGACTTCCATAACGGGGAACAGGGAAGGGTGTGAGCTGGTTGGTAGTAAGTTGACATGAATACAGCAGAATATACCACTGTTATCGTTATCGTGTAGTCAGGGGAGACAGGCGCACAAAATCAGGCCATAGGAAAGGTGTGGGCAACAAAAGGAATGAAAGAATATAAAGCCGTTGTGATTGTCCTTATGTTGGAGAGAAACAATTATTCCATATATTACCTAAGCCAGCCGGCGCACCTAATTAAGAAGCACGTATATGGTCTTAACTCGATGGTTAAAAGTTTGCCTCGCTTTAATAACATATAAATGTTTCAAATATTTGAGCAAACATAAAAAACAACGCATATAAGTAATCTACCATCCCTAATCTAGTTAACACTTATCTTTCTAGTAACATAAACTAAACTGAATAATTAAGAAAGACCGACGTGATACTTACAGCTTGATCTCGACACCTTGCAATATAACACCATCATCGTTGTTAATGAATGATAGAATCTGACTCGTCAAGCAAAAGTAGCGTTTCCATGTACGACCTCGCGGAGAACGAGCCTCGCTTTCCATTAATCCCAACACCATTAATATGCCCTGACAAGGGTTCATAAACCTCAATTCTGGACTCTTTAACATCATCATCATCCATCTCCATTACAACTTCACCATTGTTCCTAAACCCTAATACAGTCCTGAACACCGACTTGCCCTCAACCTTGATAGTATACAATTTAGCAAACTGGCTATTAGCACCATCTTTCCTACTCCACACACAACATACCAATGTACCGCCCTCAAGATAATACTCGAGTAAACCAAGTGACTCATTCACCTTCGCCACTTTTAGACCATGTCCTTGTACTAATGTCTCTGGAAGACGCACTTCACCAAACTCCTCACTCTTCAAATCAAACGAGATAACATTATAAAACTTAAAGCTGCGAACGTAATCATAACAATAGAAATAGATAACCCCGTCTACAAAAACCTGACCGCTACCAAAGAAAGAGCATAACTTAAAAGGGGCACCCGTATACACAGGTTTCCAAATACGTGTACTTAACGTAAAAACCTCAACCTCCCACATATTATGATCCCACGTATTAGGAGCAACACTGATCTTAACAAGCTTAGGGTCACTAGTATCTGGACAAACACCAAAACCGACAACATCGGCCTTTTTTGCGAGAGGGATAACAATATCAACAGATTTCCTGATAGTAGGATTCCAGATAATAACCATCCCAACACGCGTACTGAAGCATCGGTGAGGACAGCAAAAACATACCAATCCGTTAACCGAATCAAGTTTAACTGTGTTTTTGAATGAGCTAAGGGATTCCGGGGCGGTTAAGGGAAACTTTTGTTGGGGGAAAGTATTGTTATCGATAATCGAGCTACATGTTTGGACGTTGTGTAAGTTGTATTGTAAAAGTAGACAATGCTGGGGGTTTGTGTGATTGAGGTGGTAGTTTTTTATGAATTTTGGGTTATCAATAAAAGCCTTCCATTGTTTTGAAACAGAACGGAATTGAATTATTGATTTAACAGGAAGCATTTTAATGATTTGGGATTGAATATCGAACGGTATGTGATGAGACATCTTAAAGATTTTGAATTTTAGAGATATTCGACAACCAGGGATGCCTAAACCTTGTGGTCCTTAGGTGCTTTGTTAGATGATAGAGTTCCTTAACAAGCTGTAAATCAAGAGTAATGATCAAGTATGAGTAACATTTAGAGAGCCAAAAGATAGACAATTAACACGGATGATTATAATTGTTTAATAGTGATAATCTAATTATTTTAGGAACCAGATAACAAAAAGAAATATGTCAGGACTAAAAACGCCTAAATAGTTCAAATAAGCAGAAAAAAAAACCTATGAAAAGCCCTAAATAGCTGAAACTAGCACAAAAGAAAAACTTAAAAAAACAGAAATAAAATGGATCAAATAAGCAGCAAAAAAGATGAAATCAGCCATTTTAGTGAAATCCGATAAGCTACCAACATTCAAAATCATAAGAATAACAAAATTAAAAAAGTATATATGTTCAAAAGATTTGAAAACGACCTTAATTATGGTTGGTGATGGCGGCTATAGAGACAAGGGGTACTGTGTTGTTACTTGTTAGTGTTAGGGTTGTTTTACTTTTACCCCTCTTTTTAAGAACCGGTCGGAGGAGAGAACCGGTCAGAGAAAACTGGATCAGTTTTATTTCTTTGTTTTAAACCGGGCTTCTATTAGTACTTCTTTAAATAAAAAGACACAATTTTTCTAAATTATATTATTTTATTTTCTTTTAATTATATTATAAAGTATTTATGATTTTTTAATAGACTTTTGGCTGTTTGAAATTTCAATAGTTTTTTATTTAATGTATATAAAGCAAATTGTTGGATGTAACAAACTTTTGTAATAACTTATTAAAATAACATTTTTAATTTTTAGGTGAAATATTATTTTTTTTTAATTTAAATTTACCATATTTTTAAAAATTTTGTGCTCTTTAATTCAATATCTATTTCGATAAATTTTGTTAACTTTTAGTTTTTCTTATTCATTTTTAGCGGGTTTATTTTTATTTAACTTTTTTCCCATTTTAAATTAGTGTGAAAACGAACTTGATAAGTAAGATAGTAACAATTGTTTGCTTTAAATAAAATAATATATTTAACTTTTACCCCTCTTTTTATCAACCGGTCAGAGTGAACTGGACAGATTTTATTTATTTATTTTAAACCGGGCTTGTATTACAGTACTCTTTTTGTAACAAAAGCTAGAACAGAAAAGCGCATAATTTTTCTAAATTACATTATTTTATTTTATGTTAATCTTATTTTTTACTTAATGTATATAAAGTAAGTTGTTAGATATCTTTTCTACATTATCAACTTTTTTAAACAAATTTTTGTAACAATTGATTAAAATAACATTTTTAATTTTTAGTTGAAATAATATTTTTATAATCTAAATTCATCATATTTTTTAAAATTTTGTGCTCTTTAATTAAATATCCATTTCGATAAATTTATTAACTTTTATAATTGTTTAATAGTGATAATCTAATAACAAAAAGAAATATGTGAGGACTAAAAACGCCTAAATAGTTCAAATAAGCAGAAAAAAAGCTGAAAACACCACTCAAAACCTATGAAAAGCCCTAAATAGCTTAAACTAGCACAAAAGAAAAGCTTAAAAAATAGAAGTAAAATGGATAAAATAAGCAGCAAAAAAGATGAAATCAGACATATTAGTGAAATCCAATAAGCTATTAAGATTGAAAATCATAAAAATAAGAAAATTAAAAAAGTATACAACCTTCTCTTCTGGGTTGGTTGGTTGGTGATGGCGGCTATAGAGAAAAGGGGTACTGTGTTGTTTGTGTGTTAGGCTTATTTTACCGGGTTTATTTCTTTGTTTTAAACCGGGGCTTGTATTAGTATTATACTATTATTCTTTTTAGGGAGAATTTCATATATATCCTTATTTTTAGTCAAAATTACATATATATATCTAACTTCACCAAAAAATTACATATATATCCAATTTAAAACATAAAATTACATATATGTCCAAAAATCTAATTTTATTTTTCTTTTTTCTTTTTCGAAATAACATATCATCTATGCAATGAGACTTCATTTTTTCCTCAATATAAATCTCACCATCCGGTTCTTAGCTTCTTGGTCTCACGTTTATGTGTTTGGACTCTTTAAGCACAATGTAAAAGTAAAAAATTTCTAACAAGAATATGATTTTATAATTATTTAGTCAAATTATTTGGATTTGGATCATGAGGAAAAAAATGGTTGGTAAGAAATGTGAACATTTCCCTCGCGTATAAAGCATACAATCATATGATAGCAAACACTAATACACGAGGGAAATGTTCACATTTCTTACGACAACTTTTTTCCTCATGATCCAAATCCAAATAATTTGACTAAATAATCGTAAAATCTCTTGTTAGAATTTTTTTTACTTTTACATTGTGCTTAACGAGTCCAAGCACATAAACGTAAGACCAAGAAGCTAAGAACCGGATGGTGAGATTTATATTGAGTAAAAAATGAAACGTCTCATTAGATAGATATTATGTTATTTTGAAAAATAAAAAAATAATTATTTTTTTTGGTTTTTGGACATATACGTAATTTTATGTTTTAGATTGGATATATATGTAATTTTTTGGTGAGGTTGGATATATATGTAATTTTGACTAAAAATAAGGATATATATGAAATTCTCCCTTCTTTTTGTAACAAAAGCAAGAACAAAAAGGCACACTTTTTCTAAATTTTAGTATTATTTTATTGGGTTAAATCCATATATTACCAACGTACTTTTCAAATTTTACACAAATAAGTAACTAACTCAACATATTACTGATATGATCATTAAAACTAGCTAATATTTTTTTAAATATAAGTAAGATAACCGGATGATTTTCCAATTATATAAAAAATTATTTATAAATTTCCACTTGGATAATTACTCCGTATTTTCTTACACATTTTCTTATATTTGTCTTTCTTTCTTTATAGTCCCTTCTTTCCCAGAAAACTATAGGAGTGAGCAGGCCCGACTGAAACCGAATGGGACCGACCGACCCGATAAAACCGACTTAAACCGAACTATCCGGTTCGGTAGTCGGTTTCAAAAATGGTTAATTTTCGGTTTCGGATCGGTTCGGTATTAAAACCGAGTTAAGCCTGATATGGCCCGAAAAGCTGAAAACACCACTCAAAACCTATTAAAAAAGGGGTTAATATACACACAGGTTACTAAAGTTTGGCGAATGTAACGATTTTGTTACTAAAGTTTAAAACATTACACTTGAGTTACTAATGTATTGTTTACCTGAACTTCAAGTTACCCATAATGTTTTTACCTGTAATTATAAGTTGCATGTCTAGGTGGACTTCAACTTACGTTTTCGTTAGTAAACTTACGTTTTCTTCAGTAAAGTTACGTTTTCGTCAATACACTTACGTTTTCGTTAGTAAACTTAAGTTTTTTCAGTAAACTTACGTCTTCGTCAGTAACATTACGTTTCGTCGGTAATTTTACGTTTTTTTCAGTAAATTTACGTTTTTGTCAGTAATTTTACGTTTTTGTGAGTGAACTTACGTTTTCGTCTGTAAACTTACGTTTTCGTCAGTAATTTTACGTTTCCGTCAGTAATTTTACGTTTCCGTCACTAAATTTACGTTTCCGTCAGTAAATTTACGTGTTCGTCAGTAAATTTACGTGTTCGTCAGAAAATATACGTTTTCGTCAATAAATTTACATTTTTCTCAGCATTTTTACGTTTCCGTCAGTAATTTAACGTTTTCGTCAGTAAATTTACGTTTTCGTCAGTAAATTTACGTTTTCGTCATTAAATTTTCATTTTCGTCAGTAAATTTACGTTTTCGTCAGTAAAATTACGTTTTCCTCAGTATTTTTACGTTTCCGTCAGTATTTTCACGCTTTCGTCAGTAAATTTACGATTTCGTCAGTGAACTTACGTTTTATTCAGTAAATGAATATTTTCATATGTATTTTTACATTTGTATTTTTACGTTTTCGTCAGTAAACTTACGATTTAGTCAGTAAATCTACGTCTTCATCAGTATTTTTATGCTTTCGTCAGTATTTTACGTTGAATAAAACGTAAAATTATTAACGAAAACGTAAATTTAGTGACAAAAACGTAAAAGTACTGACGAAAACGTAATTTTACTGACAAAAACTTTAATTTACTTACGAAAACGTATATTTACTAACGAAAACGTAAATTTACTGACGAAAACATAAAGTTACTAACGAAAACGTTATTTACTGAAGAAAACATAAAGTTACTAAAGAAAACGTAATTTACTGACGAAAACGTAAAAGTATTAACAAAAACGTAAAATTACTGACGAAAACGTAAGTTTACTTACTAAAACGTAAGTTTACTGACGAAAACGTAAAATAACTGACAAAAACGTAAAAATACTGACGAAAACGTAATTTTACTTACGAAAACATAAGTTTACTGACGAAAACGTATATTTACTGACGAAAACGTAAATTTACCGACGAAAACATAAAGTTACTAACGAAAACGTAAATTTACTGATGAAAACATAAAGTTACTAACGAAAACGTAAATTTACTAACGAAAACGTAAAAGTACTGACAAAAACGTAAAATTACTGACGAAAATATAATTTTACTGACGAAAACGTCAAATTACTGACGAAAACGTAAAAATACTGACGAAAATGTAATTTTACTTACGAAAACATAAGTTTACTGACGAAAACGTAAATTTACTGACGAAAACGTAAAATTCTTGACGAGAACGTAAATTTACTAACAAAAACGTAAGTTTGCTCACGAAAACTTAAGTTTACTAACGAAAACGTAAATTTACTGACGAAAACGTAAAATTACTGACGAGAACGTAAATTTACTAACGAAAACTTAAGTTTACTGATGAAAACGTAAGTTTACTGACGAAAACGTAAGTTTACTGAGAAAACGTAAGTTTACTGACGAAAACGTAAGTTTACTGGCGAAAACGTAAATTTACTGACGAAAATGTAAAAGTACGAACGAAAACGGGAAAAAACTGACCAAAATGTAAAGGTTTAATATACACGCATGTTACTAAAGTTTGGCCAAAGTAACGATTTTATCATTAAACTTTGGCCAAAAAATAAAAATGGGGGCCACCAAAACCTGCTTAACCGGTAACCTATCTCATGAGTAACGACGGGATAGTTTTTCTAAACCTTTAGTAACAAATAAATCAACCCGTATACAATAGTAACCTAAGTGTAAGGTTTTAAACTTTAGTAACAAAATCGTTACTTTGGTCAAACTTTAGTAACCTTTGTGTATATTAACCTGGCCCTAAAAAGGCTCAAATTAGGAGAAAAAGATGAAATCAGTCAATATAAATGTGTAGAACATGCTTTCAATCAGACTAACACACGTGTATGCACATGTCCGCATAGATGAGGCTATTTGGGTTGTTACGCCAGGGAGATCCGAATAAGGTTGAGGAGGGATCCCGACCACTACGCGAGGGTGAGCCCTGTCTACTTGTTACGACTGCAAACATAATCGTCCCCCTCGAAGAAGCACCAGAGCCACAATCCGACGTACAGGGAACATGGATAGAGAAGTCCTCTGGACTTCACCAATGAAGACGGTGGTGAGCCGCTATTAGAGAACACCGCTGCCCTCCAAGGTGAGAACATGGAGCAGCCAACCGACTCGTCCATCAACCGTCTATTTGGTGATGACGATCAAGAGGAAGTAGCAAACAAGACTGGCCCTTCGACGCAGCCAAAACCTTCTCCCCGAAAACGCAAGTCTACCAGGAGGGTAGTAAAAGATGTAGAAGTGGAGGCGGGGAGCTTCAACGCGCCTCCCAAGAGGTTGCGTAAAGATCACCCCCAATACAAAAAAGGGAGCGGCACTACCTTTCCACATGACAACCCCCTGCCCCACCCTGCCATAACAGAAGAGCAGGTAGAGACGACTGTGTGGAAGGCGACACCGGTGAGTGTCGTAGCCCCTACCATTACTGAACCTACGATAGCTTCAACGTAAGTATCCCTCTCTACTCCTTTTTATGTTTTTTGTTTAAAAAACTTCAAAAGACTTATAAGTTTGCGTAAATAACAGGGTGGATCGTACGGCCGTGCCACATGATGGAGATGCCACGAGGGAACCACCGCCTATGATAACCGTCCGTTCATCATCTCCTCCTCCAACCTATGTGGAAGAGCCACAAACTATGAGTCTGGTCCCCTGCCTCCGCCCAGCATGGAACTTGTCCGAGCTGACAAGGCTAGAGTCGGAGGAGGAATGCAAAGAATTTGTGGACCACTTGACTCCTCCAAGCCTGGCTCAAGATCTTGACGAGCTCAACCACGTGACCCTCCTTGAGCAGTTCAATGTGTCCACGACGCACCAGATGACTGTTGGTGCAGCCCTGCAACGTCGTTTTGAGGAGGCCTTGGGCCACGTACGCCGCGCCGATAAGAGAGTTACCCGTAGGGAGGAGCTGGTAGTGAAGCATGAGCAAACAATATCTTCATTGCAGGCAAACCTGTCGACGGCTGAAGTAACAATAAAAGAGCAGGCAAGCCACGCCAATACCCGTGATGAGCGTATTGCTGAACTGGAAGGTCTTCTTGAGACTTCCAACGACAAGGTATGTATCCTTATATATTTATTATTTTTTGTGTAAAACCATACTTGTCCTTCAATTCCTTTCTAACCTTAGCCTTTCATTCACAGGTAGCCGCATCCGAGGCCTCTGCTAAGACCGCGGCTGACCAAGCATCCGCCCTCACAGAGGAACTAGAGAAGATGCGGATGTTGGTTAAGGGTGAAGAAGCTTTGAAGGAAGAATTTGCCAAGGAGAGGGCTGAAATTGAAAGGCGAATGTTTGAGACCTCAGAGAAGGTGAACGCTGAGTTGGACGCACTAGCTACGGATCGTGACGAAGTGTTGTGCCCTCAACTTCTTACGGCCATCGTTGGTCGTAGGTGGGTGGTGGGCCATGGGGCGCGTCTAGCAGTGATGAGAGTGATGGAGTCACCTCAGTTTGTACAGCCCTTTACCAATGTCGTGTTAGACGGTATTGACCGCGGCCGACACGAAGGTATGACCAAGGCTGCCGAGCTAATAAGCAAGAACGAAAACATCACTAGGCACGCCTACTTCAACCCAGGGGCCGAGGCAAAAATGACTTCTTCCATGGGTGTCCTGGGAGACTTGGAGTATCCTTTCCTGTTCGAACTTGAAGCTATGAAGGACGCGTCGAACGAAGATATCATGGCGAAGCTTCGCCTCGACGCATGGCCAAAAATTGGAGTGGACCCCCGAGCACATCTTATATCGGACCCTAGCCAGCTCACCCTTCTAGCTTATGATGATAACTCGAAGGTCGTGAAGGGCGAGAAGGCTTTGGGTGAGACGCTTGAAGCAAACCTATCCCGGGCTCGTAGCAGGAAAGAGGCCTGTGATGAGGCACTCCTTTCTTTGATAGCCGAAGGGTGGAAAGAGGTAGGTGAATTCCTTCCTCCTTTGTAATACATGTAGTCGTAACTTTTGAACACTTGTACTGCTCTCTTCGTAATGTATATTCGTTCGTGGATGTCCACGGCTTTATTCTGTAATTCAATGTCAAACACTTAGAATACTTATTAATATATGTGTCCGTGATGATCACGACGACTTTTTTTTTTGTATATTTGAAACTTGTATTTACTCTTAGATATCGTGTATCTTTTGCATGACGTGTCACAGCTGTTTAAGCAAATACTAAGTCTGTAATTTACTAGACGTGCACTGTGTGTCTTTACCATGTATGGCCTTTCATGAGGGCGGTATGTGAAACTTATCACAACGTCTTGTGAATATGGTGTTTAGTAAGGATTCATGATCCGCGCCACTGGGGTTGCATCCCTCTTATGCGACAAGTTGAATTATTAGGTTCACTTAATCCTCCTACTCCACTTGGGAGCGAATAGTACATGTACGGCTGAATGAATGCATATGAATAAGAAATAACACTTAAGAATGAAAACAAAAAAGTAATCCTAAATACACAAGATATAATTTGCACAAGAACAAGCCGTGGAGCTCGCTAGGCACCACGACATTTTATGATTACGGTTACGATTTTTTGACAGAATGATAAAATCCTACGGCAAATATAACCTAGAAAACATAAAAGAAAAAAATACATGGATCTTTTTTGAAGTTGTCTACAGCGAAGTGTCCATGCGGAGGTCGTAGCCTTTTAGAGATAACACCTTTTGAGGTTGCAAATATTCCATGTACGATGCAAGTCACGACCATCCATGTCATGTAATTTGTACGCGCCTAGCCCCAAAGCTTCCGTGACTTCATACGACCCTTCCCACTTTGGTCCAAGTTTTATTGTGTTCTCCGCGCGACTTGCCTTGTTAGCACGATAGACAAAGTCCCCCGGTCGGAAGGAAACGCCCTTGACTTTTGAGTCATAATAAGCCTTCATCCGCGCCTTATATTTGGCTTCATTGATGGCTGCTATCTCCCTTTTCTCCTCTAGCAAGTCTAAACTGGCCCGGAGTTCCTCATCGTTCGTGGCGACATTAATCTCCGTTGTGCGGATTGTTGGCATTCCAATCTCTGCTAGAATGACTGCCTCGGTTCCATAGGCTAACGTAAATGGAGTGTCCCCATTACCCGTTTTTATCATTGTTCTATGTGCCCATAGGACATGTGGTAGTTCGTCCACCCATTTGGCGCTTCTCTCATCTAAGCGCGCATTTCCTTCACCTAGGCTTCTATTTGCCTGCTCCACTAGACCATTAGTCTGTGGGTGTTTAACTGATGCGAAGCGCTGTTTGATGTTGAGCACTGCGCACCAATCCTTGAACGGATTATCCGCAAACTGTTTCACCCTTATTGTACTAGTAACATAAACTAAACTGTTAATAGAGACTGATGTAATACCTATAGCTTGATCGACACCTTCGAAATATAGCACTATCTTAATTGTTAGTGAATGATAGAATTTAACTCGTTAAGCAAAAGTAGTGTTTCCATGTATGACCTTGCCGAGAACGTACGTCGCTTTCCATTAATTCCCAACACCATTAATATGCCCTGACAAGGGTTCATAAACTTCAATTCTAGATTCTGCATACTTATTATAATCATCCAGTTCCATTACAACATCACCATTGTTCCTAAATCCTAATACCTTATCGTACACCGACTTACACTCAACCTTAATAGTATATATCTTACTAAACTTTTTATTAGCATCATTTTTCCTACTCCACACATCACAAACCCTCATGTCACCCTCTTCGTAATATTCAAGTAAACCAAGCGATCCATTCACAAATCTATATCTGCATAACATGTACGTACTAATCTCTCTGAAAGACACACTTCACCAAACATCCCACTTTTCATATCAAACGAAATAGTAATATTAGACCTAACTAGATAAGCAATATTAAATGCCAAAGTACAAAAATAGATAACCCCGTTTACAAAAAAACCGATGCCACATTAAACCACACTTTTTAAAAGGCGCACCCACGTAGACGGTTTTCCAAACGCGTGTACTTGACGTAAAAACAACAACCTCCCACATACTAGTTTTTCTATTACTTACACCAATGTTAACAAGCTTAGGGTCACTATTATCAGGATAAACCCCAAAACCAACAATAGTACGTTTATACCCTGCTTTAGGGTTAGGGATGACAATACCAACAGATTTCCTAAAGGTAGGATTCCATATAACAACCATCTTACTTTCTGGATCTATGTCACTATATAAACCACAAAAACATAACAACCCGTCAAAGGAACTAAGTGTTATTGGGTGTCTTAATAATCTAAGGGAGTCCGGGGTGGTTAAGGGAAACTTATGTTGGGGGAAAGTATTGTTATCAACAATGGAAGTATATGTTTTGACATAATTACCCAACTTGTAACTTAGAAGTAGATGATGTTAGGGTTTTGTATAATTGATGTGGTAGTTTTTTATGAATTCCGGATTGTCGATAAGATTTCGTTGTTTAGAAACGAATCGGAATTGAATTAGTGATTTGACAGGAAGCATTTTAATTATTTCCAATTGGATCTCAAAAAAGTAGGTAATCCGACATCTTTAAGGGTTATGAATTTTAGAATTTTTTCGACAAGCAGGGATTAGATTTTTCCCGCCTAAAGCTTCACCTCCTTCATTTAATAAATTTAAAAATTACAATAAAATTAAAAATTAAAATACAAACTAAACTCATGAAAAAAAATATTTCAAAAACTTATCCAAAAACTAAAATGGCCGTAAAATCTTAAAGAAAGCCCAATAAAAAACCCTACACACTACCCCTGCTCTTCTTCTTTTTCCTGCGCACACACAGAGCAACAAAAAAAAGATCTTCGTCTTCAACAAGAAGACCAAAAATAGGAACTCAGGAAAATAAAGAAAACATATTAAACAAAAATGCAACGGATGTAAACCTTTGTGGGTCCAATTTTTTTTTGTTTTTTTCCTCCTCACTTGGCCGTCGAAGAGGGCTGTGGCGAGCATCTGGCGAATGGAGGGGGTGTGTTGGCGAGATTTGGCGAGCTGCCAGGTAAGATTGGCGAGGGCGAATCGCCACCGTACCCAACACTCTAAGAGATGACAAACCTTTTTGTTTAAGGTTATTATTATTACTAGCAGGGTACCCGCTCGTTGCGGCTGCGGGTACACTGAACAAGCGCAATGTTTTATAGTTATATTTATAGATAATAGTGATAGTTTTAAGTTGAACTAACTTTGAGCAATAATAAATCATTTTATATTATTGTGATGATTGATGATGAAATGTATTTGCAAATCTATATAACATCGCAATATTATATAACATATAAATATAGAAAATCTTCTTAATTCATATGTTTAAACTTTTTCGTACATCATAACGACGTTAAAATCTTCCTACTTTGATGTGTACGGTTTAATCGAATTAATTAAAAAAATTATTCAAATTCAAGCACAAAAATTTCATATTAAACTTATATTATCAAACAAATTAAATAGTTGTATCTAAAAAATCAAATTTATAACAATAATCATTTGTAAATATTGCATATTAATTTGTATTAAATATGTCATTTAATGTGTATTGCCCATCAATTAATATAGAAATAAATTTATATTCATTTTAATAATAATTTAATGAGAAATGATTTATCCTCCTATAATTTATTCCTACTTATATGCATACTTACATGATTTTGACACGTGTCATAATTGACGGTTTAGATGCAGAGAGATAATGAGTGGAGATCATATATAAAATATTATTGTGTGTATGAGGATATGTAGGATGATATTGTAGGAGGATATAGCAACACTCTAATTTAATATATTGCGTTGTTTGACTTTGTTAAGTGTCCAAGTAGATTATATATGTTCTTATTTGAATATTTATAATTATGTGATTTGTTGATTTTTTTTAATATAACATATATATATTGTATTTTTAAAGTATAAAGTTTAGAGGGTATAAAGTTTAAGTGGTCTTTTGTTTATTTTATAAAGTTATTAAGACCATTTAATTTATTTAAAATTCAGCCATTAAAGTTTTATCAATCCCCTCATCTTTTTTTAAGTTTTATTTTCATAAATTTGACACATATATCTTTGTGTGTTTTTATCAAATTCCTCCACCAAATTTTTTAATTATGACTAAATTCAGTTCAATTTTGATTTTTTTCACCAATCACATTGCTCGATTTTGTTTATGTGTCAAAATCAAGTCATTTGATTGGTACAATTGTTTTTCCTATAACTTCACTTTTTACTAAAATTATCAAATAATCTAATTCTTTTATTATATAAAAGATTAAAATAAACTTTATAAGAAAATATTACAAGTGAGTTGTGGGATCATGAAGTTACAAGACATTTATTTATATTGTTGTTTAAAATTAAAAGAATGCTAGATCAACAAAATGTTTACAAAACAAAATCTACATACATATGGGTCATGTAAATATGGTAGATGAATCACATGAAAGATAAAATATTATAAAACATGACTGGTTAATTTTTTCTTTGTCATTATGTGGATATGTTTTTGTAAATTGTTACTGGATGTAATATTTTTTTTAAATTATTATTACAAATTTTACAGAAACTTTTAATTAATTAAGTGAAGTTAAAACTGTTATCTTGACAAAATAATATGAAAAAGAAAGCAATAATAAATATTTTTTTTATAATTGTTTATTTTTTTTATTAGAATAATTTTAGAACGAAGAGAATACTAAATGTTTGACAATTATGTACAATGAGGATTCTATTTCATTTCTAATATGCTACTATCACTTTCTAATATGCGACTATATCACTTTTCAAATAGAATATTAGAAAAGTCTATCGAGTTTTCTAAGTTGGTGAAGAATATTACGAAATCTCGATTACCCTTTATGGAAGATCCCACATTGAACCCAGTCGTGACATCAAAGATTTTGACTTCATAAATGTAAATCAACGAGGTTTGAGAACCGCACAAGTCTTCACATACCGTTCCGTTTCGTACCAAAATTATTATCCATAAACAAAAAAAACATTACTTTTATATTTTTTTTCTGATACTTTTTGCATAATGACACTTTATTTTTTTGTCAATTATACTTTTTTTTTATTGTTTGTAATAATAACCTCAAGTGATGGTAATACGATAAATTCGAACTAAATTTTCTGCCTATTTTTAAAAGTGGATAATAATTTTGAAATAAAATAAAATGGAATAGTGAACAAAGTTTTAAGACGGAGATGATACTTCATATGACTTAATGAATAACGACTTGCTATAAGCCTATAAAATATAGGGCTGAGCATCGGTCCGAGATCGGACCAGACCGAGGACCAAAATGGTCCAAAACCCCGGACTGAAATGGTCTGGTCTGGCTCGGTCCTCGGTCCGGTCCGATTCTATTAGGCATAATCGACAAGTTTTGGTAAGACCGAACTGGACCGGACCGGACCGAGGACCAAATTCGTCCAAAACCCCAGACCAAGGACCAAACCGAAATTGTTCGGTCCGGTTCGGTCCGATCCATTCCAGTCTGATTTTTTAATTTGGGTCGGTTTTGAGTCTGTCGTCCTCAACCGTAATAAAATATATTTGAAAATTATTAAAACGAACTCAAATAACAAGTCTTAGGCCCAAATGTTAATCCAATAACCAGTTTGGCCCAACAATGCACAAACTAGGGTATACACAATTTACCTACCACTACTTCAACCCTAAAATATTAGTATTACTCTCACTCACTCAGCCACCACATAAACACATCCACCATACACACAAAAAGTGTATGTCTTGCAACCTATGGATCCCAAAAACCAATGGTTCTTTTCAGATATTATTCGAAACAAACAGATTTTGGAATGGGTTTGGTAATGATGCTGTCCGTGGCCTAAACTACTTTCATAATGATTATAACAAGGGTTAGACATTTCTGAATGTTATTTCATTTTTACTGCTGTTTAAAATGATGTTTTTTTAAGGTTTAACAAAATAATCATCTACTTACTATTCAGGTGTTGCTGATGATGAAACTAGTCCACATCAGTTGCGGATCAACTTGCAAATACCAATAACTTGCAGATACGGATACTGGGTTCTAGGACTTGTACCTCGTCAACACAGAAAGTTAAAAAGGTGTGTATACAACATTTTTAATTTCCAGATTTTAGTATACTTATTAGCCTACACCATTGGACAAAAACAACTTCATATTGAAAAGATTTTAATAAATGAGTGTTCTTTCCTAAACCTTATTGTTTCTCTTTTTATCGTATCTAAGGCAAGTTTACGAGTATTACCAAGCCTAAAAAGAAGCAGAAAGTTCTTTTTGAGAGATTATCATCATGATATTGACGTGTGAGAGGAAATCGATTAAAGATTGGCGAGATTTCCATTTACCACCGATTATGAAGCCCTAATATATATGTGTTGTTATTGTGATTGTAACGTTATTGCTTATGGACTACACTACCTTCATAGTAATTCGAAGTTTCTGAGACACATTAGTAGGAAATGTACTCCTCTTGTGAATGGTGAAAGTTGCCGTATTAGCTAATTGATGTTAGTTGGTTTTGTGTATTTTACTTTCAAGTCATTTTTTAAGTTGCATATTGTTAATTTGTTTTTCTAAGCATCAAGTTTATGGCTCTGGTGTGTCGTTTGCTATAATTTGTTTTGTTGCACACATATGAATGATGATGTTTTGAGCTACTGTAATATATTTCACATTGCATCAATTTGTTTTTAACACATTGCGGTCTCCCTTTCCTTGTTATACTTGTACGATGATGTCATGAGCTGAATCATGTGAATCCAAATCATGAAGCAGTCTCGCTCTAGGTCCTGGCCACATATGGCTCTGATCCTATACAAGGAAAAAAGCTCTGTTTAAGTTTTCTCCAGTACCATTATCAAGACCGGGCCACTATACCAGTGTCAAGAAACAACGTATTAATATTGATGGCCAATAAATGAAAATTTAAGGACTGAGTGTAAACTAACAGTAACTATACGCAAGATAATACATTTGAAAAGCCTTTATTAGTAGTGTATTTAAAATATGCTGTTATTCCAGACTAAGCTCGTCAACTTCTTAGTACACCGGATCATTTCCTTATGCTATCATGATAGGTGGCTGGATATGGTTTGCACTCAGAAATCACCATTCGTGGCCATATGGGTTTGTGACCAGAAATATGTATGGATTCCTAAACGCAACTCTTTAGGCGTGTGCGACGCCTGATTTAATATGTATCAAACCCATTCGGCCCATACCCTTGAAATGAACATATAATATAACCCAAATGCCTGCATTTTGTATCATTCATAATTTAGAAACCATTGGTTATTCCTACCTTATTTGACTTTGAAAGTCAACACGAATAACTGTATTTAACTTTCTAATCTCGTGCCCAGTTCTATAGGAGATACATGAGCGTTACTGCCCCAAGTTATCTTTTTTGGCTGCTTGATGAAATGGTGCAATTGTATATGTTCAAAAGTAATATTTTTTTTACAAAACGAGTGTAAATGGGTCGAAACTTATAGTAAGGAGTTGACCTTAGACTACTGCATCTTCGTGGTTATGCTTTCAAAACTACCAAACTGATTCAACCGACCGCTTGAACAGGGAACTGTTTGGGTAAACTTATATGCTGTCTTATGCGCCTATTAGCTTATATGCTCATATAAACTGTTTTTTTTGTGTGCAGGTGGTAATGAATTTAAGTACCTGACAATGGCTATAGCCCAGGATTGTTTCAAACTGAAGGTGATTGATGGCGTATTCAGAGACTGAGATTATATAGGATTGCTTAGCGGACATAGAACCAGGAAGACTACATTTATCCGTTTACTGGTATTCATTCTTTCGATCTCTTCCGTTTGTGAATTTACTTTTAGTTCTATCGTCATTAGTACTTTTAATTGCTTGTTTGTGTGGGTGCCTAACTCTAAATTATTCTTCAGATCTGTAATGTGGAAGGCCTTCATATGACGTGGAAGGCCTTCATACGACGTTCAGTATATATTAGACCACTGACAAGGTCCAGACCATGTTGTGCCCCTAAAAACGAAACACAGACTTGCATTGTGCGTGTGCCTTGGGAAGGTAATAAAAAGGCCTTTTCTTAACTTTTGTTACCCGATATATATCATTATCATGATTTTTTGGGAATCTCATTTGCCTTTCTTTTGTGCTTTCATCTCAGCGTGGTCACATTTACCTCATAGATGAACCAAGTGCATATCTTAGTCCCGAGCAATGTGATGTTGCCGCCACAGTTATAAGCAGATTCATAACACTCTTGAACAAAGACGGCATTTGTGATCGATACCAAATGGGCAGATAAGTGGGTGATTTCTTAAAGCTTTCTGGGTGAGTTTGGGTTTTTATTCAAAAAGAACAATTTTTATCTACCTACCGATGCTGTTATCGTATTCTCTGCTGGCCGGTTTGGGAGTTTCAAGATCATGAACAATAAAGTCCAATTTACTAACGACTGTTATATCTGTGTAGGGCTCCCCAACGTTTGGATTCTTACACGTTGCTAGTCCTCCCCAACGTTTGGATTCTCGCACGTCCCTAGTTCTCCCCAACGTTTTGATTCATACACGTCGCTAGTCTAGTCCAAGTTACTACCGATTGTTATATCTGCTTGTTATCTCCTGCCATGTGACCCATGTTATTAATCATTACAATGTTTGAATATGATTTGCTGATCTGGTAACAAATTAGTAATTGCAGTAACTACTGAGAGGCTTTGTAGTTTGTGACAAGTTCAGCTTAACTAGACCACAAACATTAACATCACAATCAAAATTGATCATCAAAGATTCTACCACACTTATTGTTGCTGCTTTTTTAAAATCAAAGATCTTATATACATGAAGATCCACACAGAACCTGATAACAAGAACAAAACCACAACCCGAAATATACAATGAGGCCACAACCCAAAGATCTTATATAGAAAAGAACAAAACCACAACCCACACTCAAACTATACAGAACTCGAAATATACAATGAGGCCACCCATGAACTCGATAGCATCCACATAGAACCTGATAACAAGAACAAGACCACATACCCACACTCAAACTAGAACAAGGAAACCACAGCAGTCACGCATTCAGAGATAAATATCTGATCATCTACCATAATCGATCCACAACTGCACGGCCTCGCGTTCCATAACTCATTGTTGCTGTTATATTTACAGATTTCAAAAAAGAACTACAATAATCACAAACCCACAACTCATTATGCAGCATAAGTGTTTCTCAAAAAAGGACCACGATCAAATGATAAAAAGACACAATAATCACAAACCCACAACGATTAAATTTAGAAGATAACGTGTTCCTTCCATGAGTACATACAAATGCTTGTTGACTCCTGATCAAGAGAAGTAATAAATTCACATGCACGCTGCGAGTCTGCAACTTGCATGTTAGCCACCCGTTCTTAGTTCGGTGACAAACAAACCCGACGAAATTTAAAAGATAACTAAAAACCAAAACTTCTGCAAAAATATTTACATCAACCCTTATTGCACTATTCGAGTAAAAACCACACGGGCACGGATAATATAAAATTAATAACAGAGATTATATAGAAATGATATATCATATCATCCTATCATTTTTCTATAATGCTACACTAGTGAACTTATACTGACTAGTGCTTTGTAAGAAAAAAGTAGGATTGACCTGAACAAATAAAACCCGTTTGACTCGGTGTACAAAATGACCATTTTGACCGTTTCAAAATGAACGTTGTTCTACACATAGCATTTATTGAAGGAAAAGCTACACATCAGCAGTAGTATTCATGTATCATCCTAAAACCCCCTAACATGATGACAATGGCACATTCTGTTAAATCTACATAACAAATACAACATACTTAAAGAGAGTATATAAACAACGAATTAGTATTTATGTATCATCCTAAAACCCCCGCAAACATCTAAGACCGTCAAAGATCTTGCTTCAACAGGCTGGCTAAGTTGCAGCAAGCAAAGAAGAGTGATGAGTCTGAACGAGTGCCATGACTGCCATAAAGGGAACCATAGAAGGGTGTGAGCTGGTTAGTAGTAAGTTGAAGTGGATACAACAGAATGTGCCATTGTCTTGTTGTTAGGGGAAACAGGTGACCAAATCAGGCCAGAGGAAAGGTGTGGGCAACAAATGGAATGGCAGGAGAAAGAACGAAAAGGACTCGACTGTGGTTTCAAGTTTGACAATGCTAATAGAATGCGTGTTTCTACTTTTTGAGACACCAAAACATACATAGCACAGAAATATAAGGCCGCTGTGACTGCCATGATGTAGGAGAGCAACAATCATTCCTTATTTTAACTAAACCAGTCAGCAGATCTAATTAAGAAGCATGTATATGACTTTGAGGACTTAGGCTCAGCTGGTCTTAACTTGATGGCTATAAGTTTGGCTCGCTTTAATAACATATAAGTGTTTCTAATATTTTAGCAAACAAACAAACAAGCTAAATACATACATCGGGCAAATAAGTAAACAGCTGCAAATACAATTTAGTCTACAAACCCCAAAGATAGGTATAACATAAACCATTTCATTAATCATCATGTGTTCACACTTATCTTTTAGTAACATACACTAAACTAAATAATAAAGACTATACCTACAGCTTGATCTTGACACCTTGCAATATATGCACCATCATCATGGTTAACATATAATAGAATCTGAATGATCCCGCAAAAGTAACATTTCCATGTACGATCTCGCAGAGAACGTACCTCGTGATCCATTAATCCCAACACCACTAATATGCCGAGACAAGGGTTCGTAAAGTTCAATTCCAAACTCTTCATTATTAGATGTCAGTGCTTCTCGTGACTTCTTCACAGCATTGCTATTTATTACTGAGTTGTAGTTTTCGTATCGAATTCAGATGCAAAAGCTAGCCACCAGCTTGGATAAAGCACAAACATGAACCAGACATATCAAGCAGTACTATCTCCATTATTGGAATGGTTGAAACTCAGACACCATAACAGAATGGCAGGAGAAATGAAGAAAGGATGGGGATCAAACTAGGGGAAATGGTAGGTTGAGCCGACCAGAAAGGACCCATTTGACTTGGTTTTTAAAATGATCATTCTAACCCGGTTTTAAAATGAGCGTTATTTAAAGAACATTTGTTTCACGGAAAACACAACAGTTATTTAAAGAAAGAACTTCAGTAACAATCTTTGCATCATGACATAGCATTAATCGTACGAAATGCCATGACTGCCATAGACACTGTCTTGTGGTTGGGGGAAAAGGCGCGCCAAATCAAGCCAGAGGAAATGTGTAGGCAATAAAAGGAATGGCAGCAGATAGAAAGTAAAAGACTTGAGTGACAAGCACCACCTCCCATAGTTAGAACATTTATATACAATACTGCTATTAACAAAGTGTGTTAAATCAATGGTAATAAGTTTGTCTCGCTTTAATAACATGTATGTAATATGTATATATGATTCAAATATATAAATAGACAAACAAACAAAGCAAAACACATACTTTAGGCAGAGAAGTAAACAGCTGCAACACCAATATGACATCGTGTGCAAGAACAATTGGTCCAAATATAGTTGACCTAAACATATCATTAATCCACAACCCAATCAGCATCCCCTTACAAATATGTTCACACTTACCTACAACACCTTGATCTCGACCCCTTGCCATCAACATTTTTTAGTGAATGATAGAATCTGAGTGATCAAGCAAAAGTAGCGTTTCCATATATGACCTCGCGCAAAACGTATATCGGCTACCCCTAATCCCAACACTATAAGTATGGCGAGACAAAGGTTCATAAATTTTAATTCCGGACTCCTCATAATTATCAACATCCAATTCTATTACGACTTCACCATTGTTCCTAAACTCTAATACTCCACACAACGACGACTTATCCTCAACCTTAACGGTATATATCTTTGTAAACGGTTTATTAGCACCATCTTTCGTACTCCACACACCACAAACATATCCCTCACACTCAATATAATACTCAAGTAAACCAAGTGACTCATTTACCTTCTCCACAGTTATTAAATCTGCATGTACTAATCTCTCCGGAAGACAAACTTCACCAAACTTCTCACTCTTCAAATCAAACGAAATCAGCGAATTAATTACGCTAATTGCGTGATCCAAATCTACGTCATCATAAGCACGGAAATAGATAACCCCATCTACAAAAACCTGATGTGCAAAATTACACGATTTAAAAGGCGCACCGGTATACACAGGTTTCCAAACACGTGTACTTAACGTAAAAACCTCAACCTCCCACATATTAGGTCGTTTAGTGATCTTAACAAGCTTAGGGTCTCTAGTATCCGGACAAATACCAAAACCGACAACATCCGCCGCTTTTGCGAGAGGGAAAACAATATCAACAGATTTCCTGATAGTAGGATTCCAAATAACAACCGTCCTAATACGCGTATTGGAGTCTCCGTAACGACAGGAAAAACATAACAACCCGTCAATGGAACCGAGTATAAATGTGTTTCCGAATGAGCTAAGGGACTCCGGGGCGGTTAAGCGAAACTTTTGTTCGGGAAAAGTATTGTTATCGACAGTCGAAGTATATGTTTTGACAATATCATCCGACTCTACTAGTAGATGATGTTGGGGGTTTGTGTGATTGACGTGGTAGTCTTTTATGAATTTGGGGTTATCGATAAAAGCCTTCCATTGTTTTGAAACTGAACGGAATTGAATTATTGATTTGACAGGAAGCATTTTGATGATTTCTGACTGGATCTCGAAAGGTATGTGATGAGACATCTTAAGGGTTTTGAATTTTAGAGATTTTCAACAAGTATGGATTGAATTTGGGGCCTAAAGCGTGTGCTCCTTGGGTGGTTTGTTCCTCAATTAGATGAGAGAGTTGATTAAGAAGCTGTAAATGAAAAGTAACCACAAATGTAAGTAACACTTAGAGAGCCAAAGCACATATATATAAGTGAAGAAAGAAACACATAGTGATCAACACAATTACCGCACATAAACTATTAACACGGATCATTATAACTTTGTAAAAGGGAGTTGGGTGATAATAGCTTAACTTAACGGGTGTTTGGCAATGCAGTTTGAAAGTGATAATCTCTGATTGTGTTAAAGTTAATAGGGTGTTTGGGCTTGCCTATTGCAAAGTTTATATGAGCTAATCTTAATCTAAAAGAAAGTAGTAGAAAATAAGGAAACACAAATTAGTCGAGCACAACAGTTATGCAGATTACTTCTAGTAAAATCTTTGAGCCGACACATACTATTAACTAAAGAACTAGTAATCTTGTATCATCCTATAACCCCTTCAAACATGTAAGTTACAACACAACAAATATTTGTGACGAATCATGTACCACTTTCATGTGAACTTGTGGTCAGGGGAGAAGGGTGCACCATATCAGACCAGAGGAAAGGTGTGGGCAACACAAGAATGGCAGGAGAAAGAAAGAAAAGGACTTAAGTGACTTGCATCACCTCCCATCGATAGCACAAATATAAATAATCAGAAGTTATTGGGTACTTCCCCACTACTGCTATTAACAAAGTGCATTAAATCCGTGGTTTTTAGCTTGGCTCACTCAAAATAGGATATGTGTTAATGTCTGTTTCAACTATTTGAAAAAGCAAACAAACAAGTGAAACACCAAAAATTTACATGACACAACAATATAAAGCCACCGTGACTGCCATGATGTAGGAGAGCACCAACTGTTCAAAAGCTACTCATGTTCTAGGCTGGACAAAAGAACGTATGTAATCGCTAATCAACATCAATCTACAGCTAATCAACGTCAGTTAACATTAGAGATTCTGAACAACGTATCCTAATCATATAACTGATTCATGTTCTTTTATCTGAACATATGCTGAATTGCTAATGCGTTCCTAGACAATCTTCCGAACATTGGTTACAAACAAACCACATCTAATAAAGAAGCATGTGTCTATAAGACTCGATATATCTTTTCATTAATACATAACATTAATCGAAAGGAAAAGCCACAGCAGAATAACAAAGAGATGCGATCAGTCAACGAATGCCATAACTGCCATATAGGGGAAGAATGGATACAGCAGAACGTACCCGTGACTTGTGGTTGCGGGAGAAAGGCACGCACCAAATCAACCAGAGGGAAGGTGTGGCCAGCAAAAGGAATAAGAGGTGACAAGCACCACCTCCCCCATAAATAGAACACTTATATAAAATACTGCTATAAACAAAGTGTGTTAAATCAGTGATTATAAAGTTTGGCTCGCTTTAATAATATATAAATGTTTCAAATATATAAACACACAAACAAACAAAACATAAAACATACTTCAGGCAGAAAAGTAAACAGTTGCAGAAACCAACCTACATTCTCTTACAAATATGTTCACAATAAACTAAACCCAAAAATAAAGATTGATGAAATAATACCTACATATTGATCTCACATCTTGCCATCAGCCTTTTTAATGAATGATAGAATCTGCCTCGTCAAGCAAAAGTAGTGTTTCCATATATGAACTCGCGTACAACGTACCTTGCTTTCCATTAATCCCAACATCATTAATACGCCCCGAAAAGGGTTCATAAACTCCAATTCCAGACTTTTCATTATTATCATCATCCAGCTCCACTACGACTTCACCATTGTTCCTAAACCCCAATACCCACCTGAACACCAACTTGCCCTCAACCTTGATAGTATATAGCTTAGTAAACGGGTTATTAGCACCATCTTTCCTAATCCACACACCAAAAACCCCCATGCCACCCTCATGATGATACTCGAGTAAACCAAGCGACTCATTCATCTTCGTCAATTCTAGATGAGGTGTATGTACTAATCTATCTGGAAGACACACCTCACCAAATTTCTCACTCTTTATATCAAACGAAATAACAAAATTAAACCGAGATTCAAGATTCCCAAATACATTATCATAAGCACGGAAATAGATAACCCCATCTACAAAAACCTGAAACCATGACAAATCACACGATTTATAAGGCGCACCCGTATACACAGTTCTCCAAACTCGTGTACTTAGTGTAAAAACCTCAACGACCCACATATTAGATAATTTATCAAGATTAATCTTAACAAGCTTAGGGTGACTAGTATCAGGACAAACCCCAAAACCAACAACAATATACCCCTCGTCGACAAACTCGTCTTCAGGCACAAGGATACCAATACCAACAGACTTCCTAACAGTAGGATTCCAAATAACAATCATGTTAGTGTTTGGATCTACGTTTCCGTAAAGATCGTAAAAGCATAACAACCCGTTAACCGAACTGAGTAAAATTGCGTCTCTAAATGACCTAAGTGACTCCGGGGCAGTTAAGGGAAACTTGTGGTGGGGAAAAGTATTGTTATCATCAATGGAAGTGTAGGTTCTGCCAATATCAGAATCATACTTCACAAGTAGACGATGCTGGGGGTTAGTGTGATTGACTTGGTAGGTTTTTATGAATTCCGGGTTGTCAATGAAAGCCTTCCATTGCTTGGAAACTGAACGGAATTGAATTAAGGATTTGACAGGAAGCATTTTGATGATTTCTGACTGGATCTCGAAAGGTATGTGATCAGACATCGGGTTTTGAGTTTTAAATATTTTCGACAAGAATAGATTAAATTTTGGGCCTAAAGCTTAACCTTCTTTGGTGCTTTTGTTCCTTAACAAACTGTAAATAAGAAATAATCACAAGTGTCAATAACGTTTAGAGAGCCAAAGCACATATAAGTGAAAAACGCATAACCCAAACACCCGCTTTTATATTACATATACATATAAGTGATCAACAAAATTAGCGCACATAAACTATTAACACACACCATTATAATTGTTTAAAAAGGAGTACTTAACTAGCGAATGTTGATCACTATAATTTCGGGAGAGTGAGTTTGGTCATAATAGCTTATTATAAAAACTAAGAGGATTTGGTAGTGTGGTTTAATAGTGATAAAATACACCCATTTCAGCGCACAAACCCGCCCATTTGGGCTCCCAAACACACCCATTTCACTAAAATCAGCAATAAAACACACACATTTCAACATTTAAATAAGCACGTATTTAAAAAACACTATAAACTCAAAACAACAATCAAAAACCTATAAAAGGCCCTGAAATATCTCAAATCAGCATTAAAAAGAAAAGCATTAAAAAACACCTAAAAAAGATCAAATAAGCATTTATGAAATAAGGTAGAAACAAGAATCAACATCATAAGAATAAGAACAATCAAAATGGGTTGTAGACAACCATTGGTTCAAATAAGCACCCAAATCCATCCACCCATTTCAAAACTTAAATAACTGAAATAAGCAATAAAAGGCTGAAAACAACACTGGAAACCCAATAAAAAGCTGTAATATAGCTGAGATAAGCTAGGAACAAAACTAAAACAAGTATAAAGAATATAACATTAAAAAAATGATAAAAAATAACAAACCTTTGGGTTGGTGGTGATGGCGGCTGTGGGTGTTTTGCATACAAAAGGAAAAACACTTTTGGGTTTATTAAATGTTGTCTAGTCAGTCAGTCAAGGGGTATATCTTGCCATTTAGGAAACTTATATGCACATAAAAGGAAAAACAATAACTAATGTTTTCAAACAAGTCCTCGAAAGCCAAACATAAAAAGTCAACAAAAGTCAAAAGCAGCTGACAGCTTTCATGGTTCGTCTTTGACATTGTACATATCATGGTACTAGCATGTTTGCTTTGTCTGATACTTTCACCTTTTAACATAATTATACGTGCGACACTTAATATCTATCTGTTTGTCCCGCGGAAGCTGCTATATCTGTATGGGCGTGTAATTTATGGGACGTGTCTAAGTAGTACATAGCCAAATGTGAATGTGTTCCATATCCATCACAAGTAAGCTTTAAAAAATGATATTTCACGTAATATGATATGGTGCTTCTTGTTCATATATTGTCTGTTTAAAATAGTGACACAAGACTAGAGTCGTTCAACGCCTTCGAAGCTCTCCTACTACAAACAAAGGAATAACCAACAACTAACAATATGTTGGAGTAGGGGTGGCAATTTCTGACCCGACACGAAACCCGACCTGAAACCGACCCGAAAATTAACAGCTTCGGGTTGAGTATACTAAATTTTGGGTCAGGTTTGGGTCGACCTATATGACCCGTTTATTAAACAGGTTAGGTTTGGGTTGGAATTAAATTAAGCGGGTCGACCCGACAACCCTTTAACGACTTTTTTCTTTATATTAAAAATGATTAATATTTTATCATACGTGTTAACTAGGTTAAACGTGTCGAACCTAAACCCATTTAACATGTTAACACGTGTAATGTGCTTATTTTTGTATATGAAACTTGTTAAATGGGTCAACCCGAAACCCGTTTAACCTATTCAACCCATGTAACCTATTCAACCCATGTAACCTATTTAACGCCAACTCAAATATATAATTGGGTTAAATGGGTTAGGTTCGGGTCATGTGTAAACAGGTTAGGGTTGACATAGCTGACCCGATTTTTTAAATGGGTCAGGTTTGGGTCAAGAATTTCTGACCCGCTAACCTGACAACCCGAACCCGTTAACCCGAACCGACACGAGTTGCCACCCCTATGTTGGAGGATGAAAGAGGAAGCGGAATGTTCATCGTTTTACATCTCCGCTTCAAAGACCAACACTCCACTAGTTATCTTTCTAGCTATCAAACTTCTCTTCTTTGCACTAGCTAGTGGCCATGGTTCCTCCAATTGCCCTAGCCCTCCTAGGCTGCTACCCCAAAACCAAAGCCATCATCAGGTGCAACATGTCCAAAAGATATACTAGGTCTATGTGTCAATGTGCTTGCCAGTTTACTTGGTGTTGTCAAGGGAGACCCACCAGTTAAGCCATGCTGCAGCCTCATACAAGGCCTTGTTGATCTCGAGTCTGCCGTTTGCCTTTGTACTGCTATCAAGCCTGCTAATGCTCTTGGAATGTTCTTAAATCATTAACCATACGCCTGTATATGTATTCTGTTGTTTGGGTTTGTATTCGATTGTGAGAGTGATTGAATACTCTTTGATCATCAGTTGAGAGAAATCATTTTAAATTACCAATTGGGAGAAATCATTTTAACTTTATGTAGAATATTGATAACCTATGAATCTATGAAGTGGGTTGATGTTTTCTAGTGAGAGAAACTAGAGAGAGAAAGTGAGAGAAAATGTGTATGATTTTATTGATATGAAAGTGAAATGAGAACAACAACCAACCCCTTTCCATGGTGGAAAGGGGTATTTATACTCCAAGCTTACAATGGGCTTGGGCCGGTCCATGACAAGCCCAGGGACCGGTTCTTACTTAACTTAATAAGTAATATTTAACTAATTGTTAACTACGAGCTATTACAACATAAATCATATTGTGGAGTGACCGATACTTCTAATATACGTTAAAACGTATTTCTAACAATCTCCCCCTAAGGGAGGTCACTCCACGTTACAAAGTTCTAAACCTAGCATACTATACTAAGTCTTCGTTCTTTAGCTCGTAGTCTTTTCTTCTTTTCTTTCTTTTGTTGTGAATATGTTGGTTTGATCTTTTTGGCTTTGACTTGAGAGCATTGTTCTTTGGCCTTTCACGTGCGATCTTTGCCTTTTCTTGTGAACTTTGCCTCCTCGTGACTTCATGTTCCACACACTTACGTCTTTTTGTTGAATTCTCGAAAGCTTCAGAGTTTGGTACAGCGGAAGACTTCATCTTGTACTTTCTTGAATTTTTTGCTGAACTTTGTTGCAAAAGGCATAAGCATGTGGGAACGACTTTTACAGGTACACCGCAACACCACCGTCTTCACTGGTACACAGCAACACCACCGTCTTCAACAGGTACACAACAACGCCACCGTCTTTAACAGGTACACAGCAACGACACGAATAAAATGGCTTTGAACATTTTATTCTAATTCGGTAGCATTTTACCTCCGGTCGGTGAAGACCGTTGGACGATATTAGATATCGTACCCGTGACGGATAGTTTCAATTAAGTAACTTCCTGACAGGATTTCGCGGGTAAACCCGTTCTCTTTATTCGACCGTCCAAAGCTGACTGCGAACATAAAGAGTGAATCACTTGGATAAATTATCCTTGTGATTTGAAGCCGTCAATTCATGAAACCTGGAACAAGTGAATTTCAATTAAGATTTTCACCATCGTTGCTTTCCAGTTGTCACGAGCTCAATTCATAAAGAATCTTGCACGTCACCTACCAAGTGCTGTTTGATGTTAACACTAGAATGATTTCCACTCGTCACTGTGGTCAATAAAGAGTCACTCTGAGTGTTCTGGCAAGATCATATGATAATGCGAAGAGGCCTGGAACGAGTTTAAGTTCAATTAAGAATTAAACCACTGTTACCTTCCAGTTTTTCACAAGATTGGTTCTAAAAGAACCGCACGTGTAACCTACCATGAGCTTGTTTGATGTTGGCTCAAGCAGGATTTCCATCTTCATTGTAATACTTGCGTATTACTCGGATGTTCTGGCAATATTACAGGAATACTGCGTAGGACTCATGAAAATCTCTTACTTTTCACAGTGTGTGAGAAAGCAAGGAATAAATGGAAAGTGTCCTAATGAGACTTTTGATGATCTCTTGGCTCTAGACTCGATTGTGCGTTTTGATTTAGTGAGCGATGGCTGGAGAGGAGTGCCACCTTTTCAATACCAGTCTATTCGGAGTGAATAAACCAATAGATAACGTGTTGATCTCCGTGTGATTAAAATAAATACCTTTTGAGAGATATTTGAGTTAGCTGGGAAGGGTTGTGCATTGCATCACTGGGTCCATGATGTCTTTCTTCAATACCGAGAATCATTAGCAAAAATGACCTCAATAGCATATGTATTGACCCGGTTTCTGCCTAAAGTTGTAAGAGGGCTTCTTTCTTTACACCCTTTATCTTTACATTTCTTTTTCATTCTTCAACCCCTTCAATGCTTACCAATACGTCATCACTAGCACCTTGTTGTGATTGTTCCAGTGCTAGCTTAAGTACTTGGTCGGCATTCAGCTACGTTCACATTCTTTCTCCATCTTTCCTAGGACTTCTAATTCTATCTAGGGAATTGTCCTTGGGAAGATTCCATCGGTTCTGATGAATCATTGGACTAAACCTATTCCTACCACCCTTTTGTCACCACATCCGTCATGAATTAAGCGTGTTTTGGGAAGGAATTGCCACCATGAAAAATCATTGAAAATCACATAAGGTACTTGTGATATTGAAATCAAAAGTTTTGTACCTTAGGTGTTTTGTTCATCAAAAACGCTCCCCCTTAACACGTGCTTTACACATATTAAGTTGGATAATCGTTAAGTCTTTTTCATCTTTTAGCCAAGTATCATTTAAATCTCCTTAATCCCATTTTCTCCCCTTATCCAAAATGTTAACCATTAATATTTGGGATATTGAATGGATTAACTGGTCTTTGGGTAAAAATGAAATCGATGTTTGGCCATAGAACATGTTCATGCTCCCCCTTAAATTAATAAGGGATAGTTGTAGTGCTTTAGTATGATATATTTTGAAAGATTTAGAATCTCGTGAGAAATTCTTGAAAAATTATCATACCTTAACACTACATCAAGCCATTACAGCACAATATTCACAAATATACATATTCACAAATAATACCAATATAGAGTGACCTGAAATGTACGACCCATTAGATGGATCGTTGCAGTGTCCTGTAGTGCACTCCATATGGTCTACCACCAACGAATCTTTCCAAACTCCTCATCAATCTACGTTCACGGAGCTTTTGATCAATCTTCTTGATGACATAAGTCGCCATCTGCCGATAACCCTTATGCCAGTCCTCGGTCATCTCTGGTAAAGTGCCTCCTGAATTGAGATGCTCCAACTTTCCTCTGACTTGTAGAAGAGTCCCATCACTATACTTATAAAGCCCACCCACCCTCATAAACTTCATTAACCCGCGACTGTTCAAGTAGAAGATGCCGTAATTCGGGACAGAAATTCGGGTATATGGACATCTATCTACGTGTTGAGGCAACACTTGATTCACTGGACGGGTTAGGTTAAGCTTCCTTTGATAGCTTTCGACTCCCAACTGAAGATCTTCCACTCTTTCTTGATAACAACGCTTCGTGTGAACATACGAAGTGCTGTATTCAAGGCAATGAGGTCTTCACGAGGAATATGTGTGAGTTGATCTCGGGTCATCAGAAGCAACATATCTTCAATATCCTCAAGGCGAATGATAGAGAAATCTCCCTACTGGATTTTGTATTCTTTGTCATCCTCCCTTTTCAAACGAATCTCTGTCACATGATAGTAGCCATTCTTGGCTTCAGTTTTCATCCCTAAGATGCTGGAGATGCGGATGTCGGATCTAACGTTGCTTCCAGAATTGACTAGGCAGCAACCCCTGTACGCCCTTCGGACTCGTTCGTCCCAATGAGATGCACCTATGACAGCATACATATCATAATTACGATTTATCTTTGGGACCCAGAGTCGGTTTACCTTTTCCTCGATAAAGGGTATTGTCCCCCAGTTGGCAGCTTTCAGCAAGGTCAGGGAGGTTGCGTACTTTGATGACCCCTTCAGTAGATACACAAGATCATTGGTGACGAAGAAGTCAAGAGCAATCTGATTATCTTGAGTAGGATCCATTGGAGGTGGAGCTCTTTCTGATTCATGAAGTCCTGGCCGTTGAACGGTATTCAGAGCCTTCAGGATCTCATCGGCATAATACTCGAACTCCATTTGGGTCAACCGGGTTTTGGCGCGTAGTCTCTTATCCTTCAGGGCTTTCTTCACCAAAGATGGAGTAACCGAAGTCTTATACTCATGAGCAAGAAATGCACATAAGTCAATCGGACTGCGGATACGAAGATACAAGACATCTTTGTCAGCGTCGGTGATCGGATCATACTGCGCCGCTGCCGTGATCCAAGCCTGTGGTGGTGCAGTCTCGTCGATCTCCAACGTGTCCGCCCAGTACCTTGTGCTTGGAATAGTAGATTGTGGGTTTTGTTGCAGAGGAGTGGAGACGTGAACATCTGCTTGTTCTGTTTCAGGCATGTCGACAGTGTCATGAACGGGTGAGTGTTGTGCAGCTTCAGGTTCGGTTACCGATTCTGCAATCACAGGAACAACAACAATAGAACTAACAGGGTTAGTGGTAACAGGTATGGATGCAGCAATAAATGTACCAGGAATATATGACCCTGTAGTGGCATTCACATCGTGGCGCCACTTCGATCGTCTGGATTCTGTGGATGTAGATTTTTCCTTTGCTGCTGCATCTTTCTTGGATTTGGTGCCAGACTTAACAGGTTTCTTTGAGCTGGCACCCTTATCCCCTTTCTCAGGCTGTTCACCTCCATCATCATTCTTATTGTTATCCGCATTGCTCCCCTTAGCACTCTCCTGGTGACCATCACCACCATCATTACCATCATTATCATCATCATCCTCATCCTCATCATCATCATCCTTATCCTCATCCTCATCATGATCATCATCTTCATCATCATCCTGATCATCATCACCACCATCATCATCTTCTCCTTCTTCTTCTTCTTCTTCTTCCTCTTCTTCTCCACCAGTACCCTCTTCTTCTTCACTCTCTTCCCTTTCTTCCTCAGGGAGAATGTGGTAGGGTACCACACTTCCAAATGTCTTGAACAACTTATCATCCTCCATGATAGCGTCATTCAGGGATTTGAAGAGAGCCCATTGAATCCTCGATTTATCAAACGATCCAAGTTCCCTCATTCGAGCTTTGAGGATCTTCTTAAGTTCAAAATCCGTCAAGTCATAAGCAATCTTGTAGGCAGCTTCTGAAGGATTGGATGATTTGATCATCAAGTTGTCAGCAGCAAGTGTCTTCAACTCATCACGCAGTTTAGGCATTAGGGATTCAACGGAGTCTTGCACTCTCTGCTCAATAGTAGCTTCAAGAGCTTCTTTTTGCTCTTTAAGGTCATCCTTAATAGCTTTAAGTCTCGTAATTCGTGCTTGATGCCTATCAGCTTCAGCCTTTTTAACCCGAGCAAGTTCTTCTGCATGAGCTTTACGTGTAAATTCCATATCTGCAGCGAACTTAGCAATCAAATCTTCTTGAGCTTTCTTAGATGCTTCTTCACTTTGAGCTCGTCTAAGTAACTCTTGGCGAAGTTCATCCATTTCTCTCTTGTGATTATCCACATGTTTATCCAACATTTCGGCCATCACCAATGCTACCATTGCAGACGTTGCAGAGCTACTCTGGGTTGATGGTATAGGCTCGGTTGTAACTGCGGTACTAAGGATGGGGTTTATTGGTGGTGGAAGAAATGGTGTTGAAACCGGTCTGGTTGGTACGGGTTGAGTTGGTTGAAGTTGAGTTGTTAAAGGTTGAGTAGATGCTTTTTCAACACTTGCTGAAACAGGGGGTGGATGTCTCTTTTGAAGTAGAATACTTTTCAGGTGATCCAAACTCAAACACATCATCTGGTTCCACGTACTCTTCCTCAAAATCTACCCGTGCACCTGAACCACTACCACCCGTATCTCTCCTACTCTTTTCGAGAGCTATCTTCATTGCTTTTCTCTCAGCCTTGTTAAGAGTAGTATCATCAATATCTTCTTCATCGTGGAGTTCTAGCTCATCAGCCATACCCTTTCCTTTCTTAACTACAGTCTTCTTCTTTTTGGCTTTAGGTTCAGGTAAAGTTGTCTGCTTCTGTTTACCCTTGCTCTTAACCGTGGTAGATGAGTCTTCACCTGCTAGAATACTTGCTCGTTGATTCTCAATTTCTGTTAGCAAGTTCTTGTAATCATCAGATGCAATAATCTCATCGGTCAGAAGATGACTGGGAATGGGACCAGGAATAATCGTATTCGAATGAGTCTCCTGCCTTAAGTCTACCAAATCATCATCATCCATCGTGTGGTGACGACTACCTGCACGCTTGTGAATGGATGCATCGTTTTCCATAAAGTAATGTATGATCAACTTAATAAACCTAGGGTACTGGTAACTTTTAACCTTACCCTTTGTGTTTGTGAAGAGTTGAAAAGTAAACTCCTCCCACATCAGTGATGCATAATCAATACCCATACCTTTAAACATACCATAAAACATCTTGATGATTGGTGGACGAACAGCATCAAACCCAGTTGTTTTGGGTGTTAAACATCGGCTTAGAATCCCAAAAATAGCTTTCCATGGTTGACCAACTTTGGCAGTAGTAAACTCAGACGGGGTTCGTATGTCAAGACATCCAATGGCAGTGAACATCTCCATGATCTGGTCCTTAGTCGGGTTGGCTGAGTATGATAGGTCTTTGAGTGTCGGCCGAAATCCAAAGATCTTCCTAAAGTCTGACACAGTAAGCGTCTGCTGCTTGTTGTCCAAGGAAAAAGTGATTTTGTTCGACGTCCTCTCTTTGGTAGCCCAGAACTCGTAAAGGTATTCATAGGGCACTGAAGCACTTCTCCTTAGCGCATGCTTGAGATGAGATTTATCAAGCATGGTTGTACCTACCTTAAATCCATTATGGGTAGAGTGAGATACCTCCTTCAAACGAAAGTTGTTCGGAATAAACTTTAGAGTCTTGGCTTCGGCAATGGCGGTGGCTCGGGTGTGTTGTATTTGTTGTACTGTAGGGTTAGTCATCGTCTCTGCTTAAGATAAAACACAAAGGTTGAAACATACAAATATGAATATCAATATGACTTTAAACCTAAGCATAGAACATATGACCTAATCCCTTAAGCTTGTAAACCATTCAAACATCTTCTATACGGAATAATCATTCAATTCGGAATACTTGGTCTATGCTGAATATAAACCCTATGCGGAATGATAGGTCTATTCGGAACATATAGCCTATGCGGAATAACATCCCTATTCTGAATAAAAAGGCTATTCGGAACATTTATCCTATGCGGAATAAAATCCCTATTCTGAATAAAATGTCTATTCGGAACATTGGGCCTATGCGGAATAAATTCCCTATTCGGAACATTGGGCCTATGCGGAATAAAATCCTATTCGGAACATTGGGCCTATGCGGAATAAATTCCCTATTCGGAATATTGGGCCTATGCGGAATAAAATCCTATTCGGAACATTGGGCCTATGCGGAATAAATTCTCTATTCGGAAAGAACTGTCTATGCGGAAAGATTTCTCCATGCGGAAAGTACTTTCTATGCTGAATGAAACCCTTATTCGGAAAGTCATTCTTACTCGGAAAGTTTTCAACACTTATATATTTCCTAATTAAGCATGAAATCGTTTGATTCAAGTGTTCTAAAGGCCAAATTAGTACAATTAGAGCCATTCCGAATCATCCCCAGGCAAAAACCCCAATTTAATTAACCCTAATTGAATCAGAAACTAATTCGTTTGATTTTCAACAACAACAGATAAATAACTTGATTTGCATGAATGATTAATCCGATTGAATACCTTTTTTGAAGATCTGATCTAGAAGATGACTGATTTTGAGATGTTTGTTTGATTTCGTGAGTGTTTGAAAGCTAGGGTGTTAATGGCGGCAAAGATAAGTAAGTAAACAGTGAAAGAAGAAAGGGAACGGGGGTGGGTGATTTTGACTAGGTCAAATTTTTTACAAGTTTGACCTATTGTCAACTTTACCCCCTCAATTTTTCTACTTTCAACAAACAAAGTTATTTTGTTTTTCCAAGTTTTAAATCTTATCATTTTGACCTATCTTATGTTAAATTTCTGAGCCTTAGTGATTAACCTATCTTAACACACAAGTCTATTCATGACGAACTTATAAGCAACAACAAGACAAATGCCAAAGCAATCCAACCATTAACCATTAAGTTTTTTAAGTTTCCTTGAAAACTTTTGAAGATCTTTTTGATGTGACAGATGATGTAACATTTTCTCCCCCTTAAACGATGACCCGTTTTCTATTTAAAGAGCTGTAGTCATTGTTTAACGAGGCACATGATGATGAAAAACATTTCCCAATTTATATCTTGAAAAGTTTGATTCGTGGTGTAAATAAGATTTCTCTTATTTTAACAAATTAATGCACTGAGACGTACACAAATTTGTGTTAGACCAAGTTGTAAAGTAAACTTGATCCCTTTGCATGATTTGGCTTGTAAATCACGCCCGAGAAAATTAATTCCCGTTCTGAGCCAACGTTTTCCAAGGAAATACGTGACTTTAATATGAAAACCGGGTTGCAGTCAGAAATAACTACAAGCCATAATGGGCATGTTTTAAAACATTACAACTTTTATACGAACTCTATTTATGGCACCGTGTCAATATTAATCGACATTTCTAAGGCCGTAAATATTACCGTACTAAAAGACATGCCCGTTTTTAAAACGAAAAATATTTTTGGTTTTTCTTGATTTTATAATTTTTATGGTTTTTCTAGGTTTTATATTTTTTATGGTTTTTCTTGGTTTTATATTTTTGTATTTTCTTTTGTGGTTTATATATTTACTATAATATACATGATCACGAACAAAGGATACTCTGAATAGTTTACCACGACTATTCAGCTGATTCTTCTACCAACTCTTTGAGAGTCGCTGGAGTGAATGATTTCATGCCAAGCTTGTCGATCAAAAACTCGATTCGTCCTCGATCTAAGGCTTTGGTGAACATATCCGCCACCTGATACTCAGTAGTGACAAAATACAGCTCGATCACTCCGTTCTCCACCTGCTCCTTAATGAAATGGTAGCGAATGTCAATGTGCTTGGCCCGGGAGTGTTGAACATAGTTGCAGCAAAGGTCAATGGCGCTCTTGTTGTCACAATACATCGGGATTTTGTTGAATCCCAAACCGTAGTCAGTTAATTGTGATCTCATCCAAAGGACTTGAGCACAACAACCGGACATGGCGATGTATTCAGCCTCCGTGCTTGATATTGCAGCGCTTTTCTGCCTTTTTGAAGACCAACTGATCAATCTATCTCCAAGGAGTTGCACAGACCCAGAAGTGCTACGCCTCGTGTCTTGACATCCAGCATGATCGGCATCTGCGTATGATATTAAAGCAATCGAGGAATCTTTCGGATACCATAGACCACGATGAAGTGTTCCTTTTAGATACCGAAAGATCCTTTTCACAACATGTAGGTGCTTTTCGGTAGGCCGAGCCTGATACCGGGCACACATGCATACAGCAAATTGCAAATCAGGCCTGCTAGCAGTCAGATATAGAAGGGTGCCGATCATCCCACGGTAAAGTTTTGGATCGACAATAGTCCCATTCCTATCTTCATCTAACTTGGATTTCTCCACCATTGGAGTGTCTACGGGGTCACAATTTTCAAAGTTATATTTCTTAAGAGATTCTAGAGCATATTTGGATTGATTAATAAAGATGCCTCTGGGATTCTGAGAAATCTGTAATCCTAAGAAAAATGAAAATTTTCCCATCATCGACATCTGAAAGCATGTGGACATTATCTTCTCAAATCGGTTTGACAATTCTATGTTAGTGGCAGCAAATATTATATCATCAACATAAATTTATACCAGAATCATGTCGTTGCCTTCTTTGAGAGTGAATAGAGTGGGGTCCACTTTGCCTTTGGAGAAGCCTTCCGAAATGAGATATGTTGACAGGAGATCATACCACGCGCGTGGAGCTTGTTTCAACCCATAGAGAGCCTTCTTAAGCTTGTACACATGATTAGGAAACTCTGTACTGACGAACCCATCCGGTTGACTAACATAAACTTCTTCCCTTAGTTCACCGTTCAAAAATGCCGTCTTCACATCCATTTGATAGACGATCATGTTCATATGAGCAGCAAACGCAAGGAATAGTCTAATCGCCTCCAATCTAGCCACAGGAGCAAAAGATTCCTCAAAGTCTATACCCAAGGCTTGTTTATATCCTCTAGCGACCAATCTAGCCTTATTCTTCAATACCGCACCCATCTCATCAAGTTTAACCTTATACACCCACAACAAAGTAAGGATATTGACCTTGTCAGGGAGAGGAACCAATTCCCATACTTCAAGTCGTTGGAATTCATTGAGTTCCTCCTGCATAGCTTCAATCCAAGATGATTGGGTCATAGCCTGCTGCCAATTTTTTGGTTCAACTTCAAAGAGAAATGCATCAAAGTAGCAATAAAGTGCACTCTCTTGTAATTGATGGCGTGTAGAGACTGGTCGATCTAGATCTCCAATAACATTCCTAATTGGGTGATCTTTTGTCCATTTAGTGCTATGGTTTTCAATCCTAGGTGGTCTGGAGTGAACAATAGAAGGAGCTTCTTCTGAGGTAGACGCGGCTGAAGGGTTTTCAGGGATCGCTACACCAAAGAAAGGAAGCTCTTGCAAGTGAGCATATTCCAAGTCGTGATCAGTAGAATCCTCTTCCACATCATTAGGCACAAGTAGGGGTGATGATTCAGGTGTAGTTTGAGAATCACTTGGTGAAGGTGCATCCGGTTCAATGTGAATTGTAGATGCATTAGATAAAGGTTCATTAGCTTGAGCAACCACTTCAGGTATTGGAGCAATTACTACAGGTGCTGGAACTTCATCAGTCGGGGGATCGAAGAATTCATCAAACAACGGTTGAAACAGTTTATCCCACTCGGGCCTTGATGGTGGTAAAAATGATGTAGAAGTAGGATTATTGGGAACTAATCCGGAACTAATAGCACCGGTTCCCATCTCATGAAGCGCGGGTTCAGAGCTGTGTTGCTCAGAAGCCATCGCTGTCAGCTCATCGAAATCTGCGTCCATAGTTTCTAGAATCTTGCCAAGACGATGGTTATAGATTCGGTATGCTCTCTTGGACGGTGAGTAACCAATGAAAATACCTATATCGGCTTTCGGTTGAAGCTTACCCAAGTTCTCACTATTGATGTTTGGATAGCAAAGAGCACCAAACACATGAAAAAATGAAACATCGGGTTTACGGTCATGTAGAAGCTCATAAGGTGTTTTTCCATGGCGTTTCCGAATGATAGAACGGTTTTGGGTGAAACATGCAGTAGATATAGCCTCTGCCCACAAGAACAATGGAGCGTTCGCGTAAATAAGCATGGTCCTAGCAGCTTCCATCAGTGTACGATTCCGTCTTTCAACGACACCGTTTTGTTGTGGAGTGCGTGCAGCGGATGTTTCATGTGAGATACCAACTCCTTCATAATAATCACGAAGAGTCTGGTTGACGAACTCTGTACCATTGTTTGTACGAATACGGCGGACAGTAGTATTCAAACGTACCTGAATGAATTTCAGAAAAGTAATGATAGCCTTCGGTGCTTCATCCTTTGTACGTAGAAATCTAACCCATGTAAACCTGGAAAAATCATCCACAATGACGAGAATGAATTTCTTACCGCTCACACTTTCAGTTCTCATTGGTCCACAAAGATCCATATGCAAGAGATGAAGTTTTTCTTGATTGGTGTCTTCAGCTTTGGGCTTGTAAGATTTCTTGGTGCTTTTCCCCCTTGAACACGCGGAACATAAATGGTCCTTGTGAAATTTAAGCTTTGGAAGACCACGAACTAATTCGTTTTTAGCCAGATGATTAATAGCATCAAAGTTAAGATGAGATAATCTGCGATGCCATAACCATGACTTGGTCTTAGATGCTTTAGAGAGAAGACATACTGGAGAGGCGGCCATCATGTCTTGTAAGGACAAAGTATAAAGATTTGCACCACGAGATCCCTTCAACAAATCTTTTCCTTCCAAGTTGCGGATGAAACAAGTGTGTTGTCGAAAAGCAACCTCAAGGTTGGAATCACAAAACTGTCCTACTGAGAATAAGTTATGACCAAGACCTTCTACATAGTATACCCTAGAAATCGTCACGTTTCCAATCTGATATTCACCATACCCCATAATCTTTGCTATATGATCATTCCCGAATTTAACCGTACCAAGAAACTTGCTGACGAAATTTCGGAGCATCGAGCGATTTCCGGTCATATGTTTTGAACAACCGGAGTCCAAATACCACAGGATGATTTGGACCACCTGAAAATATCACCACACAAAGACAATGTAGAGGTATCGGAATCTGAGTGTTCCTTGTTATTAGCAGGTACAGATTTAATAATCTTAGATTTGCTAACTCTAGGTTTCTTAGATTTCCTAGCCTTCTTCTTCTTAATTGGTGGTGTAGATTCTAGTTGGCTTAAATCTTGAGGTATTTCTTCACTGATAGGCACTATAGTGGGGGCTGACCTAATTAAAGGGCGCTGTTTCCATACTTGAGTGCGAGTGTTCCTAACTAAAGGACGCTCAGACCTAACCTCAATGGATGCATTCCTAGTTAAAGGGCACATTTTTCCATCTAATGTAAAGGTCCTACCAGTGGGACGCCATTGCCAGCCAACTTGGGCACGAGTTCTACCCGTTGGCTTCCATTCAAGACCATTCTTAATAGCATTCATTTCATTCACGTGATCAATTAGACACAAATCATGACGCTGGGAAATCATACATTCATTACAATTCCAACAATTCAAATCAGAATTCACGAATGGTTTAGGCTGCTGCACAGGCGCAGAGCTTTTAGTCTTAACATGATTCGTTTTATTTAAAACTGAACTAGTATTCCTATTGTGAACTTCTACTTTCTTCTTTGTGGCACTACTAGTGGAGGGCTTGATCTTATCTTTCTTGAGTGGCGATCCTTTAGCCTTAGTAGTCTCTTTTAATCCTGTAGAAGGCAAAGTGGGAATATTAGCAACAGATTTTAAAGGTGCCTTACTTGATTGTGCCAATGACGGTTTTGCTCCTGGAGTCTTATTAAATGGAGTTACAGCAATGGGCCTATTATTAAGTAGTGTAGAACCTGGTGTACCTATATATTGCAAATATGCCAAGCAATATTGAACACGCTTAATATATTCATGAGCCGAATAATAGTCGCTACTTGAAGGATCTAAGGCATAAAGATCGTCTAAAATATCCCTAAGAAGATCGACATGCTTAATGGCATTCCTCATATAATCATCATAGGTAACTGGGTTTCTCTTATGAAGCGGGTTCTTATAAAGCACTATTGACTTGGTTGTTGGAGCACTAGTGGACGGTGCAGAGTCGGTAGCTAAGTTATCAACAACTTCTTATCGGGTGAGAAGAAGTGTCTCCTTTAACTCAGCCAAAACCATATTTTTGTCAATGAGCAGGATGTTCAAATCAGAGATTTCCTCGCACTTTTGGTTCAGTTGTTCAACATAAGATTGTTGCTGTGCCGCATTAAAAGCGAAGCGTTCTTCTAGTGAACCATAAAGAGCGGATAGTCCCTGTCTTGTCCGATCCATCTCCCCTAGAACAGACGAAAGTCTAATTTCTAAGACCTGGTTTTTGGACTCTGCAGCCTCTAGTTCCATTTTGAGTGTTTCATTTAATGACACATCTCTCTTCGATCTCATTATCTCTTCCTCTAATGTCTTAACAATTGCAATCATCTTGTCACTCGTCTCAACACCGTTTTCACAAACATTTGATATCAAAAGATTCTCATTTGGAGTTTGTTGTTTTAATTCTAAAGATATACAATGTTGTTCTAGTTGATTAAAGCGTTTTGAAAGTAAATTGTAAGAATCTTGTAGCTTTAAAAACTCAGCGTTAGATTCGTGACAAGAATGATTATCTACCTCATTTACAGTATCAGCAACATTTACAGAAAGATCACAAACATCATCACAAATATCATTACAAATATTCACAGCATCACAATTAATCATAGCGGATGTAAGCTCATTCGAATAATTAACATTTACAGTAGTAAGCACATCACACGAGATTACTGCAGACAAGAATCGGTCATATTCGGTTAAAATCTTTTCTTTTTCAACTAGTTGTAGTTCGTAAGCGGTGTCCATTTCATAAAACACTTTTTGAACTTCACCAATTTCAAACACAAGATTTTCCTTAAGAGATGCAAAAATTCCTTTTAGACTTTCGACAAACGGATTGATCTCATTTTTAAACACCTCGTTCATATGTTCGAAAGCCCATTCTCCGGCGTTTAAGCCATTTGAAGTCGTACGGTCCAAAATGACCTTGTCAAAATTAGTAAAGTATTGATTAATCTCTTGCAAGTTTAACCATACAGTGCTAACAGGTGGAAGATCCTTTGGAATTTCCTTAGGACCTTCCATATTGACAAGTGTAGGAAAAGTACTAGGGTTTTCTTCATCTAATATGTAGGTTGGTGCTGTTATGAGATCTTTGTCCATATGGAAGCGAATTCTAAAATCCGTTTTTGCAAGCTCCTTATTTAATTTAAAATAATCACACTCGGGATATTTTGCAGAATTGTATGACCGATCCTCATCAACTAGTTCCTTACTTGTTCGATCACCAGGAAAAACAATCGGTTCTAAGGCCAATCCTAATTGAGTTGCATTATAAAGTCTAGGACTATGTCTTAAAGCTTGTTTTGCATACCGTGGATTAGGGGGAAGGCCTTTTTGACGTGATAAATTAAATTCTCTAAATGAAGCATCAAATAAGTGAACTAGTTGAGAAGCAGCGTATTGTCTTAAAAGCAAATAATCTAGGCTTCTAATCTTATTAGTAGCATTAATCTCCATTTCATTCTTCTTAGACTCGAGTGATTCAAAATCTGTTTGAAGTTTTTGAAAATTAGTGACCACTAACTCCTTTTCTTTAAGTTCATTAGACAAATTTGCTCTTAAGTTTTCGATTTCTTGCAAGTGACCCATTTGTTTGTTTCTAAAATGATCATATTCAAGATTAGTTAGAACACTAGACGAAGGCACTAATTCCAAGGTTTGAACTTTCTCGTTGCTTAAGGTAAGCTCATCAGACAAATTCTTATTCTTAGCTAAGGTTTCTAAGAGTGCAGCATTCATTTGGCTAAGTAATGTAGCAGGAACCATGACCAAATCTTGTTGAGCAGGAGTAGGCGTTTGCAAAATGGGTCCCGGTTGTGATTCACTCAAAGTCTGGGGACTCACATTGATATTGCTATCATTGTTTGTCTCCTCATTTGAAAGACTCACCACCGAAGATTCATTCGAGTCAGCACTCTCTTGCACAACTTGATGTGGTTGAATACTAGCATCAGTGGTATTATCGGTGGTATTAATAAGTACCTCAGATCTCTTTTCTGGCCCTAAGCTGGAGATAGTTGCCATGAGAGCAGCCTTTGCAGATTGAAAGTCATCACAGTCGGAGTCATACGCATCAAGATCACCGGCTTGGTAAGCTGCATTCTGCGTAGTGACAACGTCTTGTTCAACAATCCCTGGATCAGCAAGAAATGCAAGCTCCTCTTCATCAAGTTCCCTTCCTTGTGCCTGAGCATTTACCAGATAGATCTTTTCTGCAAACCATTGTCCATCCCTTCTCCTCTTGGGTTTCTTACAATCCCTGGACATGTGACCCTCTTCCTTGCAGTTGTAACATGTAATCATTCTCAACTTGCCCGTGGAATTAGCCCGTGGAGCAGGATTGGCCATTGGTGCCTGATTGACCGTGCGAGCATTGGTGGTTGATGTGGTAGGTCTCCCCTGATATGGTTGAATAGGCTGAACCATGACCCTGCCATTCTCAATAGTAGCTTGTTGACGAGAATTGGATGAATTCCTCAACTGATTGTTGGTAGGAGCTGATCCTCTGTATCCTCGTTTGCTTAAAGTTCTTGTGAGATAAGCAGACATAGTAGTCAGCACTTCAACTGGGTCAGCTCCTTGTTGGAATACAGGAACGGGGACTTCCTCATCATCACAATACAGTGCTTGATCTGGATGAGCTGCATAATCAGTAGAAGGAATACTCATTTGATCAGGGTAGCTTGTTGGATATGCTGCATTCTCTTGATAAGAAGAATATGAAGGCTGAGCATAAGGTGCAACATTTGCTGGATGAAGTTGTGAAGCATACTGTGGTGAAGGTGCATTGAACCGATATTGTTGCTGATGTGAGGTGGGTGGTTGTGGTAGAATCGAGTATTGGGGGAAGGTCGGTGTCATGTAAGGTGATGGATGATAGGCTTGATGTCCCAAGATATAAGGTGTGTTGTTGTGTGACAAGCTTGGTTGATTCGCCATCAAAGCTAAGGAATCTGGGTACATACCGCGAGGAGAACGGTGCATAATCACATGCTTCTCATGCTGCTGAAGAAAAGCATAGATTTGATCTAAGTTGCACTTATGCAAATCCCGAGTTAACTTCACATCGGTAATATACTCACCCCATTCAGCTTGAGGTAAAGTATTCAAGAACTTGGTGTTAACCTGGAATGGAGCAATCACAAGATTGTATACATTCAGATCATTCATTAGAGTGGTGAATCTGAAGTAATAGTCGTGTAGCGTTTCCCCTGGGCTGTACGTGAATCTATCAAACAGATCATACAGCTGACACTCCCTTTCCTGTTTGGTGAGAGACGTACCTTGTAGCAACACCTTTAGACGTTCCCATAAATCTTTGGCAACCGTATATTGACTAACCATACGATAAATATCATGCGGAAGAGCTTGGAGAAGTGTCTGTAGAGCCTTTTCATCAGCATCAGCAATGAGTTGTTGTGCCGGTGTGAGTTCTTCATATTCTCTTGGTCGAGACACGTTATTTGCCACAATGGTGGACCATTCAAAATCGATTTGACCATAAGTCTTCCGTATGTTGGTTTGCCCTTCAAATATTGCATCATACGGCCCTGCCATGCCTCAAACACCTCTTTAATAAGCATCGGTGGACGACTATCAGTCCCTGTTATGATCGAGATATCCGTAAGAGATGTCATCTGAGGCATTAATGAACTTGGATTCATTGTGATCACTTAAAAGACTCAAAGATTATCGGTTGATCGAGCAGTGAAGAAAGGTTGAGAATTTGTGTTGTGTTGATTGTAATCAAGATTAAATCCACTAAAGATCGTCGAAAAAAACTCAAATACCCCTTGAACTTGCTTATACGGAATAACCAACTTAGAATAAACCCTATTCGGAATAACACCTATTCGGAATAATCCTATGCTGAAAACCCTTATGCTGAAAATGCCCTATTCGGAATAAACCTTATGCTGAATAAACCTTATGCGGAAAAACCCTTATGCGGAATATTTCTTCAATTCGGAATATCTGGCTATTTGGCTTATTCGGAAAACCTGCTATTCGGAATGATGGGCAATTCGGAAAGCTATTCGGAATATTTCTCCTATTCGGAAAAATTTTGGCTATTCGGAAAAATATTGGCTATTCGGAAAGTTTTTGGCTATTCGGAAAATATTGGCTATTCGGAAAGAATTCTGCTATTCGGAAAAATTGCTGCTATTCGGAAAAACCCTTCTATCCGGAAAGTCTATGCGGAAAATTCTGCTATTCTGAATATTGTCCTATTCGGAATGTCTATTCGGAATAAACCTTCTATTCTGAAAAACTTTCTATTCGGAATCCCTATTCGGAATAAACTGGAAAAAATGTTTCCGAGACTTAAAAGAACAGCTTTAAATCCGATTTTTGATCCAAAACCACAAAAAGTTTTATGATTTTTACCAAAATAAGCTAAACCCAATCCTTATCAATCAATCCCAATAACAAAAACACCAAAAACAACAAGATTCAAGATTGATTTTTTCTAAAGATCACTAATTGATTCAAAAACTAAAAAAGCAACACAATCCTTACCTTAAATCACCCCATAGCTCTTGATACCAAATGTAGAATATTGATAACCTATGAATCTATGAAGTGGGTTGATGTTTTCTAGTGAGAGAAACTAGAGAGAGAAAGTGAGAGAAAATGTGTATGATTTTATTGATATGAAAGTGAAATGAGAACAACAACCAACCCCTTTCCATGGTGGAAAGGGGTATTTATACTCCAAGCTTACAATGGGCTTGGGCCGGTCCATGACAAGCCCATGGACCGGTTCTTACTTAACTTAATAAGTAATATTTAACTAATTGTTAACTACGAGCTATTACAACATAAATCATATTGTGGAGTGACCGATACTTCTAATATACGTTAAAACGTATTTCTAACACTTTAGGACCCAACAATATTCAGTTTTGACTAGCTGCATATTAATCTCAAATTTGAGATGACCTCTTTTATTTATAGATTCAAATAAGAGAACCTCTGATTGATCATTTACCAATGAGACAAACTCACAACTCATGAGATTTTTGCGAGATAAATACATCATAAATGATGCAAGCGTACGAAAAACTGTCTGTTGCATCTATAAGATATACTAGAGGCTGCTATTTCGACCCACTTAAATAAGAAAGGATAAAGTCCAGTTGACTTTTATTCGTGAAGACTCTAATGGACGGTAGGTGAACGATGCAGCATCTGGTTTATTATGCAAGTTTTAATGCGAATGTATGTGTTGCATATGTTTTTTTTATCGTTTGTAACTGTTATCAAAGGAGTGAGATCAATGGTTTGACCGGGATTGATCAGTATTGAGCGAGTCTGACCGGATTTTGCTAGGTTTGAGATGGCTTGACCGGGTGTTGCCGCGTTTGACCGGGCTTGAACGGGTTTGGCGGGGTTTGAGTTGGGTTGACCGAGTTTGAGGGGGTTTGACCGGGTTTGAGTGGGTTTGACTACCAAAAAGGAGGTCAGTGTTCACCCATACCTATCTTGCCCATATTGCCACTTGCCACCTCAATTAATTTTGCATAAGCTATAGGTAGGTAATTGTAGGACATGTTTGTTTACAACATTTTTATGGAACCGGATATGATAACTAGTGGCAAGATGGGTGGTTTCGAGGTTAAGGGTTTAAAAACTCGCTATGTGTGTACAATTGCGATGGTCAGGGAAGGTTGCCAACAGTTCCGGGATTTACCCGGGCAGGCCATGTACATCTGAGTAAAAAAGACTCGCTCTCCTGGAATAACCTGAAGAGGGAAAATCTCATTCGTTTACCTGCCTGTTAACTTGTCAGCAAAATAACTGGCCAATGGAAGAACCAAAATCAGACTGTTTTAAGATTACTTGATTCAGAACAGCAAAACTTGAATACTAACAAATACATATTTGTCCTTGCGAAAGATACATAACAATCCCAGCTTAAGAACATTTACAAATAACATCTTGAAATGAAATCCAATACAACTCGAAGACGATAATAGTTAAATCCTGGGGTTTTCATAGAAAAGAACTTGTTCCATGGGCTTAAAGAGGTACTTACCACCATATGCTGAGCGAATTACATCGATCAACAGATGATATTGTAGTACAACATATAGGACAACCGGCATGATAGCAAACACACCAATAATGATGGGTATCCACTTCATTTCATTATGATATAGTACGAAGAAGCTGATGCCAAAAGTGATCATCATGGTTGTTATAGATAAGAAAAGAGTTGATAGACCTAACATCAACTTCATGGGTAATGATGTCACAAAATCACGTTCGGCGTAACGAGATGTGAGAATGGATAAGAACGTGAGTATTGAAGCTGATGCTAAGAACAAGGATAAGGCATCTGCTACAACAAAGACCACAAAGGTAAGTTTCCGATTAAACATTGGGATACCATTGTTCTGATTGTATCCACCTGGAACAGTAAAAGCCGCAGCAAATACTATCGTGGCTATGAGAGCAGCAACAACCATACATTGACTAGCTGTTGACTTCATCCAATCCTCGCCTTGTATCATAAGATCTTGGTGTTCCTCAGTGAATAACTCCCGTGGTGTTAGACCAGCCTTATTCTTTTTTAATCTGTAAGTTGGAGGCACTATAGACTCTACTTCCTACCATGTACAGAATTTAAATTAAACTTTTTTCATATAGGTAAAGGAAGAAAAAACTTGGAGAGGAATATATTTACCTTAAACCATAATAATTCTCGTTGCATTTGTAAAGCAGCTCCTGATACATCCTCACGTCGCTTTTTCTTGGTACTCATTGCAGCCAAATGCAACATATTGTTCCCATCATGATCTTTTAGAGGAGTGATCAAATCCTTCATTGAGCCTATCTCATACAATAGGTTGTAGATACCCTCATGACGATGTTGTACAGCAATGTGAAATATACTAAGATTGTTATCATTTACCTTCCATATGAGATCAGGATACTGACGGATGCATTCAACTAGAAATTTAGTATTGCCCAGTTCTGAAGCAACAAACATTATCCGAGAAGGGTGTGCAATTCCTTTATCCCGATGCCCTCTCATTATTTTATCAATCTCCTTCTTAGGCATTTTGGCAATATCATTCCAAATGATTTTTAGTAATTGTAATGCTTTAGGTTCTGTTTCTAGAGGTCCCTTTCTATTACCAATGACAAAAGAACCTGAAAGCAACACCCAGAAAGTTAAATTTATAAACAACGATACCCAATCCTGACCCGCAATTGAAAATTTCCGATTGCTATAACACATTATTCCGTAATCCGCATGCATCATGAGTTTCAAGAAAACATGAAGATGAAGATCAATAAAAAAAGTCTAAACATACGACGCTTATAATCATATAAAAACCGTAACCGCCGCCACCAGATCATGATAATAACCACCACCACCACCGGATCATGTTAATTTACACTAATGTACAAGAAACCGAAACCAGTAATCGGTCGATCTATAACATGATCTCCGGTAGCCTTAGTATCCTATTTAAATGCATAAGAAGGAATTATTGATACCACGGATTTGAGATGTTTACCTATCTTGATGATTCTCTCAATCATGTTTGATTCCTCTTCCTGAAATGCTTCAGGCTTTTGAGCCATCATTGCAAGTAATCTCCCGTCACTTCCGAGTTCGGGATACTTAACAACAACCTTTAGCGCGATATCTAAATTCGATAATGCTTTAAATTTTGAGGAATAATCTTATATATACAAAAGTGCCTCAAAGAAAGAAAACCCAGAAAGCATGCTTTTATTCCAGTAATAGACTATTTTCACTTTATCAGTTAAGTAACAAAAAGCAACAATACCAAAAAATTGTAATCCGATGACACATAAGAAAAAGTGTCACCATAAAAGAACTGTCACTAATATATTTATATGCTTCCCCACTCTTAACAAAGCGTAGGTAAAAGTCTTTTATTTTTGAACGTGTGGTAAAAGTCTATTTGCAATAGAAAAAAAAACGTAGGGTAAATAGCATAAAGGGTACTCATCTTATATAAAAATTCAATTAAAATTACTCAATTTTTTTTTTCTCAATTTAAGGTACCGATATTTTTTCTTGTTGCAATGTTGGGACAATAACAAATTTATAGGTTATATATTAACGACCGTTTACTTTATTATTGCATCGTTAGTCCTTTATATTAAAGAAACTTTATAATACCCTCAAAATTTATTTTTTAAAACTGTTTTCTATCTTTTTTCGTTTGATTTTTACCGCTTTCATTCCGTTTTTAATCGTTTTAGTCCGTTTTCGACCTTCTTTAGTGTGTATGATATCGTTTTCGACCTTTTTTTTATTGTTTTCGCTCGTTTCTTGTCGTTATCGCCTATTTATTTTATAGACGAAAAAATAAATAAACCAAATAAAAACGTTCAGAACTAGTAAAAAAGAAGCCGAAAACGGAAAAACAAACGAAAACAGTTAAAAGCTGTAAAATAGACACAAACGGTCAGAATGGCTCGAAAACATATAAAAAATAGACGTAACGGTTGAATATGGTAAAAGAACGACGAATGTTGTAAAAATGGACCAAAACGATTAAAAACAAACAAAAACGGTAAAAATTAGACCGAAAAAAGGTGAAAAACGGTCTAAAACTGTAAAAAAAACGAATTTTGAGTTTATTATAAAGTGTATTAATGTAAAGGGCTAACGATACAATAATAAAGTAAACGATCGTTAATATATAACTTTTAAATTTGTTAATTGTCCAACATTGCAACAAGAAAAAAGATTGATACCTTAAATTGAGAAAAAAAGTTTGATACCTTTAATTGAGTTTTGACTTAAGATGGGTAACTTTTTATGCTATTTACCCAAAAACGTATGATTACATTTTTTTTATTTTTTTTATGAAACATTTTGTTTATGAAAAGTTCCTTTAAAAGGTCAGATTTCAAGAACATTTTTTTGTGTCACTACTAAATTTCTATTTTCTTGTAGTGCCCGGCAAAAAAATAAGCCCTACAAAATTGAAGACATTTCTCTATTAAATTTTTTCGTATTATGAAAGACACTTTCTTATACAAACGTTTCTTATACAAACGTTTATTAAATTTTAACGTTTGTATAAGAAAGTGGCTAAATGATTTTATACTAGTACATGCTTTGGTGTAAAAGAAATAGATATGTATCTATTAAAGAGAAAAATAACTAAATGTTTGACAGTTTTAACTAGTTTTAATGCCTATGCACGCACGAGACTTAAAGATAAATGATAAATTAAGTAATAATTTCGTTATTTTAATTTTATGTATATTATATATGTTTTTTAAGAACATGTAACGTTTATATGTTTGATTATCTTGTTTTTTATTGTGTACCGTATAAATTAATATAAGCTCACCTCAATTTTTATTTTTTAAATTTTGTGTTCTTTTTATTTTTGATATTTTATTCTAGATAATTATATCTTATTTATTAATCAATAAAATATTTACATCAACTTTGCACGTACATAATTTATAAATTCATGATTTTGTAATATTTAATATTATTTTATATAACAATATTAAATTTTAATATTTAAATAGTTATGGTGCTTATGGACCCATGAGTTTTATATTATTTTTCATTATGTGATAATATTAATTGATATTTTGTATAAATATTTGTTGCATAAAGGATTTGACTTTTTTTAACTAAAATGTTAGTTATAGTCAATGATGTTTAGTAACACATAACGACCTTGTAAAAATGTATATGTTGTTGTAATATATATAATCTCATCTATTTATTTTTCTTCTCACACCGATATTGAGGTCCTTTGTTGTTTTTAATATTTACATTCGTGTTAATAATAATTTACGTAGATCGCATTGCTTGACTTTATTAAGTGTTAAAATAAAAATAGAAAATAATTTGTGTTTTTATTTGAATATTTATGATTATGTGATTTGTTTATTTTTAATATTACATATATGTTATATTTTTATAATAAAAAATATTGATTTATAAATTTTAAGAGGGTATTCTGTTTATTTTCGTATGTTACTAAAAGTTATGAAAAAATATAGGTTTACACTTAGGCACTATCTAATTTATTTAGAATTCAACCATTAAAGTATTTTTAATCCTCTCTTTTTATATTAAGTTTTTATTTTTCACAAATTTGACTCATATAATTTTATGTTATTTTTCAAATTCTTCTACCAAAATGTTTAATTTTGATTAAACTGAATTTAATTTTAACCTTTTAACCAATCATATTGCTTGATTTTTATTATATGTCAAAATCAAACTATTTACTTAGTTAAATTATTTTTTCTATAACCATTAAAACTCTTAAAAAATCTAATTCTTTTACTATTATATAAAAATGACTAAATATAACTAATCCATAAGCAATCTGGAAATTTAACAAACCAAATCTGGTTCAAGTTAGCAAAAACAATGGTTGATGTATGTGTTAACCTATTGCTTTCTTTCTTTTTACGTAGGTTTGGAATAATGATTTTACGCATTGCTAGAAAATAAAATTGTGAATAGGAGGTGTAAAACTGTACAATTCTTACCAAACATATCACCCTCTACGCATTTCTCAAGAAACCAGCCACGAGTCTCAGGTGACCAATTATCGTCAGCACATAAGTCATTAGATTTTTCATAAAGATATTTCACTACTTCATAATTTCCAAACAAGGCAGCCGTATCCAATGGCATCATCTTTGGAAAGGCATTTCCAGAACCACCACCAGGGACTGTACGCAAGGTCTCATTCTTCTGCATTTCCAGAACCACCACCACGGGCAGCAGCTAAATAGAGGGCCGTGTTGTAATTTAAATTCTCAAGTGCCAAGTCTTCCACTGACATCAAGTTCACCAGATTTTCCACAAAATTTTCCACCTGTTTGCTACTCTTTGTGGATGCGGCAACGTGTAGTGACGTTTCTCCATTTTCAGTGATGCTATATTGTACAAGTTCCAACTCTGGGTATTTGTCAAAAATGCGTTTAGCAGCTTCCCAATCACCTTTGGCGGCTGCCTTATAAAGAGGGACACCAATTTGGAGGTAATCTTGTCTAGGTCCTTTACAATAATAACCCAACGAAAATATATAGTTAGTTTAAAGAACCATGTTTGTCGAAAGATAATTGCAATCTCAATGCTTTTTCACTAAGATAATCAAACGTCAATCTATAAATTAACCTATATAAAATGGCAACTGAACAACAGTTCTTCATCTAGCAACTGGCAATCTACAACCCATGCGGTAAAAAAAAAAACAAATGAAGGATCAAAACATACAGAAATTACCTTTTAATAGATCCATCTTAGCGAGATTTGGTCCTTTTGAAAAGTCTCGACTTGAGCTGGCATGTGAAACCACCACATTGTGTTCATGCTGCTGCTGCTGGTCAAGGCTTAAGGGTTTCTCCTCATTGTTCATTTCAGACTGTTGCTGCTGCTGCTGATCAGGGCCGGTTAGTAGATCCATAATAGGATAATTTGGTCCTTTTGAATAGTCTCACTTGAGCTGGCTTGTGAATCAGCTACATTGTTTGTTTCACAGAGTTACCTTTAAAAATGATTATAACGAAATTGTTTCACACCATGACTAGACTTTACTTAATTTGTGTAATTGATAATACCTCTGTGTCATGAGATCGAGCAGGTACATATGTATCGATAAACTGAAAAGCAAAATCCTTTGAGTTGTAATTCTTAATTAAGCATATATATATTCTATCATTTATAGACTAGTCTCGTTTTCTTGCTCAGTGTCAATGTTTCGACGGTCAAAGTTCATAAATATGGTGAAAGCAAAAAATAAAGGGTTAAAGCCATATGTTACAAACAAACCTTTCAAAATTTACAGATAAAGGATGTTTATTTTAAACATTTTAACCGTTTAAATTAGTTTATTCACATTAGCATTAACAACCACCGTATATTACAACTCAATCACTCGACTGTTTTTTTAGTAACATAATTTACCAGAAAACCCTTTGACCGAAAAAACATTACAACTCAATCTAAAACGGAGAAATTTAAAGATCACTTAATTTTTACAAAAACTTTTCGCACTATGGTGTGCCATGGTGACTTGTAGATTATTGACCTTTTAAAAAGATGAGAAATACTGAATCTGGATCCAACTATTACATACCACATCATTTGCGAAAAAGTCTCTTGTAAAAGTTATGTTATGCTCCTCAAAAACCAACACCCAAAAGGCACCATCTTCATCAAAATTCAGTAACCACCATCTTTTCCGACAAACTCAAATACACTATACAAACCAACACTGTCTAAAACACTCTGGATATCCAAAAACCAAAGAAAATCATTACCAAACCACACCATATATATACATATATATATAAAAACAAGATTTAATTATTAAGAAAAATTACAGATTTGATATCTAAATCATAACTGGTATTAGCACCCCATTTGATTCTAAACTATAAAAAGAATTAAGAATTACTTTAGTAGTAGTAGACTACTAACCTTTTACGACTCTAGTAAAATTATACAACCTTTTTCAGCATTTTTTGAAAGCACAATTGTTTAAATGCAATGGAAGAGCATCTTTTGTCAAACCGGATAATAAAACCCCAAGTAGTAGTATGACATAGATCCACATTAAAATATGTAGGGGTGGTCACCAACTTAAAATATTCAAAGCCAGCTATTTATTCTTTAGTATCCCAAAGTCAAATACGGAGTAGACAAATTTTGTTCAAAAGGACTACTATAAAATTTTGTAAAAAAAGTATTAAAACATCGAGCTTTTCGATCTTAGTAATATATTGTTATGAAGTAAGCAAACGATTGTCTAAATATTAGCTTTATTATAAAGAATAATTTTATAAAATATAAATAATTTATTGACAATCGTTATGATAATTTACTCGAAACATAGATTTTTTGATGGCGTGTAAACTTTAGTGATGTATTTGTTTCATAATTATATAATTTCGAGTTTTTCAAGTTAAGCTCAAGCTTTGCTCAAATCCTAATCGAGTCAAACTCAAGCCTTAACGGTTAAAGTTCGATGAGATATCGAGCCGAGCTCGAGCCCACTTTTATGTTTGGAGTCGAGCTCGAGCCTTGTTAAGCTCGAGCTCGACTCGATTACAGATTAGGATCAAGTTGATCTAGATACTTTGAGTAATATATGATTCTATCAATGAACATCAAAAGATATCTTTTATCCAATGACCCACTTTACTAAAATCTTGTTAGAAATGAATTAAAGATTTACAAAGGCATTCGGTAGTTTGTGGAATAACAATTGGACTATTAAATGACATATTATATTCTCATTGTTCAAAGTTACCTAAACTTATAAAGTAATAGGAAGAGAACTATATCTATGAAGATGTTACATTGTGTGTATATGCGATGAGACTCTAAACCATGTTCATAAATAGCGTGAAGCGCCGTATGACGGCATGTCCAAACTAAACGTTTCAGTGGTTCATTCAGACATGATCAATGGCGGAGCCAAAAATAGTGAACATAGGAGGAAAAAAATTTTTTACCGAAGCCAAGTGTCAAAAAAATGCAACAAAAGAATATATACCGACTTGAAAAGCAACCGGCTAAGCCGGGTAGCCACTGCTAAGGGGTGTTTGGCTTGGTCCGGTCAAGGGGTCCGGTTCGGTTCACGTTTTAGTCTAATTAAAAATACGGGTTCGGTTCATGACTAATTTTTACAAGTTTACATTTTTTTACAAGTATATTATTTTAACAAGAAAAATTAAATTAATTAAATTATGGCTAGTAATTAATTTAATTTAACATGGACTTAGGTTATATTTTGTTTTAATTAATAATACATGTATTTAACCTAAGTATTTTACAATTTAATTAGACTATAGTTATTAATTAATTATTTAAAACATGGACTATAATTAATTAATAAAACATGACTTAGGTTATAGTTAATAAATTAGTATTACATGTTAACCTAAGTATTTTATATGCATTAATTTAGTTAAATCATGTTTATATTTAATTAAATCATATAATGTATAGTTTATTTAATTAACATGATATATTAATAAACTATACTAATAATTACATGACATATCATATTTAACTAGTAAAATTTAGCTTATACTTCTAGCTTATTAATCTAGCTTAATTCTAAATATGGAAACTTTCTATTTTAGGAACCTTACTATTTTTGGAAACTTTCTATTTTTAGAAACTATTCTATTTTTAGGAACTGATGTATTTTTTGGAAACTTTCTATTTTTGGAAACCTGCTATTTTTAGTAAGTAAAGTATAATAACACAAGAATGCAAGATAATTCATAAATAGAATACATGAATAATACAGTATATCATTTAAAACGATAAAACACGACAAGAACATATAAAACAAGCTAGAACTTATAATAACTAGTAACGTACTCAGTAATCAGAATACTTATACATGTATCTGTTGCACTTTTCCTTTTCTATGAACAATTGAATGATAAATATTATGTTTTATTGATACAAACAATCGCTGTTTTACAAACTTGGTTTTCACGAGGTATATATATGTTTCTAACAGACACATGCCTGTTACAAACCGACACAACTTATACACATATAACCGAGCGGTTATTAACTAACAAACTAACGTTTTCAGCCCTTTAGGATTTACTTCGACACACTAGGACCCTTTACTTTTATACATTGACGCTAAGACACTTAAACATGGATTAAAGAATTAACATCCAATACTCCCTCTTAATTTATTAATCCATGCTTTTCGATATCTTCAAACGCCATTATCTTTATCTTGATCATCTGCGGTTGCTTCACACAAACTTGCTTTCTTAGATTCATTTTCAACCTTCACGGTTTGTTTTCTTCAAACGAGCCAACGCCCACTGTTGTCTCTTCATCTTTGGCATCACACCGTCTTTCTTCACTTTCATTGCTTCACACAAACTTCTGCACCAATTCACATCACATGAATAAAACATCCTCCACTTTAATTCTTTCACATAATCCTTTTGATCCTTCACAAATCATATCACATGGCTAACTTGGTTATTTCACACAACCTTCCTTCAGTATTATTTCGCATCACACGACTTTTCTTTGATCGTATCACACGACCAAACCTTCCATCATTCTAATATTCATCAATTTTGCACATTAGCAGTGATGTTTCATTGTCATCTTCTACTAAAAGTGCCTCAACTTCCTCCTTTTTCTTGCTCGGACATTCATACGCATAGTGCCCAAGTTTTCCACACTTGTAACAATTTATTCGTGACTTATCACCATTCCTTCGCGGTTTATAATTTTTGTCGTTCCCTTGACGCGTGAGCAACAAATTCTCACCATCATCTTCTTGTCTTTCTTTTCTAAACTTAATCCTTTCTTCATAAGTCTTAAGTTTCCCAATAATCTCCTCCAACTTCACGGTTTTAAAATCAACAATCATCTCGATGGTCGCTACTACCGGCAGGAACTTGTCTGGTACTGCATTAAGTACTTTCCGTACTTTCGTTTGTTCGTCAAACGTTAATCCACATGTGGCAGCCTTTGTAACAATACTCATCAATTTTCCGGCAAATGAATCTATTGATTCATCTTCTTTCATCAAAAGCCTCTCAAATTCTGATTTAAGTTGTTGCGAGTGTGCCTATTGGACATCTTGTGTCCCAATAAATCTGGCCTTTAGTGAGTCCCATATTTCTTTTGCTGTCTCACAGCCCGCAACTTGCATTTGCAAATCTTCTGGTAATCCCTGGAATAGGTATGATGACGCCGAACTATCCCTTTTTACATCAATCTCTTTTGATGTACTTGTTCCTTCTACTAACTCCCATACTCCATTTGCCATTAAAATCTTCTTCATTCTTAATGCCCATAGTGTATAGTTTGTATTACTTAGAACTGGGCATTGATATGTTTGTAACGATGTGGTGAAAACAACTCTGTTTTCGTTTTTATCGCCCGTCATAATTTCCGATGTGATTTTCTTGTAAAACCAATATACTTCTAACAACGGTCGAACTTAAAACTTTCTGTCTAATCCACAAGAGTAATATGCAAATTCTAAAATTCTCTAATTTATTCCTCTAATAGAAATAAAGTACTGGAAATATAAAACCTGGTAATTTTCCCTTGGGCCTTTTGAATCCTTGTGGGTTTTAGGGTGTTCTTTTTCTATCCCTAAACAAATCACGCCTATGCTTCCTCCTTCTTTCTTCTACACACAGCCCCTTTTCTCTTCTTCACGCAATTAGGGCAAGTTTTTGGTCGCCCCTTTTTTTGTCTGATCTTTCCTCTCGCAAACACAAGTCGGTTTCTTCCTTCGCACAACCAGGTATGTTCTTCTCCTTCTTTTCTCTGATTTGATCCTTACTCGATCAAATCGTGTTTTGATTGACCGCTATGTACGCGGCCGTCTCTTTTCTTGATTGATTCCCTGAATCAATCCGTTTCGTCCCCTGTAGAACCTTCGGCTCTGATACCACTGTTGCACTTTTCCTTTTCTATGAACAATTGAATGATAAATATTATGTTTTATTGATACAAACAATCGCTGTTTTACAAACTTGGTTTTCACGAGGTATATATATGTTTCTAACAGACACATGCCTGTTACAAACCGACACAACTTATACACATATAACCGAGCGGTTATTAACTAACAAACTAACGTTTTCAGTCCTTTAGGCTTTACTTCGACACACTAGGACCCTTTACTTTTATACATTGACGCTAAGACCCTTAAACATGGATTAAAGAATTAACATCCAATAGTATCCTTATTATGTAGCTTTAGTGATATTGGAGTAGGAATTTCCATCTGTTCTTCTTTTCCGTTCACTGGACACAAGGTACGGATTTCCCGTCCTTCAGTATGGACATTTTCCTTATTTGGATTCCGCGTTTGCGGCCAACTGTTTTCCTAGTATATGTTTTATATGTTTTTATATGCTTATGTTCTAGTTTTAAATGCCTAATCCATATACATGCATGACCAATTCCACCTAGTTATGGAGGTACCATAACCATAACACTGGAGGCACCAGTGTTATGACTTCACAACGGCGGAGTGATGGCTCGTGGCGTTCCTTTCAGCTTTTGGCCATATTATTATCATTATTTATCATGTGGGGCGTATGGGTGCATCCTAGGTTACATGTTTTAGCAGTATTATCAAGTGAATGTGGTGTGTGCCTTGCATCCTTCACAAGGAGTTGATCCCTCCTACCCAGACTTAATTAATTATAGGCAACCCCTCTAATTTCATGATGAGGTCACCCCTCTAAGTATTCATGCACGTTGATATTTCATGACCTATAATGGCTTTTGGTTTACATGTAATACAGTTTTCATAAGATAAACATAATATTTTTCAAACTATAAAACCAGTGTTACTAGCTATACCATGTTTTCTAGGACTTATACCTTTCCGCTGCTATATGTCTTATATGCTTATATTACTCATGCTATGCTTGTATATCCGTGCACTGGGCATTATGCTCAACCGTTTTCCTTTCATGTTCCCAAACGGCAGGTACTCAGGGACGATCATAGGCTTTGAGAGTACGTGCAAACGGATGGATGCTATCCGGCCTTCATTTACTTATGCACTTTCATACATTACTTTTACAGCACTTTACTTCATTTCCTTTGGACATTGTTTAGTCCTTTTTAATTTTAGTACTTATATTTCATGGGTGTGAGCTTATGTTAAGACTGTCGATGTTTGATTCCGGTATTTGTCTTTATGGTCGTTAAATGTTTTTCAAACATTTACCTTGTATGCATTGATGACACGCCATAATTACGCGTGACATTCCATTTACCAAAATGCGGTGTTACATAGGCTTGACCGTTGGCTTGAGGATGATACGCGATGGAAAGTCAGTGATTGACACCATACTTAGCCATGACTCGTGCGAATTGATCATTGCAAAAATGAGTATCGCGATCACTAATGATAGCACGAGGAACGCCGAATCTAGCAAACAATTTCTTCAAAAAGTTCACAACAACCCTCGCATCGTTAGTAGTTAAATCCTTTGCTTCAACACATTTGAATATGTACTCAACGGCTACAAGGATGTACTTGTTCCCTTTGGATGATTGAAATGGCCCCATAAAGTCGATGCCCCATACGTCAAAAATTTCACATTCTTGAATGAAATTTTGAGGCGTCTCATCTGTATGTGTGATCTTGCCTTGTCGTTGGCAAGCATCACAATGCTTAACCATTTCATGAGTGTCATGATAAATGCTGGGCCAATAGAATCTGGAGTCGAAAACTTTCTTCGCGGTGTAGTTAGGGCCAAATTGACCACCAGTGCGTCCTTTGTGGCAAGCTTCAAGGATTTGTAAAGCCGCGGGCCCATCAACACACCTACGAATGATAAGATCCGCACATTGCTTAAAGAGATAAGGGTCAACCCAATAGTAATGCTTTATGTCCTTGAAGAATTTTTTCTTTTGTTGGGACGTTAACCCTTCGATAAGAACTCCACCCGCCAAATAGTTTGCAATGTCCGCAAACCATGGGGTATCATCAAGATTGGAATTGATAGACATTAGGGTCTCAAAGGGAAAAGATTCATTAATCTCTTGATTTGGAAGTTTTTGTGGAGTCCATATGATCGTTAGACTCAATGGTTATGAACCATTATATCTAGGATTATCAATGTTCATATGTATAAAACATAGCGGAATAGAACATTAATAGGAACAAGATGTTAACAAGATGAATTTCCCTAATGCTTACTTGTATTAAATAATAAAATAAATAATCTCTAGACGTGTATACATTAATCCCACGTCTAGAACACAAACTCAGCTTTAGGTTTACATTGTGAATGAATAATATGTAAAACCTACGTCCTATGTTTTCTTTATATAATAGAAAACATAGCTTACAAAGAAAGCTAACATAATAATAAAAAGACTCCACCAGCTTGTAAAATTGCTTCTTGTACATTTTAGTCATTGTCTTCTTATTTTGTTTATTTTGTCACATCAACTCAATATTTGACCCAACAATCTTCCCCTAGTTGATATGACAAAACTAACTTCTTTCTTTCATGACACTAGTTCTTCAAGTTGCCATCTTCCCCTTAATTTATTACTTCTTCCCCTTTTTGTCACATCAACAAGGAAGTAGTAAAACGTAGACAACTATGAAGCATACAAGTACCATGTAAATGATGTAACACTTAGAACAATAAGCTTCCCTTTATACCATGCGTTCACCATTTCTTTTGAACAAAAGTAGAAGTATCAACCATCAAAAGCAAACGAATAACTAACCACTTGCAGAAACGAATACTATGTAGTACCTCCATGATGAGAGCAGCACCAGAAATTAACATGTAGTGCCATCTTTAAATGACTAATAGTATACGTACCCAAGTAGTAGTATCTTTGAAAAGAGCAACTTCCAATGGTTGAATAGAACCAAATAAGATCAACTTTTGTCAAGTATCTTGAATCTTCAAATTCTGTAGGCTTTATGTAATCATCACATGTGAAGAAATCTAATTTTGACTTACTTGATGATGAAATAGAATAACCCGAACTTATATTCCATGTCTTCTACTAAACATGTGACTCCAAAACTCACGGCTATAATGAGTAGACTATAAAACTCACGGCTATAATGAGTAGTCTCTTGACAAAAAGAGTTCTCTAGCAAATATGAGCATAGAGCGTCTTAAGAAAAATCTCATACCTTTGCTACCTTTTTATCAAGTCCGTTGTCACAAATTAAAAGAACCTACAAGTTACCTTCAAATGCTGACAAAATTTGAAAATATGATAGAACATCAATCCGCGAAAATCTACTTCGTCTTCAAAAAAGTATTAAAAACTTTTCTTCGTAATCAATGAAAATAAAACGAGCCTTTATACCTTTAAGACCTAGTTGTTGTAAATAAACCGAACTCCAAACCGAAAATCTTCAAAACTTTTTGTCAGTGGTTGCGAACAACGCTGTCAGCGGCTGGACTACGAGTGTCAGCGGCTAAATATAACGTGTCAGTGTTGAGCTCAATCCACTGACATCTGTCAGTGACTTAAATAATATGTGACAGCGGTTACGGATTATACCTTCTGTATAAGCAAACACATGTACCGTAAACGTCCCATTGCTTTCTGTTCACTTTAACTAACATGCTTATATCATCACGTGATAGCCAATATAATATTAAAACAATTCCGTATGAATCACAAACGAATATCACTCACCTTTTCACATATTTACTGCATTAACCTTTGAAGCCCACGTGAATAGGTCAAACGAGCCATAATATCTTTGGCTAATAGCGATCTACGTCAAGCAGCCATTAACACCACCGTTTTATTCTCTGCTTCTACCCTCGTAACACATATCTCCTTCAATTTGATGTTGCACTTATACCATGGACCACTATTGCTTGACGTACATCTCATTGCACACAAACAAAGCAATACTCTGTTCATACTTGGTACCAGTATTGAGACCGAAAATAGCATGCGTCTTGTATTACTTTTTCATACATGTCAAAAACTTTGAACCATAAGTACTCTTTCACTTTCTTGAGCCACGTCCTTTTCTTTATAATTAGTCCACTTGAACCTCCTTTTGCTCTTGAGACACAGCAACCGAATAAACAAAGCATGATTACCCAAAAATTCTTGCATTCGTCCTGTCACTGTCCACTTTTAATAAACAGTAACTTTAATTCTTGGACCTTAGTCGAACACGGGATCCAGCATCACAGCTAACAAAATAAATAACTAATTATATATGTTCTTGATCTGCTACTTCTAAAATCGATTTAGGGTTTTATGATAAACCCTAATTTACTTTCTTTTACATCATGATGTAAGCGACAAACGATCATATCACAGTCTCAATCGCTTCATCACAGCAACATGAATTCCTCACAGCAGCAACATGACTAAATATAGAGTTCATCCAGAAACCCTAATCGAATCTGCCATACCCACTTCTTTTGATAACCACCGCTTCTATATAATCATTCCTAGGGTTTTAAATCGAACACAAACCCTAGATCTTCACAGCAACAGTAACACCACCTTCTGAAACATGTTTTCTGTTTTTGAAAACCACCTTCTGCAGCCAATTTCTACGACCTATAACTCGCGAATAAAAGCGTGAATCAAAGATCCATCCGGTGAGATCGCAGCCTCATATGTGAAGAACAATCACAAAAAATTTCAGCCCGATCCAACGGTTAACGAAGGAGAAATCACCATTTTACTACAGCTGCCCAGAAAATCCGAACCTAAAAACCCTAAACCGATTTTTAGATTTCTTCTTCGTTCTTCGACTGTAAAACACCTTGTAGATCCTAGATCGAGAGCCACCCGCTCTGATACCAATTTTGGAGTCCATATGATCGTTAGACTCAATGGTTATGAACCATTATATCTAGGATTATCAATGTTCATATGTATAAAACATAGCGGGATAGAACATTAATAGGAACAAGATGTTAACAAGATGAATTTCCCTAATGATTACTTGTATTAAGTAATAAAACAAATAATCTCTAGACGTGTATACATTAATCCCACGTCTAGAACACGAACTCAGCTTTAGATTTACATTGTGAATGAATAATATGTAAAACCTACGTCCTTTGTTTTCTTTATATACTAGAAAACATAGCTTACAAAGAAAGCTAACATAATAATAAAAAGACTCCACCAGCTTGTAGAATTGCTTCTTGTACATTTTAGTCCTTGTCTTCTTATTATGTTTATTTTGTCACAGCAACTCAATATTTGACCCAACAGTTTCCCTTGATAAGGATACTCGAGTCTACTTAAGTGATCCGCGGCTAGGTTTTTGTCTCCCTTTTTTTATCACAAATTCCAATTTTAAATTCTTGTAAGAGCAAAACCCAACGAAGGAGTCTCGGTTTAGCATCTTTCTTGGTCAACAAGTATTTCAAGGCAGAATGGTCGGTGTAAACGATGGTGGTGGAAAGCGCAAGATAGGGGCGGAATTTCTCAAAAGCATACACTATGGCTCAAAGCTCTTTTTTGGTAGTGGTATAACGCAATTGAGCCCCCGTCATTGTCTTACTAGCATAACGGATGGGTTTGAAATGTCTGTTAACTCGTTGACCTAAAACCGCTCCTACCGCGAAATCACTAGCATCGCACATGAGCTCGAAAGGTAACTCCCAACTTGGAGAGACTAAGACCAGTGCCTTAGTTAATTTACCTTTAAGAATTTCGAAAGAGTCGAGCCAATCTTGAGAAAAGATGAAAGGAGCATCTTTCTCTAAGAGATGATTCATTGGTCGAGCTATCTTAGAAAAAACTTGGATAAAGCATCGATAGAATCCCGCATGACCTAAGAAACTCCTAACTCCTTTGACCAGGGATGAGAAAGCTTATTGAGATAGTGGATGCTCAAGGAGAATGACTGGACAAAAATCTTTCTGTCTAACTTTGTTCCCCTACATGACAATGATGATGTTTCTTTTGGAGATGGGCATGGAACAATCACAGGAAAATGAACTATTGTCACCAATGGGATGACCTTTGATAATGTTTACTTGGTGAAAGAGCTCAGGTACAATCTCTTCAGTGTGTCATAGATGACTGATAACAAGATTTTTGTCTTGATTACAGATACTAAATGTCTGGTGTTAGGAAAAGAGTTTGTCTTACCACCTAACACTCCTATTGTACTCAGAACACCAAGACAAAAGAACATGTACACAATTGATCTCAAGGACATCTCTCTTCAAGACAATTAAACCTGTTTCATTGCCAAAGCCTCAGTTGATGAGTGTAAGAGATGGCATAGAAGACTTGGTCATCTTAATTTTAAGAACATTAACAAACTGATAAAGTATAATCTGGTTCATGGTCTTCCTTCCAAGTCCTTTGCCAATGATCATACTTGTGCTGCTTGTCTGAAATGGAAGCAACATAGAGCATCTTGCAAATCAAAAACAAGTATGTCCACTACCAAGCCATTGGAACTACTACATATGGATCTTTTTGGTCCTACTTCTGTGGCAAGCATAATGAAGAAATGGTACTGCCTAGTGATTACTGATGATTTTTCAAGGTTCACATGGACATTCTTTCTGTTTGAAAAGAGTGACACAACTGATGTACTCATTGGGTTCATCAATTATATTGAACTATCAAAAAGCATGAGGGTAGTGACCATGAGATCAGACAATGGTGGTGAATTCAGAAACCAGAAACTGGACACTTTCTACATAAACAAAGGAATCAAGAGGGAATTTAGTATTGTAAGAACACCTCAACATAATGGAGTTGTAGAGAGAAGGAATAGGACACTCATTGAAGCAGCAAGGACTATGTTGTCTGATTCCAAACTTCCAGTTATATTTTGGGCTGAGGCTGTATCCACTGCTTGTTATGTCCAAAACAGGGCCTTGGTGGTTAAGGCACACAACAAGACTCCTTATCAGCTATTCAATGGAAGACCTCCTTTAATTGACTTCTTTAGACCATTTGGATGTCATGTGATCATTTTAAACACAAATGACAATCTAGGCAAGTTCAGTGAAAAGGGGGATGATAGGTATTTTGTTGGTTATTCATTAAACAACAAGGGATATAGGGTCTTCAACAAGAAGACAAGGAAAATAACAGAAAATCTTCATGTGGATTTTCTTGAAGACAAGCCTAAAGATGTTCAAACAGGTCCTGATTGGTTCTTTGATATTGAGGTTCTTTCAAAATCTATGAATTATGTACCTGTTGCATTGCAGAATACTAACATTTCAGGTACTCTAGAACCAACTGGTGTGGAGAAGCCACCATTGAGGTACATGAATGTACCCTCACTATTTGCCATTGAAGCTGCTTCAAAAGCAGGTGAAGAAGATGATACCTCTCAAAGGAAAGAACAGACAATCTCTTCCCCTGCCAAGTCAACTTTTGAGAGTAGTGGAATGGCTGAAAGCAGTGGAATCCAGGATTCCCCTGCTAGATCAATTGCTTCCCCTGCTACAAAGGATCCAGCTGTCAATGACATCAATGATGAAGAAAGAGAATCCCCACTCATTTCCTCATCTTCACCCATTTCTGTTGGTCCTCTCATATCCAGCAGTGGAAGCAAAATAATTAAGAGTGGAGGTCCAAGCTATTTAGAGATGCATTCAGCTCATCAGCACCCATCTCTAGGTTATGCTGTAACTTTTGGAAGCTCTTTTGAGTAGTTCTTTCCCAATCAAGATAGCCCCATCAACTCAGACTTGGAAGAGGATGAAACAGAAGTAATCATGAGTATGCAGCCTACCTACAAAATCAATAAGGATCACCCTCTATCACAAATCATTGGTGATCCTGAAGCCCCTAGACATACAAGGTATACAGCAAAGGAGCACAGCTTCATTGCAAACATCACCATGAAGTTTAATCATGACAACATGCAATGTTGTCTGTTTACTGCATTTTTGTCCACAAGAAGAGGCAAAGAAGATTTTTCAGGCTTTAAATGATCCAAGTTAGGTTGAAGCTATTCAAGAGGAGCTCTTACAGTTTGACATTCAAGAGGTTTGGATTCTGTTAGATTGTCCGAAATGGGCAAGGCCTATTGGGACAAAGTGGGTGCTCAGGAACAAAAAGGATGAGAGGGGTATAGTAGTCAGGAACATGGCAAGACTGGTGGCACAAGGATATACACAGGAAGAAGGCATTGATTTTGAGGAAGTCTTTGCTCCAATGGCCAGGATTGAAGCCATTAGATTATTTCTTACTTATGCTTCATTTATGGACTTCACAGTGTTCCAAATGGATGCTAAGAGTGCCTTTTTATATGGCACCATTGATGAAGAAGTCTATGTTATGCAACCTCCAGGGTTTAAAGACCCAAAACATCCAGACAAGGTATACAAGGTGAAAAAGTCTATGTATGGACTTCACCAAGCTCATAGGGCCTGGTATGGAACTCTTTCTAAATATCTGTTGGATAATGGTTTCAACAGGGGGAAAATTGACCAGACCCTGTTTATCAAGAAACAAAAGGGTGACCTACTTTTGGTACAAGTCTATGTTGATGACATTATCTTTGGATCCACAAACTCTATGCTTAGCAAAGAGTTTGCCAAGCTAATGCAGGACAAATTCTAAATGAGTGCCATGGGTGAGCTAAACTTCTTTTTAGGGTTACAAGTTCAGCAGAGGAAAGACGGAATATTTATCTCACAAGAAAAATATGTGGCTGAAATTGTGAAGAAGTTTGGCATGTCAGATCGAAAGAAGGTTTCCACACCAATGGACAAGGATCATCCATGGGGCAAAGATGGTCCTGGAAAGCTTATTGATGTCAGGAATTATAGGTCTATGATTAGATCTCTCATGTACCTTACAGCTTCAAGACCTAACATCATGTTTGCAGTTTGCTTATGTGCAAGATACTAGGTGGCACCAACAGAGTGTCATCTATTTGTTGTGAAGATAATTTTTAGGTATCTAAAGTGTCATCCAACTTTAGGACTTTGGTATCCCAAGGAGTCACCATTTGAGCTGATATCCACTCAGATAGTGATTATGCTGGTGACAACAATGATAGGAAGTCTACAACAGGTGGATGCCAATTTTTGGGAAGCAGGCTTATATCTTGGCAATGTAAGAAGCAGACTATTATGGCCACATCAACAACTAAAGCTGAGTATGTAGCAGTTGCTGCATGCTGTGGTGAAGTACTTTAGGTTCAGAATCAGCTGCTTGATTATGGGTATAATTTTCTTAAAACCAAGATATTTATTGACAACAACAACACCATTTGCATTATTAAGAATCCTATTTTTCATAGCAAGACTAAACATATTGAAATAAGACATCATTTTATTAGAGATTGTTTTGAACAAGGGCTAATTATCCCTGAGAAAATTGATACAGAACTTAATGTTGCTGATCTTTTGACAAAAGCTTTTGAAGTGGGGAGGTTTCAATACCTGGTTGCAGGTATTGGAATGGTTTCTCCCTAAAAATTGATGTCTATTGTGTCTTGTATATCCAGGGTTGCTTTATTGTTGTTGTTGTATAAATGTTAGTCAAATTTTCCATCATTTTTCATTCCACTGCTTTTGAACAAAGATTCCCCTGTTGGGGTTCATTCCCCTGCTAAAGAGTTTTTCTCTTAAGATGGGTTTGTTCTTTTTAAAAGTGGTTATATGTGGTTTTAGACTAACAATGCAGAGATCCAAATGGTGGATACTACACTCATGGGTGGATCAGGTATATGCTCTATGTTTTAGGGGAGGTTAGGTCACACCTTTAGGACTTAGGGTATCCTTAGGATACTCATATATGATTCTAGATCATATCCATTGGTGAGTAAGGGTTCAAAATGATGAAGACATGCTGCAAAGCTTGTCAGAATTCTGAAGCCTTGAGGCACTGTAATGTGTACTAATACTTCTTTATTAATACTGTAAAACCCGCATGCTTTTACCATGAATAGTACCCTTATGATCGTACATATATGATTAGAACTTTCCTTTTATAACATGTTTACGTTTCACGTATAAGAATTACGAGTATTACGTACGTGTTAGAACACGATAAGTATTTATTACGTATGAACACACGATAATTATTCCAATAATAATTAAAATCACGAACAGATAATTACGAACTTACGTATATTATTAATACGATGAATGTCGTTACGAACAAGTAATTATAATAACACGAATTATAATAGCATGAATAAGTAATAAATACGTAACACGTAAGCACGAATAACTAGCACGATTATTCGTCGTATATTAAATCAAACACGACAAGTAATTACATACGTAATGATTACGTTTTACACATATAATGATAACCATGAAATTCTTGACATTGTAAAACACGATTTTCGCGTACGTTTATTAAACAAATTAGACAAACAAATAAGGGTGTGGTTTGGGCTTGTGTTCAAAAGAAAGGAAGTGGGCTCAAGGCCCACTTTTTTACCAAACCGTGTATAAACAAAATAGGACGGTTTTTTTTTGTTTTCTTTTTGTCGACATAAACACCACAAACCATGAAACCCTAAAACATGTTAATTATATGTAATACAAGAGGGTGTAGTTTGTTTGATGGTTGTGTTCAGTTTAGACACAAACCGAGACACTTATGTTTCTCGGTGGGAAAATAGATCCACCAGCCGCAACCCTAATAGGGTTTTGGCTTGGTTTTTGTCCTGACGGTGGAAACAGCGAGCAACCAGGGGAAACTACTGGCTACAGCCAGTGGTATGTTGGTTCAGGCAGTGGGAACCGAGACCACCCAGGTCTCGGTGGGAAATTATAACAGGCAGGGGGAACTTGCCACTGGCGGGGGCATCATCAAACTGCCAGTGGTAACTGGCAGTTTAAGGGGACGTTTGGTTTTTAGATTTAGACTGGTTTAAGGGACTGTTTGGCTAAGAGTTTAACAGTAGGTTAAAGGGCTATTTGGTTCGGCTTATATAAAAACGCAACACGTTTTTCACGGGTTTGATTTACGACGCGTTATAATAATATAATACATGGTTACGGGTTATTATTTTACAAGTTCATTTAGCTTTGCATATATATCATATTACAAGGCAATTAAATTAATAAAGCGTGACTTACAATTACAAGGTTATTTATTTACAAGTTTTATTAAAGTAAATTTGACATGTTACTTAATCAATTTAATTACGACATGACTTAGGTTATTGTTATTATTAATAATACATGGAATTTTAACCTAAGTATTTATATTTTATTAGACTTTATAATTAATTAATTATTAAAACCATGACTATAATTAATTAATTAACATGACTTAGGTTATATTATTAATAGTTAATAATACATGTTTTAACCTAAGTATTTTACCTTTATTTAATTAAAATCATGATATATTTAATTAAATACTTTTAACCTATAGTTATTTAATTTACATGTAATAATTAATAAACTATACCTTATAACTACATGACTTAGAAAATAATCAGAAAACACTTAAACTTATATAATTAGCTTATTTAACCAGCTTATATCCATTTATGGAAACTTTCTATTTTTAGAAACTTATTTAAATAAGGCAGCTAATCTATTTATGGAAACTTTATATTTTTAGAAACTTATCTATTTTAAGCAGTATTTCTATATTTGGTAACTTTCTATTTTTGGAAACTTTCTATTTTAGGAAACCTGCTATTTTTAGAAAGTTACTTATTATTACACAACAAGTATAATAATACATGAAATACAAGTAATACTTAATCAAAATAGACAGAATATAAGATAAACACAGTATAAAGCTTAAAACAGTAAAACATGACATGAACATTGATAACTAGCTTTTAATGGGGTTCAATTAAATTCTTGGTATCTTCTCGAATTGATTTCCAGTTCAAAGTGCGACTCAGTTGTTCTTGGTAAAATAAAGACGGTAAAAAGAAATACTGAAAGATAAAAACTTGGCGAAAAGTAAATGACGAGAAATTAAAAGGCAAATAAAGTAAATAAGACATACTTAAACTCAAACTAAAAGGAAGACAAGTAAAAGTGCGACTAAGTAAAATGGCGGGAAAAGTAACGTTTAAAACTAAATATAAAAAAATCACAAAAATGACAAAATCATTCATCCGGAATAAAAACGTTCATTCGGAATAAATTCCTTCATCCGGAATAAATTCCTTCATCCGGAATAAAATCCTTTATTCGGAACAAATTCCTTCATTCGGAATAAAATCCTTTATTCGGAACAAATTCCTTCATTCGGAACAAAATGGTTCATTCGGAACATACGGCTTCATCCGGAATAAACATTGATTCGGAACATTAATACTGATTCGGAATAATAAAATGAAAAACACTGATTCGGAATAATTACTAGAAAACATTGATTCGGAATAAAAATTAAGAAAGCTTCATTCGGAACATTAATAATTTATCCGGAATTTATCATTCATCCAGAATATTGATTATTCCGGATGAACAGACTGATCCGGAACATTGCCTAAAATCCCTTCATTCGGAACGTAATGCTGGTTCAGAATAATATGGGTAACAACAGTAAGCATGAACGGAGAACAAGGGAAAGAAAAGGGAATACGAATCTGATCAAGAATAATCAAAATCAACTTAAAGATTAAACCTAACTAACAAACATCTACTAATGATAACCAATCAAAACAAATCAACCAAACTAACAATCATAATCAAAATAATTAAAACTCACTTGATCAAAACTATGAAACTCAAGAACACAAACACAAAGATTAAATCCAAACAAGAAATGAAGATGAGAGATTAACCATAAAGATAAAGATTCAATAAACATAAAAGTAACTTACTTGGATTTAAAGGAATTAAAGGTGCATGACAAGGTAATTAAAGGTTCAAGTAATTAAGGTGCAAAAATTAAAATGGAAGAGCATAGTTTGCCAAACTAGCCAACAACAATAAAATTAACACTAATCATCTATTTATAGGGAGGAGGAGGTTAGTGGAAGGAATCTTCCTCCCCTCTTTCTTCTTTCTTTAATTGCTTGATTAGCCCTTAATCTTCTCAATTCTTTCACTTTTGTCTCGGGATTAACAAACTCGTCTTGTAATCTTCAATAATTTAGACTTGAGTTCTTACAGAGGAGGTAAAGCCGGAGAGAATAAATCGTCATCGCCCGCATCTCCCGGTGGAGATTGAGAAATTTCAAAAGTGAAATTCTCATAGCGTGGAGAAAAATCGTCATCATTAGGATCGACCTCCTCTGTAAGAGCAACGTCGTTCTCAGACTCCATAGCAGGCATGTCACAAACCTCATCATCAAAGAATTTGTCGAGACCAAAATCACTAATCTCACTCAAGGAATCACCATTCGTAGACGCATTAGGAATATCTGGAGTAGGAGTAGCAACTTCAGAAGATGGGTCGAGAGCGTAGACATCATCGTCGTCATCATCATCATAATAGACGGGACCATTCCAATTAAGAGTGACATAGTCGGCTAACTCTTCCTTGATAACCTCCACATCTTTAAGAAGCTCATGAAGCAATTTTTGTTGTTCATATCCCCGAGTATGTTCGATTAAACCAATTCTATCCCACGCTTTAATTAAACATGTTGGTGTAGAAAAGAAGGGAAAACGACCAAATTGGCTCAAAAAGGTGTTGGTGGATTTCAAGATTTCGTCACCATCAAGCAAAGGTTGCCTTTCCTGATGCAAGTCAGCTCGGATTTGAGCTAAACTTTCTAGAACATGGTTCAAAGAAGTGAGTTGTTGGTCAAGACTAATTTGCTGAGAGGATTGATGATTGAGGGTGTGATGTGGGGGCTCAAAGTTATACACACTGGGATGATAGCACGGAACTTTCTCAAAGACCTTCGACGGATCACAAGAAGAAGCATCGTGAGGGCCCCCACAAATATAGCACCATGGGTATGGAGAAAAACTGGGTGCCTCATGTGGAAAGCTATTACCATTGTCATAATTGTAACCCGTTTCTTGTCCGTGATCATACGGGTATTGAACCGGGCACGAAACATGCCAATGATAATCGCTTCCACAATAGATGCACGGGGGGACAGGAGGTGGATTAGAAAAGGACGAATTAGTCAAGTTGCACAATGGACAAAATCCGAATTGGGTATTGTCGATATCGTTTCCGCACCGCTCACATGTACACCATTGACATGAGTCGTTCCCGTATAATCGTCTCCCACACCCGACGCAATGGACATAAGAATCCATAAAGATAAGCAAAAAGAATATTTTTGGTGCAAAACTTTAAAAAAGAAATGCTTTTTATGATTTTTCAAATGTTTTTGGGATTTTCGAAAATTTTTGACACGAAAAATAACGTTCACGAGTGAACGGATCCCAAAAGCCAACGCGTCTCTCACAAAAACCGTTAATCTTCACGAAAAGAGCCGGCAGCGGAGGCATTTTAATAACTAGCTTTTAATGGGGTTCAATTAAATTCTCGGTATCTTCTCGAATTGATTTCCGGTTCAAAGTGCGACTCAGTTGTTCTTGGTAACGAAAAGAGAATTGTTGGGTGTCGTAAACTAATTAAAAATAAAGACTTGAAACAATAAAAATAAAATAAAGACGGTAAAAAGAAATACTGAAAGATAAAAACTTGGCGAAAAGTAAATGACGAGAAATTAAAAGGCAAATAAAGTAAATAAGACAAACTTAAACTCAAACTAAAAGGAAGACAAGTAAAAGTGCGACTAAGTAAAAAGGCGGGAACAGTAACGTTTAAAACTAAATATAAAAAATCACAAAAATGAGAAAATCATTCATCCGGAATAAATGTTCATTCGGAACAAATTCCTTCATCCGGAATAAAATCCTTTATTCGGAACAAATTCCTTCATTCGGAATAAAATCCTTTATTCGGAACAAATTCCTTTATTCGGAACAAAATGGTTCATTCGGAACATACGGCTTCATCTGGAATAAACATTGATTCGGAACATTAATACTGATTCGGAATAATAAAATGAAAAACACTGATTCGGAATAATTACTAGAAAACATTGATTCAGAATAAAAATTAAGAAAGCTTCATTTGGAACATTAATAATTCATCCGGAATATATCCTTCATCCGGAATATTGATTATTCCGGATGAACAGACTGATCCGGAACATTGCCTAAAATCCCTTCATTCGGAACGTAATGCTGGTTCGGAATAATCTGGGTAACCACAGTAAGCATGAACGAAGAACAAGGGAAAGAAAAGGGAATACGAATCTGATCAAGAATAACCAAAATCAACTTAAAGATTAAACCAAAATAACCAACAAACATCTACTAATGATAACCAATCAAAACAAATCAACCAAACTACCAATCATAATCAAAATAATTAAAACCCACTTGATCAAAACTATGAAACTCAAGAACACAAACACAAATATTAAATCCAAATAAGAAACGAAGATGAGAGATTAACCATAAAGATAAAGATTCAATAAACATAAAAGTAACTTACTTGGAATTAAAGGAATTAAAGGTGCATGACAAGGTAATTAAAGGTGCAAGTAATTAAGGTGCAAAAAATAAAATGGAAGAGCATAGTTTGTCAAACTAGCCAACAACAATAAAATTAACACTAATCATCTATTTATAGGGAGGAGGAGGTTAGTGGAAGGAAGCTTCCTCCCCGCTTTATTCTTTCTTTAATTGCTTGATTAGTCCTTAATCTTATCAATTCTTTGACTTTTGTCTTGGGATTAATAAACTCGTCTTGTAATCTTCAATAATTTAGACTTGAGTTCTTTGGCTTTTAGTAAACTTCCGTCTTTTGACTTTTTCTTCGATAAATCTTCAGAATTGGTCTTGGACTTCCGTTCTTTTTGCACTCTTGATTTCTTGACTTCGTCTTTTGTCTTTTTCTTCGATAAAAGCCCGTGAAAGCTCGTGTTTTCTCCCCTTTTCAAATTTTCGTCCTAAATCACAACAAAAACACAAACCACGCATAATTCCGACATTTACGACATAGAATACACGTTTTGGCTTGGTTATTATTGTAGTTAAGTGGTAAAAAGATGGGTGTTTACACACCTATCAAACATATAAAACAAGCTTAAACATGATATAAAACCAGTTACGTACTTAGTAACCAGATACTTATACACGTATGTATTTATGTAGCATTAGTGATACCGAAGTAGGACTCTCTTCCGTTCGTCTTCTTCGTTCACTGGACATAAGGTACGGATTCCCGTCCTTTCAGTATGGACATTCTTTCCTTATTAGGATTTCCTGTATGCAGCCAACTGTTTTCCCATAGTATAAGTTTATATGTTTGATTGCTTATGTTTAATTAGAATACCTGAAGCCATATACATGCATGACCAGTTTCACCTAGTTATGGAGGTACCATAACCATAACACTAGAGGCACTGGTGTTATGACTTCCCCACGACGGAGTGATTGCTCGTGGCGTCCCTTCAGATTTTGGCCATATTATTATATTTATCATGTGGGGCGTATGGGTGCATCCTAGTTACATGTTTTCAGCAGATTACTCAGTGTGAATGTGGTGTGTGCCTTGCATCCTTCACAAGGATCTGATCCCTCCTACCCAAACCAGTATATTAAATTAGAGACAGCCCCTCTAATTTGCATGATGAGGTCACCCCTCCAAGTATTCATGCACGGTGGATTTTCATGACCTATATTGGCTAATGGTAAAATATGTTAAAAAAATTTTACAAGAAAAACATAAGGCTTTTCAAACTATAAAACCAGTTTTACTAAGATATAACCGGGTTATCCAAGACTTAGTTTCTTCCGCTGTTTCATGTTTTTATGCTTATATTATTCATGCTATACTTGTATATCCGTGCACTGAGCGTTATGCTCAGCCGTTTTTCCTTTCATGTTCCCAAAATGGTAGGTACCCAGGACTCGAGCATTTGGAGGACGTGCATAGGATGGAAGCTACCATAGACTTCTTCCTTTGCCTTCATATACTTATGCTTGTTTAGTCATTTCTTATTTCCTTTAATTTATTATGTTTTGGGCTTATGTTTGGGAACCGATGTTTGATTCCGGTTTTCCCTATGGTCATGTATGTTTTAGTACGTATTACCTTGCATGCTTTGATGACACGCCATAATCACGCGTGACATTCCATTTATCAAAATAGGGTGTTACAATTATGGTATCAGAGCCTGGTTTCGACCTGTAGGCTCTAAAACTCGACCTATGACTAGTGGGTAGTCACCAGGAGCTTCCTAAGCCAACGTTTGTTATTCTACGTATTGATGTTTTCAGCGCATTGTTGCTTTAACCATGATGTTTTCAGCACCTTGAGGTTTTAACCTTGATGTTTTCATCGATATTGTTTGACTAATATGGATGGACAACCGTCATTCATATTTAGTTATGTGTCATTGTTTCATGCATAATGTTCCCCGTGAACTGTGGCTATGTGGACTGAACCCTAGTAGTTCATAATTAGTCACATAAAATTTTTTCTGATAAGTTTGACAGATGAGTTTCATTTATTTATGTTTCATGTATCATTGTTGCAGGGATTATGACTAAGTAATGGTTGGTACATGACTGGCCCTATTTAGTCGCATGTGCTTTTATCGAAACTTTTAACTTTGGGACCGACCCATAGCGTCCCCTCGCCATGTCTTTTGTTTTGGGACCGACCCATAGGCGTCCCCTCGCACATATAAAAGGTTTTTTTATAACTACATTATGCATTCATGCATTGTTTTTCATGCATAAATTTTTTTTTCTCATGATTTATTGGCATAAATTTTTTTTCATGTCCCCTCATAAGCTACTATGTTTTTTTTATATCAAGTATGTTTTCATACAGTCATGGTTAACTTCAGTTTCACGGTGATTATGTTATACACTCCTTCATGATAGATTGTTTCATGTTTCTTCATGATAATTTCGTCTTCATGTTGATTACGTCTTACGCCTCTTTTGTTATTTATGCTTTCATGAAAGACATTGTTGGATTTCATTGAATCCTGCTTTCATGATAGTCATGGTTGGTTTTCATTGATCATGCTGTCAGGAAAATCATCGTTGAATTTTATGTAACCACACCTTAACGTTTCTCGATACAACCAGAATGATGTCTATGCTAATACTGACAGGTTATCATGATGGTTTTCCTAACCGTTTAACTGATATACTTTCCTTAAATCATGATAAATGATCGACCCCATACCGAACATTTCATGTGCATTCCACGTGTACTCCACATACCGTATTCCATGTGTATTACATGTACCTAAATCCATGTGTATTTCACTTGCAATACTTCACGAGTATTCGCTAGTCAATTCTGAATCATCTCAGGCATATGTCCACTTGCTGATATTCTACAAGATTGCTGATGCCGCTCATAATTTTGAGATGCTACTAAGGGTTGATGCTGCTGATATTGGAGACGCTACGAGATGCGGATGTCGTTCACAACCTGGAGACCCTACAAGACGAAGACAAAGGCGTCAGAGCAAAGCAATTGGACGAGAAGATATTTCACCGTCAGACGATTTTCATCAATCATTGTCCCAAATTCTTAGTTAGTTGTCACACGTCATTCAGTTGTCGTTTCAGTCATATGAGTGCAAACCGGTACCAGCCGGCCACTCAGCTGAATAGTTACATGAATCACAGTCATGAGAATGACCGTCATGGAACTGACAGACAGGACGATAGTAACCACTACTATGACAGCAACTATCCTAGAAATCGCAACCAAGGCTCCGGCCGCGGACGTGATCAGACATACAAATGATCAGTAGCCCAAACGATCCGCCAATTTTGGCATAATAACCTATTATTGTGATTCTATTTGTTTCACATCTCGAGACACATGTCAAGACATCAGTCAAGACACATGTATCACGTATACTTTCTGAAGACACATGTCAAGACACCAATCAAGACATATGTCATGCTTATATTTCCAAGACACGAGTCAAGACACATGACTCACGTCCAATTATGGAACATTTCTAAGAAATCCAGGGTACCCTCCCAGGGTATATTCATTTTGTTGTGCCATGTATTAATCAAGCCACAAGAATTTCAGTACCATTACCGGCGCATCAGTGAGAACTGTCACGTTGCTCGATGAAACTTTCATTTCTTGTACACATATCTCATAGATTCTTGACCACGAAGGGAGCCATTCGTATTCCCCCATGTATACGAAGGTTTTTCCTTCAACCTAATGATAAGATCCAAGCCGCTAACGCATTTCCTCAGACATATGCGAGGTGAATTTTATCCCAATTATGGACTACGAACAGCACACCATGCTACGATTCATGATAATATACAGTAATGTTCAGGCTCCTGAATACATTCAGCTTGATTTCCATCAGGAAAATCTGTAAAATTATCTATGCTTACAAGCATGTGCTTTGTTAGCCTTGACTGCTAAAATTTTCTAGCTGTCAGTTAAGACACGACCACTGATGTCCTTTTACGCATAACAAGACGTGTATTCCAAAAATCTTCCCATACATTCCAGAAGAACCTACAAGGAGAAGGACGGTACCATGAGATTATGTGTCGACTACTGTCAATTTAAACAAATCACCATTCATGACCGTTATTCTCCTCCACGTATTGACAACATGTCCAATCGACCATATAGTGTTAATCACTTTTCCAAGGTCAAACTCGTGATCATGCTGCCAACAGTGACGAGTGAAAGAGCAGGACATGTCCATGACTGCTATTCGTACACGACTCGGTCATGCTAGATTTATGATTTTCCATCAATGCTCCAGTAGCATTATAAGAATAAGTTTCCATGAACTCATAAGCAAATTCATCAGTGTTTTCATTGAGGATAACCTGATTTCCCTCTAAGCCTAGAGAAGAACAGGAAGACCATATCTACACTATGTTGCAAATTCTTTGACAAGCGAAATTTCACCCTGGAAATTTCCAATATCAATTCTGGTTGATTACAGTGACACACTGAATCACATGGATTCGCGTGGTTAATCTTACCATGACTCAGCTTATGCGCAAAGACGAGAACCCTACACTACATTAAGTGCCCAGAAAATCTTACGCTAAGAGAAGTCTAAATTCGGAGACTCATACTTTCGCAAATTTCTATGTATCGAGTTCTACGAAGCAAGATACAGTTACGTTCATATCTATGTACCTGACATACCAACAGGATAAGATAGAACACCAACAGACTAGGATGTTTTTTTTGTTGTCATCATCTGAAATTGTGAACAGAAATGGGACAAGATCTCCATGGATTTTGGTTACCAGATTAACACAAACTCAGAAGAAGCATGATGCAATCTGGGTTATTGCAAATAGTTTGATCAAGTCTGCAGAATCCTTACATCCGCAAGGATTTCAGAACCAACAGATTGATCGGACATGTTTCAGCCAAGGCTCATCCGAACACTTGGCAATCCCTCAGTTATCGGGCAGACAAAGATTCGCAATTGTGCTCCTTATTTACTTCACGTGTTCATTCTAATTTCACGACTTGCTTTCACGCTAACGTTCATGACACTATTCACGTTCATGATCGTATCTTCGCTTACGATTTTACGTTCATTTTCGTTCTGGGAAGTTTTGCAAGAACTTGAGAGACCAGACCCAAGTTTAGTATAACTCTCTATCCTCAGATAGACGTTTCACGTCATATTCCACGTCTAACCTTGTAGCGTTTGGCGTTACTGCCATTATATTCTATGTTCATGATATGTTTCACATGTCATGTTCATTCCACATTCCTCATATCATGATCAAGATATGTTACACGTATCATGGATCACGATATGTTTACTCATACTACACTCACCATATCTCCACGTATCACGTTCAAAATTTTTCACGAAGCACGTTCAAAATTTTTTCACGTTCTACGTTTCTTTATGTCTCGCGCATCGTTTCTAATTATCAGTTAAGTTAGATTGTTTTGCACGATAACGTTTTAGTTGCCCATACACGTTAATTCTTATTCCCTCGATCAAATTTAGGGGATCTACCTTACGTTGATAACCAAGAACTTCTTCGTATTTCAAGTCAAGGTCAGGAGGACCAAGATTTATCATTCGTGTCAAGATCTTGTGAAGGAACCGTTCCAACAGGGAGGCCACTTGGAAACGGAGAAGTTCATCCGGACATCTTATCCGTTTTTCTCTTATCAATTAGATATGTCCTTTCAGTCACGTCACATTCCATGTCCTTTCAAGACATGTCACATTCCACGTTCCTTCTACCATGTCACCTGCACGTTCATTTATCTTAAATACCCTCTCAGTTTGATTCGGGTATGTTTCTCTTTCACTTTACATTATCTATAATTCGGGGACGAATTATTCTTTTTAGGGGGGAAGAATTGTAAAACCCGCATGCTTTTACCATGAATAGTACCCTTAAGATCGTACGTATATGATTAGAACTTTCCTTTTATAACATGTTTACGTTTCACGTATAAGAATTACGATTATTACGTACGTGTTAGAACACGACAAGTATTTATTACGTATGAACACACGATAATTATTCCAATAATAATTAAAATCACGAACAGATAATTACGAACTTACGTATATTATTAATACGATGAATGTCGTTACGAACAAGTAATTATAATAACACGAATTATAATAGCATGAATAAGTAAAAATACGTAACACGTAAGCACGAATAATTAGCACGATTATTCGTCGTATATTAAATCAAACACGGAAAGTAATTACATACGTAATGATTACGTTTTACACATATAATGATAACCATGAAATTCACGACATTGTAAAACACGATTTTCGCGTACGTTTATTAAACAAATTAGACAAACAAATAAGGGTGTGGTTTGGGCTTGGGTTCAAATGAAAGGCAGTGGGCTCAAGGCCCACTTTGTTACCAAACCGTGTATAAACAAAATAGGATGGGGGTTTTTTTTGTTTTCTTTTTGTTGACACAAACACCATAAACCATGAAACCCTAAAACATGTTAATTATACGTAATACAAGGGGGTGTCGTTTGTTTGATGGATGTGTTCAGTTTACACACAAACCGAGACACTTATGTATTTCGGTGGTAAAATAGATCCACCAGCCGCAACCCTAATAGGGTTTTGGCTTGGTTTTTGTCCTGGCGGTGGAAACAGCGAGCAACCAAGGGAAACCACTGGCTACGGCCAATGGTATGTTGGTTTAGGCAGTGGGAACCGAGACCACCCAGGTCTCGGTGGGAAATTATAACAGGCAGGAGGAACTTGCCACTGGCGGGGGCATCATCAAACTGCCAGGGGTAACTGGCAGTTTAAGGGGACGTTTGGTTTTTGGATTTAGACTGGTTTAAGGGACTGTTTGGCTAAGAGTTTAACAATAGGTTAAAGGGCTGTTTGGTTTGACTTATATAAAAACGCAACACGTTTTTCACGGGTTTTCACGGGTTTGATTTACGACGTGTTTTAATAATATAATACATGGTTACGGGTTATTATTTTACAAGTTCATTTAGCTTTGCATATATATCATATTACAAGGCAATTAAATTAATAAAGCGTGACTTACAATTACAAGGTTATTTATTTACATGTTTAATTAAAGTAAATTTGACATGTTACTTAATCAATTTAATTACGACATGACTTAGGTTATTATTATTATTATTAATACATTGAATTTTAACCTAAGTATTTATATTTTATTAGACTTTATGATTAATTAATTATTAAAACCATGACTATAATTAATTAATTAACATGACTTAGGTTATATTATTAATAGTTAATAATACATGTTTTAACCTAAGTATTTTACCTTTATTTAATTAAAATCATGATATATTTAATTAAATACTTTTAACCTATAGTTATTTAATTTACATGTAATAATTAATAAACGATACCTTATAACTACATGACTTAGAAAATAATCAGAAAACACTTAAGCTTATATAATTAGCTTATTTAGCCAGCTTATATCTATTTATGGAAACTTTCTATTTTTAGAAACTTATTTATTTAAGGAAGCTAATCTATTTATGGAAACTTTCTATTTTTAGAAACTTATCTATTTTAAGCAGTATTTCTATTTTTGGTAACTTTCTATTTTTGGAAACTTTCTATTTTAGGAAACCTGCTATTTTTAGAAAGTTACTTATTATTACACAACAAGTATAATAATACATGAAATACAAGTAATACTTAATCAGAATAGACAGAATATAAGATAAACACAGTATAAAGCTTAAAACAGTAAAACATGACATGAACATATAAAACAAGCTAAGACATGATATAAAACCAGTTACGTACTTAGTAATCATATACTTATACATGTATGTATTTATGTAGCATTAGTGATACCGAAGTAGGACTCTCTTCCGTTCGTCTTCTTCGTTCACTGGACATAAGGTACGGATTCTTGTCCTTTCAGTATGGACATTCTTTCCTTATTAGGATTTCCCGTATGCCGCCAACTGTTTTCCCATAGTATAAGTTTATATGTTTGATTGCTTATGTTTAATTTAGAATACCTGAAGCCAAATACATGCATGACCAGTTTCACCTAGTTATAGAGGTACCATAACCATAACACTAGAGGCACTAGTGTTATGACTTCCCAACGGCGGAGTGATTGCTCGTGGCATCCCTTCAGCTTTTGGCCATATTATTATATTTATCATGTGGGGAATATGGGTGCATCCTAGTTACATGTTTTTCAGCTGATTACTCAGTGTGAATGTGGTGTGTGCCTTGCATCCTTCACAAGGAGCTGATCCCTCCTACCCAAACTAGTATATTAAATTAGAGGCAGCCCCTCTAATTTGCATGATGAGGTCACCCCTCCAAGTATTCATGCACGGTGGATTTTCATGACCTATATTGGCTAATGGTAAAATATGTTAAACAGTTTTTACAAGAAAAACATAAGGCTTTTCAAACTATAAAACTAGTTTTACTAAGATATAACCGGGTTATCCAGAACTTACTTTCTTCCGCTGTTTCATGTTTTTATGCTTATATTATTCATGCTATACTTGTATATCCGTGCACTAAGCGTTATGCTCAGCCGTTTTTCCTTTCATGTTCCAAAAACGGCAAGTACCCAGGACTCGAGCATTTGGAGGACGTGCATAGGATGGAAGCTGCCATAGACTTCTTCCTTTGCCTTCATATAGTTATGCTTGTTTAGTCATTTCTTATTTCCTTTACTTTATTATGTTTTGGGCTTATGTTTGGGAACCGATGTTCGATTCTGGTTTTCCCTATGGTCATGTATGCTTTAGTACGTATTACCTTGCATGCTTTGATGACATGTCATAATCACGCGTGACATCCTATTTATCAAAATGGGGTGTTACAAAAACAGCTTGCTGTCTAGATTCAGATGTTTGGTACACATTTCCAAGACTAACTAACCATAGGTAAGGGAAAGGTAGGGATGGTGACTAGGGTATGCTTATTTTCTTGGGTTGACCATGTGCAGGGTGACTTATGTGTTAACTTTTTGTGTTTAGACTATTGCTGAATGGAGGACTCTTGAGTTTCTGTGTATCTACCTTGTGTATACAAGGGTGTGCATTAGAGCAGAGCTATATAGCATTAGTCTCTTCATGATTAGTCTCATACCCCTAGGAAAGTTTCCCTTGCTTTCACCTTTTGATTCCCCTGCTTAATCAACATTCCCCTATTTGACCGTTGACCGACAATATCGTTACCCTGCTTATAGCCGTTGGGCCTGCTTGCTAAAATTTTGGTTAGGGAATATTTTATTCTTTTCAAAAGATATTTAAGGCGCTTTCTTCGTTGATTGGTAATCTTTTCTTTATTATTTAAAATAAATTATTTTTTATCAAGATTTATCTTTGATATTTTTGCAATTTGAAAATTCGGTCCAATCACAGCTCTTCAATTCGCCTATAAAAACTTAATTCCCTTCACCAGCAGGTCTATCTCTCTCCTTCGATCAAATCCCACCTAACTCTCACCATTATAAACTTTCAAACGTTTTCAACCTTTATCATGCCTCTCAAAATTGATGCTAATCATAATCAAATCGCTTTATTACATGATGAACCAGCATAATTCGTTGATGCAGTGGCTTTTCTAAAATCTTCGTATTTTAGAGTGGTTCTTCTCATCAATCCTAGGATTTACACCTCACACATTCAGCAGTTTTGGTCCAAATCTATGACCAAAACAGTGAATGGAGAGGTAACAATTCAAAGCACAGTAGATGGTCATTCCAAGGTGATTACACTTGCCTCCATCAGAGACAAACTTATTCTAGATGATGAGGATGGGATAACCAACCTACCCGAGGCTGACATCTTTGAGGGTCTTGTTAAATTGGGGTATACTCTTTCTGATGATCAAAAATGTAAGTTTGCTAAAAGTCAGTTTGCCCCACATTAGAAATATTTGATTCATACAATTTTACAATGTTTGTCTCCTAAAACCACTGCTTTTAATGAATTTGGTAGTGAAGTTGCCTCTGTCCTGATTTGCTTAGCAACAGGGAGGAAGTACTGTTTTTCTCAAATGATTTTCAAAGGAATGGTTAAAAATGTTACAAGCAATTACAAATTTTGTATGTACCCAAGGTTTATAGAACTTTTGCTGAATATGAGTGAACATGGCCCTATCACCCACAAAAACTACTTTTCAGCAACAAAGCATACTACCAAACTGTTCACCACACTTCTTGCACCATATCCACAATTTTCTGGCAGGGATATTCCACTCACTTCAATCATGATGAAACAAATCAGACAGGAAGAAGCCAAGACAAAACCAGCCACACACAAAACTTCTGATTCCCCTGCCAAGAAACTACCCCCTGCCAGTACTCTACCTTCTGCTGATCCAAAACATGAAAGAAGAACTAAATCCAGGTTTGCCAGGTCTCCTTTGCCTGGTGAATCTTCACAAGTAGCAGAGAGGAGAGCATCCAAAAGGTTGGAGCACGCTGAGGGTTTGACTGCCACTATTGTCTCATCCTCAAGGGGTGAGCAGGATAGTGACACCATCAGTAAGTCCTCTCCCTCACTCAATGATACCCAAAAAGGGGAGAAATTCCTTTCTAGGGTTGAGAGCAGCATGCAACCAATGACCATTTTGGAATTGACGAATATGTGCATGAGCTTGAAAAAGCAGAATGCACAACTTGTACACACTGTCAACAAGCAAGGTTTGGTTATCAATAATTTGGAAACCAAACTTGCTACACTTGAGGGGAGGAGAAAGCCCAAGCTTATCATATCTACAGACGAGGATGCTTCCAAAGGGGAGGAAGTTCCTAATATAGAAGAATCTACTCAGTGGTATGAATATCCTGGTGGTAAGGGTTTAGAACAAGGAAAGATAGCAAGTGCTGTGAAAGGGACTGAGAAAGGAAGTACTGAGAAAGGAAGTGTTGAGAAAGGAAGTGACACGGGGAGTGCAACAAAAGAGATTGCTTAAACATTGCTAACTATGGGCAATCAAGAAGAAGCCCATGCTTCAAAAATTTCCCCTGCTGTAACAGATCCCACTGCTGTAAGTCTTTCCCCTGCTAAGCCAATCACTCAAACATTTGTTAGGAAGAAAAGGCAACCAGCTCAGAAGGGGATCACAATTAAAGAACCTGCACCTAAAGCCAAAACAGCACCAGTAGTGGATCCAAAAGACAAGGGAAAAGGGATCATGGTTGAACAGCCCAAGAAGAAAAAGTACAAGCACAGAACTCCTGAACAGCTAAGGGTTCAAGAAGAATATGATGAACAGGTTGCTCTGAGAATGCAACAAGAGGAGATTGATATGCAGGATCAGAGAATGCAAAAGATGAGGCCCAGAGAGATGCTTAAGCAGATTGAAATCATGCATAGAGAATTAGATGACAAGGTGCCTCATGTTCAAGAGTTTCTAAATCAATGGGAAAAGGGGTTGGTGAATGATCCTTTGGAATATAGGTATGAATTGATTTGTCTTGTTTACAAGTATCAAAATGAATATCTGGAAAGAAGGGCAAATCAAATTCAGAAAGAAAAATATTTGAAGTCTGAGAAGGGGAGGCTTGCACACTACAAAGTTTTGCTCAAAAGACATAAGAAGTGGAAGGATGGTGATTTCACAGACATGAATTTTGGGGATATTGAGAAGGTAGTCAGACCAGTTTTAAGAGAATTAAATGTGGAAGACTTCATGATTATCAACTCTCCTTAGGAAGCTGAGTATCTCAGGAGGCAAAGTGAAGTACTACAGAAAGCTAGGGAATCCAGAAAAAGAAAGGCTGAAGGAATAACATTGGAAACTACACAAGCAGATGCATCATCCCATGCAGGTGCATCATCACAAGCAGGGGTATCACATCAAGCAGGTGCAAGTTTTCCAGCAATTAAGAGATCGGTACTCAATGCACAAAGGGCAGCCAAAAGACTCAAGAGGATGGAAAAAGTTGGCTTAGTTACTAAGGAGTCTCAATGTCCCTCAAATGAAGAAATTGATAAACAGCTAATTGTGCAGGAAAATGATGAAGTCTCACCTAGTGAGCTTGGGAAGAAATTTGCCATAGTGGAATATGCTGTTTATGAACACAGGGGAAGAACTTGGTGGAAGCTTACAAGAGCTGACAATACAACACAGACATTTCTAAGCCTAGATGTCATGTTTCAAACCTTGGATAGTGATGACTTAGAAGATCTATGGAAGATTTTGAAGAAGACCTTTGCTGCAAAGCCTCCTACTATGGATGGTTTAGAAAAGGATTAGGTGATCTGGGAGTTCATGCATATGATGTATAAGAATGAATTATTTGATCCCATATTTGATGTAGTAAATGGAGGAAATCAGTTGTATTGGAAGCTGTTTACCAATTATGGGGTCTATGAGATAGTGATGGAAGGGGTAAGTATTTACTTGATCAATCATCGTTACTATCCTTTCAATCAAGAGACCTTGAAGAAATTAGCATAGGCTGACTTGATTGTAGATGCCAAAGCACCTGTTGCTTATGATCTAGTAAGGATGATGCATAGTCAGCTTTGGCCAGGAACTTTGTAAACACCCTCATCAGCTAGTATTTATTCAGAAACTTTTGTTTAGGAGAAAGCATAAGTTTAGGGGAGGATTGTTGGGAATAATTATAAGTACATTAGTTACCCCTGCTAGTTGGTCAATGGTTCCCCTGCTAGAGTAAGTTACCCCTGCTAAATAAAAAGGCAGGAGGATTGGTTCCCCTGCTGAAGTCAAAGGCCCTGCCGCTAGAGATAAACTTGGAATAGATTATTACGCGTTTCTGTTACTACTCTGAGATACTTTCCAAGTTTGTTAGTAGTAATATTGTACGTGATTCCTTGTGCTATAAAAGGACTCACTAGGTCATCATGCAAAGTGTGTCTTTCTCATTTGTCTTTCATTTCATACTTTAAGGTTTTTTTAACCCTAACACCATTATAGGGTATTCGTATATCTTTGATATATTAAATTTTAACGTTTGCTTTAATCATTTGTTCTTGTGCTAAACACTACATTCCGCATCTTGTTTAGTTACTTTGTGTTGCAAAGTTTCTCTAGTGTTAGATTGATTTTATTATTTCTATCACTACCCGTAAACAAGCTATAAAGGTTTAAGATCTGAGTTTGGGATCAACAATCTTTTACTAGGGGCTTCATAGCAGTGAGAATGACATCCTTGATTTGCTCAGTAGTGGGAGGAATTGGCCTTGATTTTATTGTAAGAAGTTCAGCATCAGCAATAGCCTTTCCTCTTTTAGTTTGGCCACCTGTGACTGAAGAACCAACCCCTGATTTGTTAGTTCTTTACCTTGAATGGTTCTAGGAGATGGTGGCTTGGATGTTTGATCAGCATTATCATCTTCAAGCTCACTGTCATCAAGGTTGACTGGATTTCTTTCACTAAACCCAAGCTCTTTCTCTAAGTCATCAGTAGACATACTGAACACAAATGTAGGCAAGTGTCCCCCCTTGGCTCCAGTGGAGAGATTCACTTCCTTGGTTTCCTGCTGAGCATCACCTTCAGTGTGAGGATCAGTTTCAAGTCCTTCACCACCAGGGTTGGTTTTACCTGATGGATCCAATGCTGACTCCACACTGCTGAGCTGAGGATGCGCTCTATCTTCACCCTTCTCTCCTAAAGAAGTTGAGAGAGGGGTTGCCTTCAGAGCCTATTTATGAATGTCACCTCCAGCAGGGACTGAAGATGATGGCTGGCTTAGTTTCTTGTCCTTGGCCGAGGACTTACAGTTCTTCAAAGCTTGGCCTTTGGGATCATCAGTACTCTTCTTTGATGAAGATCCTGTGGGGTTCCTTCTTTTCTTAGACTCACGTCTACATTTAAGAGTATTCACAGATGTTTGCTTCTGACGTGGTCTAGATGAAGAAGCTCCAGGATTTGTGCCTGACAGATCCCCTTCTCCAGTTTGTACACTACTAGGGAATTTGCTAAGCAAATGTCCAACATAGACTGTGTGAAAGGAGGGTCAGCAGTACTAACTGGAATGTTCTAGCGTTTGATATCAAAGGATTGTAAAACTAATTTAACTCCTTGGTTTTTTGAATAATTATCACCAAGGTGGTCAGCAAAAATGAGGGATAAAAACCTGGTGTAGACCACATTCTTTTCTCTAATTTTCCTCTCCAATTTACCATGGAGATATTCAAAGATTAACCTTCCAAAATCAGCTTTTATACCCTTGGCCAGACAATATAAAATCAAAGAATCTTTTTGATTGATCTGATCAAGCCCTCCAGTTTTCCCACCCAGACACTCAATTAAGATGGACATTAAAAGTTTCCACTTAGGTGGTAAACAGCTTCTCTTCAGCCCACCTTTTTCATAAATCTCTTTAGTATACCCAATTTCCTTGAAAAAAGTTTTAACAACAGAAAAATCATTGGGTACAGCCTCATACTCACCAGTGTCATTCAAATAGTTTAACCCTAAAACCCTTCTAAACAACTTTAACCCAATTTTCCCATGAATACCAGCGGTTGTTGAATCAAACTCAATTGATTTCTTGTTCTTTGACCCTTGTGCCTTGAACCAAGACACTTTTAGGACATTTTGAAACATCATACCTGGATCTTTAAATAAAGCGTCACGGAGCACACATTTTGATAAAAGGTTCATAACTTGGTTTCCAGGAACAGATGTGAGGGTTTCTGGTTTGATCAAGGTGAGGTTGTTTGGTTTAAAGAAGATTTCCTCAATGGGATAGTTAACATGGATGGAAGGGTTGAGGGTGATCTCAACATCTTGGGGTGAAGATGATTCGGCAGCCATTGATGTTTTTTTATGTTTCTTTGAAAGAGAGCGAGAGTTTGTGTGTGTATTTGATGAAAGATTTTCAAATTATATGAATATTCAATCTTCAAAGGATAGTGGTATGATTTTCTGTTGCTTTGGACAATGAAACGCCTCATTGTGTCAAGAAGTTGTTGACTTTGATATGGACGTTTGATATTTCCTAAAGAAACAATTGACACCTTTTGAAAGAATTTTTTGCATTTATTCTCAAGAAATTTAATACCATTAACTCCTTTGAATCACGTGATTGATTTGTCTTAAAAGCTGTTGGCCAGATATGCTGAACCTGAAGGGAATACTTTTGAGCTTCAGTGCGTCGGATGAGGCAACAAAACCACATATACATGTTCACATCAATAAACAAGACATATGACATTGCACGCTCCTCTACTCAGGCCTAGCTACTCATTTGTGATAAAGTTTTGTTCAGAATGTTGAAGAAAAAAAAATGCTGATGACTTGTGATTTTTGTTTAGCGTCAGTGCATCAGATAAGGCGACAAAACATCATGTACACAATCACATAAAGTGAAATAGACACATGACATTGCACACTCCTTTACTCAGACACTGCTACTTTGCATAAATCAAAACTTTGATGACTTTGGTGATTATTTGTTCAGCTTCAGTGAATCAGATAAGGCGACAAAACACCATGTACACAATCACATATTGTCACATAGACACATGATATCGTACACTCCTTTACTCAGACACTTCTTCCTTACATAAATCAAATTTTTTAAGAAATGTTGAACCTTTAGGCTTTTTCAGTGAATGTTGAAGGTTCAGGTTTTGTATCATCAATGTTCAGCCTACCAAGCTCCATTATCAATCTTTTGAAAGTTGGTTCATCTAGTGGTTTTGGTGAAGATATCAGCCAATTGGTAATGAGTGGGGATGAAATGTAGTTCAATGTTCCCTTTCACAATGTGATCTCTAATAAAGTGATATCTGATATCAATGTGTTTTGTTCTTGGGTTAAGGACTGGATTATTGGATATTGCAATAGCACTAGTGTTTTCACAAAAGATTGGTACCTTTTCATATTGTATGTCATAATGTTAGCCCTATTTAAAGTGATGGTCATATAATATACCATTGCGAAGATCGTGGAAAATGCTACATAATGGTGTTGAGAGTTCTAGTATAATGTTTGGTATGTAACGAGAATTAGTCCCGAACACACAAATGAGGAAGGCCTTCTACTCTTACACTTGTAGTGTAAAAGGCACTAAACACCTCATTTGTGTGTGTGTGTTTTCCATTTCCTAGTTTGTAGAGACAGAAGCTTATGTCTTTCTCTCACTAGGAATTCACAACCCTTTTTGTTCTTCTCTTTTATTCTTCTTAATCTAATCTTTCTTTTTGGTTTAATCCATGATGGTATTCGTATTGGGTTAAGTCGTGTGTATAAATTCTACAAGTGGTATCATTCGCCAAAGGATTCGTGGATAGCTCTTGGGTGTTGTCCTTGTTTTTCTTGTGTTTCGTGATTCATATATCTTCTAAGTAGTTGTAGTAGCGATTTGGGTACATTGGTTTGGCTAGAAAAACGAATTCCCAGGTAAAAATCTCATCTTTCTTGTTGCCTAAAAGTCTCGGACTTTTTATTCGTTACGATCCGAATATTGCGATCGCATAAACCTGGGGTTTCTACTTGGGATCGAATATTACGATCACCTCTTACGATCTGTTTTGCGATCTGACACTACGATCCGTGTTACGATCCAACACTGCGATCGGTGTTACGATCACGACTTGCGATCACGTGTTACGATCGTGAGTTACGATCAGGGTTGAGATCGCGTGTTACAATCGAGAGTTACGATCAGGGTGCGATCACGTGTTATGATCGAGATTTTCGATCAGGGTTGCGATCACGGGTTCCGTTTGAGAGTTGCGATCAGGGTTGCGATCACGTGTTACGATCAAGAGTTATGATCAGGGATTGCGATCACGTGTTGCGATCAATAGTTGCGATCAGGAGTTATGATAGACCATTACGATCACATCATTGCGATCACATTCCGATCGATGCATTCCAATCGAAGCATTTTTAGACTTTGCCAATATCTAGACTAGTTTCGGACTATCGTTTAAAAAAATAGTTAAAATTTTCCCGTCAAATAAATTCAAAATTTTTCCATACTAGTTTTAGGCTATTTCTAACTCGATTTCAAAATTTGGCGAATACAAATTTTTTCGTTGTTTTTTATATCGGACTGGGGTATTTTTTGTCGGGCTGGAAAATTTAGGCAAAGTTTGATTTTGTTGACACTCCAACACACGCTTTCTACGAATTGAGATCCTGTTTTTCACACGACTTCTACGATGACGTCTCAACAAGATATTTATGTTACAGGTACTGAGAATCGTCCACCCATGCTTACCAAGGAGAATTACACTACATGGGCTAGTCGTCTCCTTCGTTATGCAAAATGTAAACCTTTGGGAAAGTTGATTGTCAACTCGATTCAAAAAGGGCTGTATGTTAGAAGAACAATTCTTGTGCCTAGAGACCCTACGAATGCTAACCCAGTGGCTGACTCTAGTCATGAGCAAACGGATGAAGAATTAACTGAAGCTGAATCCAAACAACTCGACGCTGATGATCAAGAAATTCAAGTCATTCTCATGGGACTCCCTGAAGATGTTTATGATGCTGTTCATAGTTGTGAAACCGCACACGAGATGTGGCTTAGGATTTAAAAAATAATGAAGGGGAGTGAAATTGGTTTACAAGAAAAGGAAGCTAAGTTGCTTCGTGAATGGGAGAAATTTACGTCTACTGAAGGGGAACAAATTGAACCTTACTATCATCGGTTTTCAACCCTCATGAATCACCTTAGAAGAAACAAACATGAACCTGCTCAAATTGCTGCCAACATCAAATTTCTTGATAATCTTCCTTCTGAATGGTCATGATATGTCACTCTTGTCAATCAAACCAAGGATCTTCATGTCGTGGACTACACTCAAGTATATGATTATTTGAAGATGAAGCTAACAAAGTTAGGGCGGAACGACAGGCCAAGACACAAGATCTATTGGCTTTTATGGCAAACTCTCCATCATCGATGTCATATCCCATGGTACCTTACCATCAACCCTTAGCAAGTAACTTCATGCCACAACAACAACAACTCACCTCTAATGGATATCAACCTCCTACTACTGTAAATTACTTACAACAACCCATTGCCTGTTTTGATGACATCACTGATCCGACTCATGCGATTAATACTGGTCTTGCACTTCTCCAAAGTCATTCAAATTTACCATTAACCCCACCAACAACAATCAGAGAATCTCCTCGAACACTAGAAATAGGCAGATTGCTCAACCTTTCATGAATGCGAATCAAGATCGCCAATTGATAGTTGCTGGGAACACAGGGACACAATATGGTCATAATACTAGGCAGACTGTTGGGAATGATCAAGGAAGCCAAGTTCGAGCTCGATTTTAGCGGTTTTCGTGATCTTTGGCACACTTTTGGTCTTTTGACTTTGTCTTTGTCTCTTTCTTGGACTTTTCTTCAACATTTGACCGTGAAATCCCGTGTTTTCTTTCCTTTTGATCATTTGTACCTATTTCACACAAAAACACAAAACCACGCGTAATTCCGACTTTTACGATATTAAACGCATGATTAGGTCTTGTTTTTCCTTGATTTTAGTGGCAAAAGGATAAGTGTTTACACACTTATTAATCGCCAATTGATAGTTGCTGGGAACACAGGGACACAATATGGTCAGAATACTAGGCAGACTGTTGGGAATGAAAGAAATCAGTATGGACAAATCCGTGGTCAGAATCCGAATGTTTCGAATGCGGGTAATCAGAATGGATTAATTGTTGTGCCAGCGGTTGGTAATCAAATGGGAAACATTGTGGCTACAAGGGCTAAGAATACTGGTACGGGAAATGGAAACAACAATCGTCAGGTTCAGTGCTACAACTGCAGGGGATTTAGTCATTATGCTCGAGATTGCACAGCCAAAAAGAAGAGGGATGCTGATTATCTTCAGACTCAGCTTCTCATAGCACAAAAGGAAGAGGCAGGGATTCCACTTCAAGCTGAGGAAATTGATCTTATGGCTTCTACTGCAGAATATGATGAGGAAGAAGAGGTGAATGCCAACTAGATCCTGATGGCTAACTTACAGCAAGCATCTACCTCAGGAATGCATGTTGACAGAGCTCCCGTTTATGATTCAGACAGTCCCTCTGAGGTACATCCACGTTTCGATGATAATGATATATATAGTGTCTAATCAGGAGGAGGAGTATACTGAGATGCTTGAGCCCTACATTGAGACACACGGGGATCAAGAGAATAATAATAATATTACTTCGAATGAGTCCAGTGTGGACCTTAGTGAAGATCAAGTTGCCCAGCCTACAACCCTTCCTGATGCGACACATGCGTATTATAAATCTTTATTTGATAAGCTTGCTAAGGATGTTGACCATGCTATAGTGGTTAATAATAAGTTTAGAGAAATTAATTCCAAATTGACCACTGAGATTGCGGGATATAAGGAACGGGAGAAAAGTTTTGAAATTCATTAGACTAAAATTAACGAAATTGAACAAGCTCATGCTACATCGGTTTTTTTAAGAAAAATGCACAACTAAGAAATTAAATGCCTTACATTTAAGTAGTGCTAAACATATAAGTGAATTGAATGATGAAATCACCTCTCTTAATAAACAGCTTTCAACTGAAAAATCTACTATTCTGGATTTAAAAGAAGAACAAAAAAAGCTGAAACATGATTTTAACATTCGAGATGATGGGTTTCTTGAGGATTTTTGCAAAGCTCATGATAGGATTAGAGAATTAGACAACCTTTTAGTAAAACGTGGCCAAACTATGTAGACAATAAATATGCTCGCACCAAAAGTGAATGAGATAAATTACACTCGATACAAATTGGCTTTAGGTTTTCCTCTTCCTCCTAATCTCGGATACTTTAAGCAAGTTCAGGCCACTAATGAAACTTTATATAATGGTAGTGTGCCCTTGTATGATAAGCATGATCCTCCTAGCGTGCATGATTCTGAAGAAACTACTGAACTTGCAGTAGAGACTCCTTTAAGAATGAAAAAACTTGATGTTGGGAATAAATTATAGCCAATCTACTTGAGCGCTGACAAGAGTAAAACAAGCGTTGACAGGAGCAAAACAAACGCTGACAGCTCAAGCGTTGACAAGACAAAGTCAAGCGTTGATACATTGAAGACAAGCACTGATGGGAAGATATACTCTACGCGTTTATTGTATTCTAGATTACTTCTAGTAAAGATAGGAACAACAATGTATTTTCTATATTTATCTTTACCTAGAATAGGTGATACGTAGATTATTGTACAAGGCTTCTTATGTCTATAAAAGAAGACCTTTAGGTTAATGTTCAATATAAGTTTTCATTCGTGAACTACTTTCATTGTAAGCAAGTTTGATATCATTAATCAAAGTGAAAGTTTGTTTATATCATTGTGTTCTTGTTTAAGTGTTAATTTCGCATAACACTTAGATTGTCATAAACATATACAAAGGTTTCTCTAAGTGTATTACTTGATCTAATCTCGTATACATAAAGCTAAATCGATCTAAGTTTGGGATCAACAAGTGGTATCAGAGCTTGTTGAGGAACTTTTGATCTTAAAGAACACAAGAACCCTAAGAATCACCAAAACCCTAATTTTCTCAAAAACCCTAACAATATCATGTCAACTTCAGAAATAACCTCCTCCTCACCTTTACCAAACATCAAGATTCCCATGCTTGATGCAACCAACTTTGAATTGTGGAAATTCAACTTTGAGCAATATCTAGGGATCTATGACTACACACTCTGGGAGATTATTGAATATGGAAACACATTCAATAAAGCCCAAAAGATTGCTGATGCTATTGCTGGAAGAGCAGTTGTTGCTGGATGTTCTGAAGAAGATAAGAAAGAAATGCCTGAAGATGGTAGAGTTGTGTCTGCTGAAGACATAGCAAAGAAAAGGGTTGACATGAAAACCCTAAATATTCTGAAAGTCTCTTTGGGACAAGAGAACCAGCATAAATACAGAGGTTATGATTCTGCTAAAGACCTTTGGGCAGCTCTTGAAGTTGCATATGGTGGCAATGCAAATACTATGGAAGAAAAGAAGAAACAACTCATGCATGATTATGCTGTTTTCAAAGCTCAACCCAATGAGAAGCTGAGTAGTGTGAGAAGCAGATTGCTTGACATTACAAGCAAATTGTCCTTCATGGGGACACAACTTGGTGATGTTGACATTAATGCTACTTTTCTTAAAAGTCTTGGTGAGGCGTGGAAGATTGAGGCAAGATCCATTCTTGCCAATAATACTTACAAAAGTTCCATGTTTGATGACATCTACAACAAACTGAGGCTGTTGGAAGATGAAACCCTTTTAGAGCATGGAAGCAAGTCTACCAACAGTAACATGGCCTTCTTATCTCATAGTGAAGGTCAATTCAATCAGAAGGACTCCTACATGCATCCAGTTACTGGATCATCATGTGGCAGCGCTGGAACATGTCCTGTCAACGTCTCCTTTTCAGACGCTGACACATTCAAAAGTGACTCACCAAGAGTTAAACCTGCTGGTTTGGATTTGGATACTGTATGTGCTTATATTGCTTCTTTGCCCAATGGTTCAGTGATTACATATGAGGACCTTTAGCAGATAAGTGATGAGCACTTGGAAGAGATGGACATTAAGTGGAACATGGCTCTTGCTAGTATAAGAGCAAACAGGTGGAACATAAGGTTTAAGAAGAAGATGACCTTCAATGCAAAAGACACAGCTGGATTTTATAAATCCAAAGTTGAGTGCTACAACTGTCATCGTATGGGGCACTTCATGAGGGAATGCAGATCTCCTAGAAGATCTGATGCTGGTAAACCCTCAAGTCAAATTGTTAAAGCTCAGGATCCTAAAGCCATGGTTGTAGTTCAAGGAATTGATGGTATGGGATGGGATTGGAGCTATCTGGCTAAGGATGTGGAAGAGGATAAAGCTTTGGTTGCTGAAATTGAAGAAGAAGAGCATGTTGAATATGCTCTCATGGCACACTCCTCCTCTTCATCTGATAATGAGGTATACGATGATGCTTTTTGTAGTAAAGGTTGCAGGTTAAACACTGAGAAACTTAACAAAGAGGTGTTAAGATTATTAAGTGATGTGAGTACTGAAAGGTGCAAACTGTCTAATTACCAACTAGCTCTCACTCAAACTGAGAAAACAGTTTCTGAATACAAGAAAATGAAATTTGATTTAAAAGATAAAATAAATATCTTAAAACATGATTTAAATGCTAGTATGTATATTAGAAACATCATGGAAAGGGTTAATGGTGAGTTACATGCTAAGTTAGATGAGGCCATTAAGAATAAAGATAATGTTGGCCTTAAAATTCAAAGATTTGATAAGGCCACACAAACCCTAGGAGAATGTGTGAGTAAACAAAGAGATCCTAAGGACATGACTGGGATTGGGATGAATGATTACTCTGTGGTGCCACCACCAGCTGGTGACTTCTATGGTGTCCAACAAAAGGACCTATCTTGGACTGGTTTGCCAGAACTCCAAGAGGAGGAATTCATTCCTCCACCAAGAGTTGTCACCCCAGTTGAAGAGTATCAACAAAAGTTGACTGACCTGAATGAATGGAAGAAAGCTAACCCTACTTTATTTGTTAAGGGTGGCTTGCTATATGAAAGTCCTAATGAGTCAACTCCCATTAAGGTTACAAACCCAATCACTGGTAAAGCTGTTAACCTTGGCTCCAACACTGTTAGAAAACCTAGCATTAAGTATGCATAGATGAATAGGAATACTAGCTCACCTAAGAGCCAAGTTAGCAATGATGGAACAGGCTTCTTCTCTTCTAGACCTAGGATTGTGTCTAGAAAAGCTTGTTACACTTGTGGTAGCTTTTCACACTTGGCATATAAGTGTGTCAACGCTCCCAAAGTTAGCACTGACAGGAACAAATTCAGCGCTGACAGGAACAAAGTCAACGTTGTTAGAAAGTCAAACGTTGTCAGACCCAAACCTTGTGTGCAACAAAGTCCACAAGTGATTAGACTTGCCTCATTCTTCACTAGAGGGTCTAACACTCATGGACAAAGACCATTTCAAAAGAAAAACACTTGGTCTAATAGGCAATGGGTTTCTGTAGCAAACCCTAGGTTCAACGCTGACAAGGGAAATTTCAGCGTTGACAAGACCAATTCCAACGCTGACAGAAACGTGACCAGACCTAAATATTTGCAACCACAGGGTAAGGGGTCTAAAGCTTCTTCAAGCTTGACATGGAGACCAAAGAAGGATCAAAACCCTAATGATAATGGGATTTCAATGACTTGCAACAGATTTAATTACATTTCAAAAGTCATTACAAAACCTATTGGGGTTAACTGGGTTTTTCATCCTAAGAAGGATGAAAATGGGGTTGTTATGAGAACTAAGTCTGTTCTTATTGAACAACCAGATGAATCCAGGTCTTCTAAGGCTTGGGTTCCCAAAGAAAACTAATTTGTTTTCTTTATGTGCAGGGCATTCAAAAACAGGTCAATGATTATGGATATTGGGATAGTGGATGCTCAAGGCACATGACAGGGAAGGAAGATTATCTCACAAACTTCACTCCCATTAAGAATGGTGATAAGGTTTACTTTGGAGGCGGATATGGTACTATCACAGGCAAAGGAACCCTTCTCACCAATAATTTGAGTTTTGAGAACGTATTTTTGGTAAAGGAACTTGATTACAATCTTTTCAGTGTATCACAAGTTTGTGATAACAAAAATAAATTTCTGTTTACTGATACTGAATGTTTGGTGTTAAGCAAGGATTATAAGATCCCTGATGAGAAATATATTGAATATAGAACACCTAGGCATAAAGACATATACAATGTGAATCTGAATAGGATTAGAATGAATAACAATATGTCTTGTTTTTATGCTAAAGCTTCAGTAGATGAGAGTAATTTGTGGCACAGGAGAATAGGGCACATAAATTTTAAGAATATAAATAGGCTTGTGAGACTTGGCTTGGTTGATGGTTTGCCTGAGAAGGCCTTCTACAATGACCACTCTTGTGTTGCATGTCTTAAAGGCAAGCAGCATAAGGTCTCATTCAAGTCCAAACAGGTGCATTCTAGTTCTAGACCTCTTCATTTGCTTCATATGGACCTCTTTGGTCCAACCAATATAGAAAGTTTGAATGGTAAGTCATATTGCTTTGTTATCACAGATGACTTTTCTAGGTTTACTTGGACATTCTTTCTAGCTATGAAGAGTGACACAGCTGATATTTTAATTGATTTTATCACTCAGATTGAGAAGAAGTCTAGCAATGAAGTTAAAATGCTTAGGAGTGATAATGGTGGTGAATTTAGGAATAAAAAGTTAGATGATTTCTGTGCCAGGAAAGGAATTACTAGGTAATTTAGTATTGCAAGAACCCCACAGCAAAACGGGGTTGCTGAGAGGAAAAATAGAACCCTAATTGAAGCAGCCAGAACCATGTTGGCTGATGCTCATTTTCCTATAGCCTTTTGGGCTGAGGCTGTTAATACAGCTTGCTATGTTCAAAATAGAGCATTGGACAACAAAATTCAGAACAAAACACCTTATGAGTTACTTTGGGGTAGAAAACCTAATATTGGTTTTCTCAGACCTTTTCGTTGTCATGTAGTAGTTTTAGATACTAGTGATGCCTTAGGAAAATTTAGTGCAAACGGTGATAAAGGCTACTTCATGGGGTATTCAGTGCAGAGCAAGGGATATAGGGTTTATCTTAAAGAAGAAAAACGTATTCTTGAAAGAGTACATGTTAGGTTTTTAGAGAATAAACCTAGTGATCCTGAAAGTGGTCCAAATTGGTTGTTTGACTTGGAACCTTTATCTAGAACTTTAAATTATATGCCTGTCACTAATCCAGACATTGTGAAGGTAACTTCAAATGTTGTGGAAGAACAAGTTGTTGACGTTTCAGGTACAAAGGTTCATGAAAAGGTTGGATCACAAGCAGAAAAGCCATCTCCTATCCAAGAATATGTTACAATCCCCATTTGGACATATGCTTTTGCTGCTGCTACTGCTGCTGGTAAAGATACAAACATGCATGGTCCTTCAGGCGCTGACAAAGGCAAATCTAGCGCTGACAAGACCAATTCAGACGTTGATGGCTCAGACTTTGACAACAACAGTTCAAGCGTTGTTAGCCCAAGCGCTGACAAACAAGATTCATGCGTTGACAACACTTCTGCGCATCTTTTCTCTTCCATTTTTGAACAAGGTGAACCTTCCAATTTATATGAAGAGGTTCATCCTCATGTTGATAAAAGAGAGTCTGATGAAGAAGATATTGGCAACATGGAGAATGAGGTTGAGGACACCAGACTTTTTGAAGGAGGAGTTCTCACTTCTACTATGAAGAATCACCCCACTTCTCAAATCATTGGTGATATTATGACTCCAGTTCAGACTAGAAGATCTCATCAAGGTCTTGGTGGGTTTATTGCCAATATACACAAGAAGGTTGATACCCCTCTTGTGCAAGCATGCTTGTTTGCCTGTTTTCTGACACAACAGGAACCCAAGAAAATATTTGATGCTCTCAAAGAACCAAGTTGGGTGGAAGCAATGCAGGATGAGCTTCACCAATTTGCAATTCATGATGTTTGGGAGCTGGTTGATTGTCCCAGATATGTCAGACCTATATGGACAAGATGGGTTCTAAGAAACAAGAGAGATGAAAGAGGTATTGTGGTCATAAATAAGGCAAGATTAGTGGCTCAGGGATATACACAAGAGGAGGGGATAGACTATGAAGAAGTCTTTGCACCAGTTGCAAGGATTGAAGCTATTAGGATCTTTTTAGCCTATGCATCCTGCATGGGCTTCACTGTCTATCAAATGGATGTCAAGAGTGCCTTCCTCTATGGAACAATTGTTGAGGAGGTATATGTGATGCAGCCTCCTGGTTTTGAGGATCCAGAGAATCCAGACAAGGTGTATAGAGTCAAGAAGGCTATGTATGGACTTCATCAAGCCCCTAGAGCAGGGTATGATACTTTGTCTACTTATTTGGTGGACAATGGATTCAAGAGGGGCACCATAGATCATATACTATTTACAAAGAAGAAAGGCAAGGATGTGTTGCTTGTCCAGGTCTATGTTGATGACATCATTTTTCGGTCTACTGATCCAAAGATGAGTGAGGATTTCTCCAAGCTTATGACAGACAAATTCAAGATGAGTGCTATGGGGGAGATGAACTTCTTTCTTGGTTTACAAGTTTAGCAGAAAGAAGATGGTATCTTCATCTCCCAGGATAAGTATGTGGCAGAGATCTTGAAGAAATTTGGCTTTTCTCTACATGAAAAGAGGGCTACTACTCCTATGGATAGAGAACACCGTTGGGGAAAGATTGGCGATGGGAAAGATGTTGATGTCAGACACTATAGATCCATGATTGGATCCTTGATGTACCTTATAGCCTCTAGACCTGACATCATGTTTGTTGTGTGTGCTTGTGCACGACATCAAGTGACTCCCAAAGAATGTCACCTTTATGCTGTGAAGAGGATCTTTAGGTACCTAAGATACTATCCTAGTCTTGGTTTGTGGTACCCAAAGGATTCACCATTAGAGCTGATTGCATATTCAGACAGTGACTATGGAGGTGATAAGTTTGATAGAAAATCCACAACTGGTGGATGTCAGTTTCTTTGGAGTAGGTTGATATCTTGGCAATGCAAGAAACAAACAGTGATGGCTAATTCTACAACTGAAGTTGAGTATGTGGTTCAGCTGCTTATTGTGGACAAGTTTTGTGGATTCAGAACCAGTTGTTGGACTATGGGTATAATTTCATGCATAACAAGATATTTGTTGACAATAACAGCACTTTATGCATCATTAAGAATCCTGTACATCATTCTAAAACTAAACACATAGAAATTAGACACCATTTTATAAGAGATTGTTTTGAAAAGGGTTTAATACAACCAGATAGGGTTGACACTGAGGAGAATGTGTCAGATTTACTAACTAAACCTTTTGATACTGGGAGGTTTCAATACTTGGTAACAAGTATTGGAATGATCAATCTCACATAATATGTGTTTTAGAGTCTTTTTGTAAAAGTATGTACAGGATGATGCATTGTTATTGGTCTTATTGATGATTTAGATTTTCCACTATATTTTTCTAACACTGACAAAGGTTGCTTGAACACTGATAAGTGTTTTTGTAACGTTGTCAGCAATATAATTGTCTAAAGCTGACAAAGCTTCCCTCAACGATGTCATGTGTTATCGGGGCGTTGTCAGCAACAAATTTAGTTTTGTGGTTTTCAATCTAAATGTGCAGGTGGTGTTAGCAGTATACCATTGGATACAGAGTTGCTTATGGATTAATGAAGAAGCATTTGGGCATGTTTTTATTTATGGATGATGGTTGGAATTTTTAATTCCTATCTTGAATAAATTTTTATGTTCATGCATGTTTTTAGCAACTTATGTATCATAGTTTAAAGGGAGGTTTTAGGAACCTTTAGGATGTTTGGGTATCCATATGATACTCTTATCACAATTCTAGATTGTGTCCACAGGTGAGTATGAGTTAGTTTTACTAAATCATGAGGCACTGTAGCATGCAAAGTTGATATACTATGCATGCTGCCAAGACATTTTTGGCCTAGAATTGGTTGTGGTCTGTTGGGAGACTTGGGAATGATTTTGTTATGGGATTTACCTGGGAGTAACAAGGAATTTTATAAGGTAACTTAGTTGTTAAGAGTTTTGGTTAGCAAGGGACACTAGAGGACTGTTATGTCTATCTTGCATAAGCAAGTGTGCATAACTAGACAGTGCTTGCCGCCCTATAATAATTATCAACGTTTTGGTTATCTTCTCTAGGATAAATTACTTTGTTAAGGTCATTTTTCATTTTTAAACATTTTTATTTTTGGACGCTGACAAGTATTTTTCCAAGCGTTGTTGTGACCAATTTAGACGCTGACATGGCTATGGCAAACGTTGACAAGAATATAGCCGTTGGGCGTTGATAGGTTATTTTTGATCGTTGACACTCAATGGGACCTACCCAGTTGTTACTTTTTGACATATTTTTAGGCCGTAATTTTGGGAGTTGATAACTTTCATTTAATGCATGAGATAAACTTATTATTTTTCAATATTTTCATGATTAGATTTTGAAAATACTTGCCTATTTTTGGGCCAATCACATGCATTTTCTTCTCCTATATATCTGGCTCCTATTTTTAAACAGGGTACCTATTATTCTTGTCTAACACAATTTTCTCTTATCAACTTCATCTTCATCAATCATTTTCACAGCTTTTCAACAATGGCACCAAAGTTTAAACCATCAGAATTGGAATTGGGGTTCAGAAGTCAACATAACATGATCGCGTATCTTGAAGCTGATGATACTCTGTTTCCCCAATATACACAAATGGTGGCGTATTTGAATGCATCCCCCATTAGGTATGCTCTTTCTCATGCTCCACTCATTCCTGTCACACATATTAAACAGTTTTGGAACACTGTTAGTTCCTCAACAGTTAATAGAGTGACTACATTATCTTCTATTATTCATGGGAGAACTTGGGTGGTTACTGAGGCTTTGGTACGCCAAGCCTTGCATTTTGATGATGCTGATGGTATAACCACCCTTCCCATTAGTGAAATAGAACAAGGACTAAGGGCTTTGGGTTATCCTTTTCCTGATGAAGGAACTTTAAATAAATATCATAAACAGGAGTTTCCCCAGCCTGGAAGTACCTCATACATGTCCTCCTACAATGTTTGAGTCCCAAGTGCACTGCACACAATTTTTTATGAAGATGAACTCACCCCCACATCGTGACCTACCCTTAACCCCAGCTATGCTTGCTGTCATTGCAGCAACTCAACCCCAACCTGACCCCCAACCTCAAATTGACCCAATACCTGAACCATTACCTTCACCCCAACATATGCAAATTGACCAAGAACCCTTCGACGCTGACACGATCAATGTTGGCGTTGATGTGCCTATTTCAAACGTTGACACACAACCTTCACAGACCCAAACACCCCTTAACCAACCTACATCCACCCAATCCACATCATCATCTCCACCAACACAATATAGGTTACAGAAACGCCAAAAGACTACTGGAGTGTTCTCCTCTAGTGGTCCTAGCCATGTAGCAGAGAGAACCACCACCACAAGTGTGGTTGGTGCTATGGATGAGGCTGGGACTATTGGTTCTGGCTTAGAAGCTGGCCAAGGCAGTCCCACCATCATTAAGTCCTCATCCATGCCCAATGAATCTGACTTGGGAGGTCAAATACCCATTTTAGAAGAGGGCAGATTGGAACCAATGACTCTAATGGAATTGACGGAAGTCTGCATGAGCTTGCAAAAGCAAAATGCAGACTTGGTACAAGTTGTCAGCACACAAGGCCTTGAACTCAAGCAATTGAGGGAGAGGATTGTTATTTTGGAGACTGCTAGTGCAAGAAGAGGGATGGAGGAATCTTCCAAAGGGGAGGATGAACAAATAAATATGAGTGATAAGGGCAGCCATGATAGTCAATCTTTGGATGTTGCTGAGGCCCTAACAAGTTTGAAGAAACAGACAGGTTTTGATACGTCTCTAGTCTCTCCTACAAACTTAAATTTATCATTTACAGTCATGCTGGAGGAAATTGCAAAAGGCGCTGAGGCAGGAACTTTGGGCGTTGACAAGGAGAAGTTGAACGCTGACATGAGTATTTTGGGCGCTGACACAGCAAAATTGGGCGTTGATAGACCTGTACATGAGGGTGATGTATCCCAGTCATCATCCATCATCAAAAAGGTTTCTTCACAGGTATCACCATCTACCTTACCAACAATTGATCCATTAGATAAGGGTAAGGGTATTATGGTGGAAGAGGTTGTTCCAAAGAATGCAGCATAAATTGAATTTGATAGAAGGTTGGCTGCACAAATTGTGGAACAAGAACAGAAAAAGGTGGGTGAATCACCTTTTGTTGTCACTTCAGAAGAGCAAGAGAGAAGTGATGAAGCCAGCTCAGACTCAAGTGTTATGATCATAGAACAGCCAGAAAGACTTGAGTATGGAGATGAGTTGGCCAAGGAGAAATTAAGAGAGTTGAAATTGCAGGTTGACTTTGATATGCCAGAGGTGGTTCAAATGTATCATGCTTGGGAAGAAAGATGTATGGAGAATCCACACTTGACCATTTCAGATCAGATATGGGGTTTAGAGATTCTTCTCAGAGTACAAAAGGATTGCCAGGTCATTTTGAAACACAAGGCAAGCAATATTCTCTCAGAGTTGAAAAAGGGATAGAAGGGAGTTATATTGCATGTTGCTCAGATGTCATGGAGTAGGGTAGACTTATCAGAAATTGAAGGCATTGACATTTGATGAGTTGGAATGTAGAGCTTATCCCATCTGGGTTAGAGTGCAGGAAGCAAACACTCTAAGACTTCTTTCTGATGAAAGAAAGGAATAACTTGCAGAGGAAATGGAGCTCAAGAAGGCAATGTTCGTTCCCAGACCAGTGAAAAAGGGAGTTCCACTTGAGTTTCCCAACGATATGGATCCATTATATCCAAGTGAATCTGTCATAAGAAAGAGCCTCAAGCTCTCACCATTAGAATCTTCAGATTTGGTACAAGTGTTACCACTTGATTCCAGAAACCCAATTGTGAGCTATGAAGAAGATGAATGTGGGTTTTGGAAGATTGGCAGGTATGGCAAAATGGTTCACACTTTTACCACTCTTATATCTTTGTTTGCAAGTTTTGACAGAGAAGACTTGGTAGACCTATGGAGGTTATTAGAGGCCAAGTATGAGGCTGAAGCACCAACTTCAGCCAATGGAATAAAACTGTGGTCCACATTCAAGAGAATGTGTGGACCAAAAGATGAGGATCCTGCTATTTGGAAGGATCTTGAAGATGACCTCAGTGGTCTTTAATGGAGATTGTATTCAGCTGCTGGTGTATATTATTTGAGTTCTACAAAGTTTGCTGAGTATCTAGTTGTGGATGGTCAGTATTTCATATCCAAAGATATCTTGGAAAAGATGAAGAACACTCAGCTGGAAATTGATTATTCAAGTGATGTGGCAAAAGACTTGATCAGATTTATTTATTACCAATATGAGAAGGTTTGTAAGATTCCTCCTAGTCCTTAATGTTTATTCAGAAACTTGATCATAAGAGTGGATATCAAGTATAGGGGAGGATTGTTGGGAATAAATTATAGCCAATCTACTTGAGCGCTGACAAGAGTAAAACAAGCGTTGACAGGAGCAAAACAAACACTGACAGCTCAAGCGTTGACAAGACAAAGTCAAGCGTTGATACATTGAAGACAAGCACTGATGGGAAGATATACTCTAAGCGTTTATTGTATTCTAGATTACTTCTAGTAAAGATAGGAACAACAATGTATTTTCTATATTTATCTTTACCTAGAATAGTTGATACATAGATTATTATACAAGGCTTCTTATGTCTATAAAAGAAGACCTTTAGGTTAATGTTCAATATAAGTTTTCATTCGTAAACTACTTTCATTGTAAGCAAGTTTGATATCATTAATCAAAGTGAAAGTTTGTTTATATCATTGTGTTCTTGTTTAAGTGTTAATTCCGCATAACACTTAGATTGTCATAAACATATACAAAGGTTTCTCTAAGTGTATTACTTGATCTAATCTCGTATACATAAAGCTAAATCGATCTAAGTTTGGGATCAACACTTGATAAAGAAGTGACACCCGTTTATTATCCTAAAGTTAATCCTCCAACTGTTTTTGTTCGGTCTAAAACGAGTATTGAAATGCTTTTGCTTCCAAGTGAGGCATTTCCTGATGACCCTCCTAAACCGAGTATCACTCGCCGATTTCTAAACGAGCTTAAAGATGACTTTGTCATCCTTAAATGTGTTGTTAATTCCAAAATCACTGGAGGAAATTTTACATCACCTGTTCAGATTGAGGTTCAGAAAATTCTTCAAAATGATATTAATCCTATTATTAATCAAGTTGATGCTCGGTTAGGCAATTTGGAAAACGCTTTTCTAAAAAAATTAGCCAACTTTGTCGAAGACTTCAAATCTTTGGCGAAGGAAGTTATTGAATCTCTTTATAAAATCAAAGTTTTGGAAAACGATCTTGAACGCCTCTCTAAAGCACGTGATAGTATTGATAGTAGCCCTATTGAGTTAGGTACCTCTGTGTCACATAATGAAAACCTCCAAACTGAGCTTGATCTTATGAAAGAGAAAATGGAATCTTATGTCATTAAAAAGGATAAAGAGTTCACCGATGTTTGGAATAAATTTGTCAAAAAATGTGATGAATGTAAATATGACAAGATTTCGTACGACAAAGCTTACAATGAAATGCAACAAAAAATCATACATTTGACAGCTCAGTTGGGAGGTGCTCAGGGAAACAATCTGGCTTCTTCTGGGTTAGAGAAGGCTAGTGATGTGAATGTTCAGAAGCTTAAGGCTAAGATTGTAGATTTAGAATCTGTTGTTGTTTCATATAAGCGGGTTGTTGAACAAAGTAAGTCTGTCTATCAGAAACTCATCGATAAAATCTGTGAGAACTGTAAGTTAAAGGCCTTGTTAAAAGATAAGACTTATGTGACTAACTCGATTGTGGACACGCTGATCCAGAAACCAGTAACCTCGGGACCTACTCGTATTGCTGTAACACCTTTTCCTATGGTTGCTGGAACGAAAGCTGCTGTGATTTCCCCAGGAATGTTTTGTGTTAGTTCTCCCTATGTGCCTAGCAATCAACGTAAAGCAAGCGTTAGGACAAAACCGACCACTATATCTCAACCACAAGTCATTGATTTAAAAAGTGCTAATTCTAATAGACGCGTGTCTTCTTCTACAGGAATAAACAACTACACTAAGAGCAGAAGGCCACAGCCTACGACCAATACAAGGAATGATAGGGCCCCTTTTGCCTCTTGAAATACTCACCCCAAGATCAATAATGTGGAAGTAGAAGAACACCCTAGGAATTTACCACTTTTTATTCATAATCAGACACTTAATTCATCTAAATGTAATGACTTTAAGCTTGCTATTCGGAATGAAAAATCTGAAGTTATTTGTGCTAAATGTAATAAATGTTTCTTTACTTTTAGTCATGATGCTTGTGGCTTGACTATGAATGGTTTAAATTATGGTGGTTACACTCGAACTGACAAGCTGTCAATCAGTGAACAACAAGGCATTCCTAAGGTTAAGGTGTATGTTCCAAAAAGTACGCATGTAGGGTCCACATAAAGACTTGCTAAGCCTAGTAGCCCTAGATTCACCTCTAAATGGTTGCCTACTGGTAGAAATTTTGACTATAGTGGCAAAATTATCGACACTAGTAGATCTAATACTGATAGTGAAACGTCGGTATGTGATACGGCTTAATTATCATCTAACCCTACAGGAACCTATTTCTTCGGTTGCCAAAATATTTTTCTTCTCTTATCATTGGCAGGCTGTTGAAATTTGTCTCTGGTGCGTGGACTCGGGCTGTTCCAAACATATGAATGGGAATCGAAGCCTTCTCAAGAACTTTGTATGGCATTTCATGGGAACTGTTCGATTTGGAAATGATCATGTTGCTACAATTATAGGCTATGGTGATCTTCATTGGGGAGATATAATCATCACCAGAGTCTCTTTTGTTGACAGCTTGGGACACAACTTGTTCTCGGTTGGGCAGTTCTGTGATTCAGATTTGGAGGTAGCCTTCAGAAGTCATACATGCTTTATTAGGGATCTTGAAGGAATTGATTTGTTGAAAATAAATTGTACCACCAACCTTTACACCATTGATCTTCTTCAAATGTCTGTTGCTTCTCCAATTTGTCTCATGGCCCGAGCCACTTCAACAAAGTCAAGGTTATGGCATAAAGTTTATCTCATCTCAATTTTGATGCCATCACCCAACTTGCGAAAGATGATCTCGTTACCGGTCTTCCAAAGTTTAAATATACAAAAGACCATCTTTGTCCTTCCTGTGAGCAAGGTAAAAGTAAGAAGAAGCCTCACAAACCCAAACTTGTTCCCAACTCAACGAATAGGTTACATCTCTTACATATGGATTTGTGTGGCCCAATGAGAATCAAAAGCATTAATGGAAAGCGGTATGTCCTAGTAATTGTGGATGATTATTCTCGTTACACATGGGTTCATTTTCTTGCATCAAAAGATGAAGCCCCTCATGTAATTATTAACTTCTTGAAGAAAACATCAGTACTACTTCAAGCCCCTGTCATTATTGTGAGAACGGATAACGGCACAGAATTCACCAATCAAAAACTGAAAGCTTACTTTGACGAAGTTGGGATCTCTCATCAAACTTCGGTTGTAAGAACTTCAGAGCAGAATGGAGTTGTAGAACGGAGGAATCATACGTTAGTTGAAGCTGCTTGGACGATGCTTCTCTCCTCCAGTGCACCGTTATTCCTTTGGGCTGATGCCATTGCAACTGCAAGTTATACTCAAAACCGCTCTATTATTCACACCCGATTCAACAAAACACCTTATGAGATCATTAATGGACGAAAACCGGATATATTGTTTCTACATGTATTCGGGGCTCTGTGTTATCCAAATAATGATCGTGAAGATATCGGTAAACTTGAACCTAAAGGTGATATTGGCTTTTTCATTGGTTATTCTTCAACTGCTTGTGCTTACAGGGTTTATAATCGAAGGACAAGAAAGGTAATGGAGAATATGAATGTTACCTTTGATGAACTCTCGGGTATGGCCTCTCAACATAGAAATTCACATCCTGAGCCTCAAGGTCAGACTTCTGGACACGTAAGTTCAGGACTCACGCTTCAATTTGCACCGTCAGCAATCTCATCGTTACAACCCTCAGAACGTGACTTGGAAGTGTTATTTAGGCCAATCTATGATGAATATATGGAGGGTCCTTCGTCATTTGGTGTTCCTCAAAATGCCCCGGCTGCACCTGCTACGGTAGTTCAAGAACCTCCGATTGCATCTACACCAACGGCATCTTCTTCTGCACCATCTATGTCAACCTCAACCATATTGACTCCAAATATTCCAACTACTTCTCCGACTGCTGACGCAACTCAACAACATTCTCAGCAAGTTCCTAATCATGTTCATTTTTAGAATGAAATAGTTGCTGAAAATGTAAACAATGTGATGCTCAACGAACATGAGTTTGTCAATCCATTTTCGGCTTCCACAAGTACTACTCAGCCTTCAACACCATATGCGGATCCGTCGAGCTCGCATCAAGTTTCTCATACAGTTCCACATGAACACAAATGGACTAAGAATCATCCTTTGGTTCAAGTGATTGGCAATCTCTCTCGACCAGTCTTAACACGAAATCAGCTACGTACCAAGGGTGATATGTGTATCTATGCACTATCAGTCAGCACAATGGAACCAGCAAGTGTTAAAGAAGCAATGACCGACGCATCATGGATTGAGTCTATGCAAGAAGAGCTCAATCAATTCATCCGGCTTGATGTATGGGAGTTAGTACCACGCCCGGACAATATCGATCCCCTTACCCTGAAATGGTTATTCAAAAACAAGATGGATGAGGAGCAAACGGTCATTAGGAACAAGACTCGGTTAGTTGTGAGAGGTTATAAACAGAAGGAGGGAATTGATTTCGCAGAATCCTTCGCCCCGGTTGCTCAAATGGAAGCTATTAGGATTTTCTTGGCATACGTTGCTGACAAATCGTTCACTGTGTATCAAATGGATGTGAAGACGGCTTTCTTGCATGGGCCGTTAAAAGAAGACGTGTACGTATGTCAACCTGAAGGTTTCATCAACACCGAACATCCAAGCCATGTCTACAAGTTGAAAAAGGAAATGTATGGTTTGAAACAAGCACCGAGGGAATGGTACGACGAATTATCATCATTTCTTCTCCAAAATCACTTCAGCAAAGGAACCATTGATCCAACGTTGTTTATCAAGCACTACGGCAACGACATCTTGGTGGCTCAGGTCTATGTAGATGATATAATATTTGGCTCTACAAACCCAAAATATTCCATATTATTTGCCGACCTTATGAAAAGCCTATTTGAAATGTCCATGATGGGGGAAATGACGTTCTTTTTTTGTCTCCAAGTTCACCAATCCCCCGTGGTATTTTCATAAATCAGTCTAAATATGTGCTCGAGATTCTAACGAAATTTGGAATGGAAAACTGTGATCCTATTGGTACTCCAATGGACACTAAACACAAGCTTGATTTGGATAAGAAAGGGACATTTGTAGATGCTACAAAATACCAAAGTATGATCGGGTCCCTTATGTACTTAACCTCAAGCATACCGGACATTGTGCATGCTACTTGTTTATGTGCTTGGTATCAGGCTAAGCCAACCGAGAAGCACCTCAAGGAGGTTAAAAGGATCTTTCGTTATCTCTGGGGAACCATTCACATGAGTCTCTGGTATACGAAGGTTTCTGGTTTTAATCTAACTAGTTTTTCAGATGCCGACCATGCTGGGTGCCATGATACATTCAAGAGCACTTCCGATGGAGCACAATTCTTAGGCGAGAAGCTAGTGAGCTGGTCCTCAAGAAAACAAGATTGCACGGTGTTGTCCACCGCGGAAGCAGAATATGTGTCTCTATCTGTGTGTAGTGCTCAAGTTCTTTGGATGAGAACACAACTCACGGATTATGGCTTTCAATTTAACAAGGTTCCTATTTATTGTGATTCACAATCAGCCATAGCCATATCCTGCAACCCGGTCCAACACTCCAAGACCAAGCACATTGCTGTCTGATTCCATTTCATAAAGGAGCATGTGGAAAGAGGAACGATCGAACTGTATTTTGTCAAGACGGGCTACCAACTAGCCGACATCTTCACCAAAGCTCTTTCTCAAGACAGTTTTGAATTCTTGGTTCGTCGACTTGGTATGCGTAGTTTTACTCTAGATGAACTTGAACGTCTTGCACATTCGCAGTAATCGTGTATATATCTATCAGAAAAAAATACAAAAATATAAAATCTATAAAAACAAAATAAAAAAATGAGAAAATCTTTCCAAAATACCAAAAATATTCTTCTCCGACATGTCTCTCAACATCGATAATATGGACGAACTTAGAAATGTCGCTCAATAACGACACGGGAACGTACATAAAGTTCGAATGAGAGTTAAAATGTTTTCAAAACATTTCTTTTCTACATTCTTCTCATAATGGCTTATAGTCACATGTTAGATTATAACCCGGTCACCAAAAAAAGGAAAGTCTATGACTTATCCTCATCAATGGGAAATTAACTTTTCTCGGTCATGGGCTTATATTAAAACATTCAAAGTTTTAAGCTCATGAACTTAAGGAAAATGTTCATTTATGTACATTTTTCCTCAACAACAGGAAATTCAGCTTTTCTCGGGTTTGAGCATCGTTTTTCAAGGTATTTCAAAATTGTGTGCTCATATACTCCCCTATTTTAACTAGAATTTCTTTTCGAAGGGGAGTACAAACTTTCATGCAACATTATTCTCTCCATGTTTTATCACTAGTTTCACAAAAATTTCAATTTCATGCAATTTTTGAGGGGGAGAATAGTGATTAAAATGTGATCAAGATTTTTATCTTGGATAAGATCATTGATATAAGTGCTTTCTCTTCATAACATGTGCAAAATGTTTACTTAAATGATTTCGCATGTTGAAGCACATTTGTAGGGGGAGCGTTTTTGGTGATATAGAAAACTTTCAAGGTGTAAACATTGATTTCATCAACACCTTGATTGTCTTTTCAATAGTTTTGCTGGTTACACTATCTATACCCTTCAACACATTAATTCCAGACGGTATTGGTGTCAAAAGGTGGTTAGGTACTTGTCCTATGATCCAACCAAAACCGGAGGGATCTTCCCAGGGACAATCCATTAGAACTTAGAAGTCCTTAGGAAAGATGGATCAGTTGAGTGTACGGGAATAATGTCGACTAATGACTTAAGCTAACACTGGAACAATCACAACAAAGTGCTAGTTATGATGTCTTGGTAAGCATTGAAGGGGTTTAAGAATGAAAAAGAAATGTAAGGATAAAGGGTGAAAAGAAAATAGCCCTCCATACAACTTAGGCAGAAGCCGGGTCAATACATCTACTATCAGAATCAAGTTGATGATTTATAGTATTGAAGATAAAGCATCATGGAACCAGTGATGCAATGCACCACCCTTCCCAACCTACTCAAGCTTCTCTCAAAAGAAGTTTGTTTTATTGTCACGGAGTTCAACTCATTTATATCAACTTTCTCACTCCGAGATAGTAGATATTGAATAGGTGGCAGTCTGCTCCAGCCTCCGATCACCAAATAAACGTGTACTTATAGAGTCTAGAGCCAACGAGATTCATCAAAAATCTCTTTAGGACACTTATTCCATATATCAATTGTTGTTCATCACTAGAACACAAGAGATAATTTACAGAGTCCTACGCGCTATCCTTGTGATATTTCTAGAACATTCAGAGTGATACTCATTAGTATTTACAGTGATAAATGGAAATCCTTCCAGTGTTAACATCAAACAGCATTGCGGTAGGTCATATGCAAGATTCACTTGAATTGAACATATGTTAACTAGAAAGCAACAGTGGTTTGATTCTTTTGTGATTCAAACTCAATCCAGGTCTCGACGCAATATCTTTATGATCTTGCCAGAACATTCAGAGTAATACTCGTCAGTATTTACTGTGACGAATGGAAATCCTTATAGTGTCATCATCAAACAGCACTGCGGTAGGTGACTTGTGAGATTCCATACGAATCTAACTTGTGTCAATTGGAAAGCAGCAATGGTTTGATTCTTAATTAGCAGAATGGAACTGCATGATTCACTCCTTACTATGAAGTATCTTTCGATATATTCAAGTATTGAGAACGGCTACCACAACCAGAAACCCTGTCAAGGAAGTTCTTTGAACTTACCTAATCACGGGTACAGTATTCGTATTGTATAACGAGAAACTGGAGGAATGCAAATGGTGGCATAACCTCAAGAGTCGTAATTCAAGACCACATGATCATGTAAAAGAAGAAAGCTCAAGAACATCTAAAGACAAAGACTTCCGCTACTCTGATGATCAAGGGAGATTGTTAACAAGCTTTCATATCAAATCAAAGTTTGAGTATGTGGGGAAAGACACAAGAACACAAGATGGCAAATTTTTAAGATCAAGTCAAGGCAAAGATCAAAGATCCAAGATCACAAGTCATGAAAGGAACTGTTAGAAGTATTTAAAGTGATGGTCATATAATATACCATTGCAAAGCTCATGGAAAATGCTATTTAACAGTGTCGAGATTTCTACGTTATTGTTATGTATGTAACGGGAATTAGTCCCGAACACACATATGAGGAAGGCCTCCTAACCTTGTAAGCCTTAGTATAAAAGGCACATCCAACCTCATTTGTGTGTGTGTATCTCATAGTATTTTCCTTCCTTCTTGTTTTGGAGAGAAACTCTCCTTAGTTTCTCTCACTAGAATCACCTACTTTGTATCTTTTTCTTTCTTCATCATCTAATCTAATATTCCATTCTTAGTTTTAATCTTGTTCTTCATCTTCTATATTTCTTGTTCTATAAGTCGTGTGCATCAATCCTACAAGTGGTATCATTCGCCAAAGGATTCGTGGATAGCTCTTGGGTGTTGTCCTTGTTTTTCTTGTGTTTCGTGATTCATATATCTTCTAAGTAGTTGTAGTAGCGATTTGGGTACATTGGTTTGGCTAGAAACACAAATTCACAGGTAAAAATCTCATCTTACTTGTTGCCTTCAAGTCTCGAACTCTTTATTAGTTACGACCCGAATATTGCGATCGCATAAACCTGGGGTTTCTACTTGCGATCGAATATTACGATCACCTTTTTGCGATCAGTCGTTGCGATCAGTCGTTGCGATCAGTTGTTGCGATCACGTGTTACGATTGACAGTTGCGATCAGTTGTTGCGATCACGTGTTACGATCGACCGTTGTGATCAGTTGTTGCGATCAGTGGTTGCGATCAGTGGTTACGATTAACAGTTACGATCACGTGTTGCGATCAATAGTTACGATCAGAGGTTACGATCAAGAGTTACGATCAGAGGTTACGATCTAGACTTGAGATCAAACTTGCAATGGGTGACATTTCGATGGGTATTCCAATGGATGTTGCGATGGACAACTAAATTTTATTAGAGTAGTTTTCAGACTTAGCCACTATCTAGACTTGTCCCGGAACAAAGTTTACACGAAGATTAAAAAAAGAGTTAAAATTTTTAGGTCAAGTAAAATCAAATTTTTTCCCTACTAGTTATTGGCTATTTCTAACTTGAATTCAAAATTTGGTAATTCAAAATTTTTTTGGTTTACCGTTTTGTCGGACTGAGGAATTTTTTGTCGGGCTGGAAAATTTAGGCAAAGTTTGATTTTGTTGAGACTTCAAAACACGCTTTCTATGAATTGAGATCCTGTCTTTCACACGACTTCTACTATGACGTATCAACAAGATAGTGATGCTGCGGGTTTTGAGCAGCGTGATAGCCATGCAAGAAAGAAGAGGAATGCTGCCCATCTCTAGTCTCAGCTTCTTATAGCACAAAAGGAAGAAGAAGGAATTCCACTTCTAGCTGAAGAGTTTGATCTCATGGCATCTGCAGAAGCATATGATGAGGAAGAAGAGGTGACTACCGACTCCATCTTGATGGATAATTCGCAGCAATCATCAACATTGGTAGTTCAACCTGACAGAGCTCCTGTGTATGATTCAGACGGTTCCTCTTAGGTACACCCACGTCTCAATGATAATGAGTTATATAATATGTCTAATCAGGAGGAAGAGTATACTGAGTCACTTGAACCTTCCACTGAGACACACGGGGTTCAAACGAATAATAGAAATATTATTACTAATGCGCCCAGTGTGGACCTTAGTGGAGATCAAGTAGCGCAACCTACAACCCTTCCTGACGAGACGCATGCGTATTATAAATCATTATTTGATTAGCTTTCCAAGGATGTTGCTCATGCAAATGTGGTTTAGAGAAACTAATGTCAAACTGACCACTGAGCTTGCGGGGTATAAGGAAAGGGAGAAAAGCTTTGAAATCTATCATGCTAAAATTAAGGAACTTGAACAAGCTAATGCTACATCGGTTTATCACGGAAAATACACTACTCAGAAATTAAATTCCTTACACTTAAGTAGTGCTAAAAAGATAAGCGAATTAAATGATGAAATCACCTCTCTTAATAAACAGCTTTTAACTGAAACATCTATTGTTTCTGATTTAAAAGAAGAAAGGAAAAAGATAAAACATGATTTCAAAATTCGAGAAGATGGGCTTCTGAGGATTTTTTCAAAGCTCAGGATAGGATGAGGGAATTAAACAACCTTTTAGTAAAATGTGGCCAATGTATGCAGATGATAAATATGCTCGCACCTAAAGTGAATGAGATAAATTACACTCGTTACTAAATGGCTTTAGGTTGTCCTCTTCCTCCCAATCCCGAATATCTTAAGCAAGTTCAGGCCACAAATCAAACTCTATATAATGGTAGTGTGCTCTTGTCTGATGAGCATGATCCTCCTAGTGTGCATGATTCTGAAGAAACTACTGAACTTGCTGTAGAGACTCGTTTAAAAATGCAAAAGCTTAATAAAGAAGTGACACCCGTTTATTATCCGAAAGTCAATCCTCCAACTATTTTTGTTCGGTCTAAAATGAGTACTGAAATGCTTTTGCTACCAAGTGAGGAATTGTCTGATGACCCTCCGAAACTGAGTATCACACGAAAGTATCTAAACGAGCTGAAAGATAATTTTGTCATTCTCAAACGGGTTGTTAACGCCAAAATGACTGGAGGAAACTTTACTTCACCCGTTTACACTAAAGTTCGAAAAATTCTTCACAACGAGATTAATCCGCTTATTAATCAAGTTGATGCTAGGATGAGCAATCTTGAAAATGCTTTTCTAAAAGAATTCGCCAAATTTGTTGAAGACTTTAAATCTTTGGCGAAGGAGGCTGATGAATCTCTTGATAGAATTAAAGTTTTGGAAAGCGATCTTGCACGTCTCTCGAAAGCAAGTGACAGTGGTGATTATGATGAGAGTAATCCCGTTTCGGTTAACATCTTTGTGTCGGATAATGAAACCCTCCAAAATGAGCTTGATCTTACGAAAGAGAAAATGGAGTCCTTTGTCATTAAAAAGGATAACGAATTCACCGATCTATGGAATAAATATGTCAAAAAATGTGATGAATGTAAGGATGACAAACTTTCGTATGATAAAGCTTACAATGAAATGCAACAAACAATCGAACAGCTGCAAGCTCAGTTAGGAGGTGAATGTCGCGACAGTGACCCTTCAACAAATGTTAATCAAAAATAGTTCACGATTCTTTAACACCGATATGATTTCTTCAGAAACATTGTCATTCTCTTGAACTTGCTTTGCAAAACAAAGTTAGGAAAGTTCCTGATGACAGTAATTTACAAGTAAAACTCTCTGAATCATTTCGTGAATAGGAAAGAGATAAGTTTATAAGAGTTAGAGCTTTGGCAATGATGGAATGTGTTGATTTGACAGAAGCGATATTGAAAGCCCAAGCTAATGGTTTGAAGGAAGAGAATATTGAGGCAGAAAATTTGGGTAGAATGTTGAAACCATTGTTTGAAGTAAGGTCAAATGAATTCAGGTATTTTGAGAATAGGATTTGGTTACCATTGTGTTCGTTAGAGGAAGGTTCTTAAGGAGTGCGAGATTTGGTGATGAAAGAATCTCATAAGTCGAAGTATTCAATACATCCTGGATCGGACAAGATGTATCAAGATCTTAATAAAGTTTATTGGTGGCCGAATATGAAGGCAGATATAGCACAGTATGTTAATAAGTGTTTAACTTATACGAAGGTGAAAGATGAACATAAGAAACCGTCTAGATTATTAGTGCAACCTGAGATTCCTGAGTGGAAATGGGAGAAGATTACTATGGATTTTGTGACAGGTTTTCCGAGGACTGCAAGTGGTTGTGATATGATATTGGTGATTGTAGATAGATTGACTAAGTTTGCTCACTTTTTACCAATAAAGAAGACGGATAGTATGGAGAGGTTAACAACAGTTTCCTGAAGGAGATTGTTTGTTGACATGGTGTGCCTTTGTCGATAATTTCTTATCGTGATAGTAGGTTTACTTCAGAATTTTGGAAGTCTTTGCAGAAAGTGATGGGAACGGAGTTATGTTTGAGTACAGCATATCATTCGGAAACTGATGGACAAAGTGAAAGAACGATTCAAACATTAGAGGATATACCTCGTGCGTGTGTGATTGACTTTGGAAATGGTTGGGATAAGCATTTGCCATTGGTTGAATTTTCGTACAATAACAGTTATCATGCTAGTATTAAAGCCGCACCATTTGAAGCTTTGTATGGACGTAAGTGTAGATCTCCAGTGTGTTGGAGTGAAGTAGGAGAAAGTCGGTTGACTGGACCTAAAATGATATTTGAGACGACTGAAAAGATTGTGCAAATTAAGAAGCGTTTGTTATCTGCCAGAAGTAGACAAAAGAGTTATGCTGATAACCGAAGGAAACCGTTGGAATTTGAAGTAGGAGACATGGTTATGTTAAAGGTATCTCCATGGAAAGGAGTGATTCGCTTTGGAAAGAGAGGAAAGCTGAGCCCAAGATATATTGGACCATTTAGGATTATCCAAAGGATTGGATTGGTTGCTTATAAGTTAGAGTTGCCTGATGAACTTAAGGCTATTCATAATACTTTTCATGTGTCTAATCTGAAGAAGTGTTTAGCTGAAAGGGATGTGGTAATTCCATTGGAGGAAATTCAACTTGATGATAAGTTGCATTTTTAGAGGAACTTGTAGAGATTATGGATACGGAAGTTAAGAAATTGAAGCATAGTAGGATTCCGATTGTGAAGGTGAGATGGAACTCTACACGTGGACCAGAGTTTACCTGGGAACGTGAGGATTTTTTTAAGGACAAGTATCCTCATTTGTTTAGGAAGGATTAAGCGTCACGGACGTCGCTTCTTTTAAGTAGGAGGGGATGTGATAACCCAAAACCGAGGTCATTTCTTAATCTTATTTTACGACTATTTTTGAAATTTTTGGATGAGTTTGAATGATATTTATTTTTGGAGGTTTATGTTTAAACCGATGTTGGAAGGTTTATATTTTATATTTAATAATTATAAGGAGTATTAGCAAGCGTGATGTCGATGGATGCCAAATATTTTATGTTTTATTGTCGGTTGTTCGACGTTTGTCATTTTTGATTTTTTCTTTTAAATGACGTGTTAAGTCGAGTCGGGAGTCGATATTATTATATTTGAGGTACGTTTTAAATTTTTAAAAGTATCTTTATGAAACCCGAGCCACGTAAATATTTTCAAAATTGACTAATAGTTATTTCCCGCTTTTTAGCTAACTATTTACATTTTGAGCCATAACTATTGCAAAATTACAACATTGGTCCCTCAACCACCATATATAAGCTAAAAATTTCACACATACACACATAATTCCACTCACAAAATCTTTTCTTTCTCTCTATTCTTTTCTTGCCTTAGCCGTGACCTCCCCTCCACCAAAACACCCACATTCAATCAATTTTAACTCAAAATATATGATGATCTAAGCTAAAACAACACAAGACCCATCCTTATAATTGCAAGGAGATCATTTTGGTATAAGATTTATGTACATGCAAGAAGTTTTATTTTTATCAAGTTGGTAGGTGAGAATTATGCTCATGCATGTGGTTTTTGGCATGATCAAGAGATGTTCTTGCTAAAGTTTTGTTAAAAACTTGATTTTGATTTGAAGGTATTGATTTTTATTATGATTCTAATGTTATAGTTGATATATGTTAGTGTTAGGGTTATGGGATGATCATAACTATGATTGGTTTTGGTTAAAATGTGATTTTATACAAGTTTTTGAAAGGTATATTATAACAGTAGGTAAACTGTAATTTTAAGAATTTCATGTTGTGATAATGGCTTAACTTATAGCCTAGCGTTGTAGAGCATTCAATTAGCTTCAATTGGATATAAAGTAGAGCTCTAGCTCCAAACGAGCGTGAAGTTATGTTTTGATTATTCGTGTACCGGGAGACGAGTATCGGCACTACATATAGTTGTTGTCGATATTTGGATCGAATCTCGGGGAGTATAAATTGAAGTTTTGAAATGAGTCACATACTGATAATGAAGTGTAAACCCTAGAGGGTGATTTTATTTTCAAACCCAAGTGTCGGTTTGGTAAACAGAGTCGTTTAAAAATGTTAAAACGGTTGTATGAATTATTAACGTAAATCTGTCCCGATTTTGTAGTTTGAAGATGAGTCGGGTAAAGGACTTTGAAAGTAATTTCATTTGATAAACTTGTTGGAGGAATTTCTATATATAGTAAGTTAGTTTCTCGAGTCGTTTCATAAACGTTTGACGAGTCTAAAAAGGGTAAATAAGCTAGTACATGTAGTATGTGTCGGCGGATTTTGTTAAAAGTGTAGAATGGTAAAGTAAATATATAGAAGAGTGTAATAGAGTTATTTGTATCGTTTTCTCTCGAGTTTATCGTGATTTTATGAGTTTGAGTTTGATGTTTTATGTATGATTTATTTCTCGAGTCATTATTAATGAACGCGCCTTATTTGATAGGTAGTGGTTCTCGTGTTTGAAAGTCATCCTCTATCATCGATGATCATCTCGCTAGATCTCCTATGCTAAGGTGAATCTGTAGCCTCGCTTTTCATGTTAGCTACTAAATGTTTTATTACCCGCGAGGGGGATACATGCTATTTGAAAATAAATGAACACAAGTCATGAGTAATTGTTGGACCCGAATGTTGCCTAAGTTGTTTACATTGTATTGAGTACCTTGTTGCTAAAGACCCTAAATTCATGAGCCGTTAACTATCTTCTGACTTGATGTTGTGAGTCGGGAATAGCCTCTTATTCTAATGATAGTACTATTGGGTTGACCACCCTATCTGAGACCAGGGCATTACGCTGTGTAGCCTCTGGAAGGATAATTTACGGGAATAAGAATGTGGTATTCTAGCAACTAATACCCTAGAGGGGCAATGGTTTATTCTAGTCATGCTGGCATTTGGCGTGGGTGACTATTTGGTTAAGGGGTCGGTGTCATGAGCTTAAATACAATGTTTTCCCTTGATATAGATTGTGCATACGACAACTCTATAAATGATTATGATTGATTTTCTTCTTGTGTTCAAATGTGATTTGATAAACCTATAGACTCGCTCAACATTATTGTTGACTTGTTTTAGCATGTGTTTCAGGTAATAGGAAGTGATGGAGGGCGGAGCTTTGCTGTGGAGGTTGTGGGTTGGCTTTAGGAAGAATGTTGGTCTAAAAACTATTTATATCCTTTTACTGTTGAACAATTTGTTGTATGTTTGTGTACTGTACTAAACTTATGTTGGTTGTTGGTCGAGATCCATGGGGACTAAACGCTTTACCCTGGTGTCGTTTTAGTACAATTTGGGATGAAATTATGTTTTAGACCTATTATGAAAATCTTGTTTATATTTTATGTGTAAACGTCTCTCTTTTGAGTCGTTCAATATACCTTGTGTGACGATGCTTGTATCTAGCACCCAATTGTGCATTTCTGTTGCGCAATGTAAATTGGGGGTGTTAGAAAAAGGTCCCTCAACTTTGAAGATATGGCAAGATTAGTCCCTCAAGATTGAAAATTGTCAACAATGGTCCTACAATAAGTCAAACATACAATAAAGACTTTCAAAGTTCAAAAATGTCCAAGATCAGTCCTTGAAATATCCAAAAATGGCAAAACAAGTCCTTAAAACCCTTGACACAAAGTTTTGTGGCCAAAGTGTGAAAACTGAAAGTTTGTAAACAAAGGAAAACGGGTTTGTGTGGAAGAAAGACTTTGTTTACAGTCTTTTCCAAAGACCAAGGACTGAAAGTGTACACCCAAACTTTCAATCTCACAAACAGACGCCAAACAAATAAATCCAAAGTTTTTAGGATCAAACACTACCACTATTCACCCCAAGAACCCAGATTTTACTTTCACCAAACAAAGGGTAAATCCTAATTACCTTGACCCACGTATGATTCACCTTTACACGATCATATCCCACACCTCACATCAATCACCACATCACCATGGACCCCAACCCATTCTCACCTTAGCCAATGAATGAACAACTTCCTCTCCAAGGAATACCACATGGCCAAATCAACAGCCCACACTCATTACTTGGTCACAAAGGATAAATGAACGTCAAGGATGCATTTGGACAGCATAACAACTCAAGCACTCAAGGGCAATTCAGAGAATTCAGTAGCTAGGGTTTCATGTATTTTCATGTTCTAGAATCATCACATGTAGTCTATATAAGGAGACCTCAACCTGTGAGAGTCCCTTGTTCTAGTTTTTCTCTTAAACATTGTAATTCCTTTTTAAAATTTATAAAAGTTTGGTATTTTGAAAAAATTGTAATTCTTTTTTATGTTTTTGAAAGTTGGTGTTGTTTAAGAGTGAAGATGAGTTCCATTTTATGTTTTGAACCTGTTTTGATCTTTGGATTGAAGCACGTTTGATATTGAACAAGTTTTCAAGTTTGAAAAAGTTTGAAAACCTTGTTCCTGTTTGGTTGTTTTACTTGTACTAACCCCTAGCCAAAAACCTAAAGCAACAAACTTGTTGACACCAAGCTTGTGAATGGATTTAAGCCCTTGGATAGGCTGTTTGCTTATTTGTGTTGAAGATCCATTGATACAAAGGTCTTGGTTCAGCTATTGAACCATCAAAAACCTCCTTCTTTGTTCAAAGACCTTGGCCACTCTCTAATTGTTGAGAGTGGTCAAAGGAGTATTGTTGATCCTCCTAGGAAGTTGTGGAGGATAGGTATTGATTCTCTTTAAGTTTCCTCAAAAAAATATTTGGTTTAAGTCTGCTATGCATTTTGCTATGTTATTTGGAGTTCTTGTGTTTTTGCTTTGTGTTTTATTGCTTAGATCTGCTAGTTGTCACCTAGGTGAGATATTTGAATCATAATATCAGTAGGTTGTGTGTAAAAATCAAAATTTTGTTTGAAAAGGTACTAAAACAAGGTTTTTAGATTTATGGATCAAAAGGCCTTGTGGCCTTGTGCCCTTGGTTCTTGGGTTTTTCATACACTAAACAAGTCATTTGTCACCTGTTTTGAACATTGGTTAAGTACCACAAGGTTTGGAAAAGAGTTTGCAAGTTTTTGAAAAATCTAATATAAGTGGTTTGAAAATGGTCAAACACATCATCAAGGATTAAATCTTTGTGTTACAATTGTAAGGAAAAATGTATTTAGAAGTTACTCCTGGTCATATAGCAGTTCCTACTGGGGTACTTCGTTCCTCCTAGTCGTATTATAAATTTGAAAGATGATTATTGAAGATATGATCAAGGAAGATTGTAGAAGATAAGATCAAATATTTAGTCTTCCTATTCATATGGAAAGTATTAAATATATTGATTATGATGAGGAGGTTACAAGATTATTTAGGAAATAACTAAATGGTATTAATATATAATACTTAGGCAAGTATTAATTATGTTGTAACCACCTAGGACCCCTTGCACTATAAAAGCAGGTCCTATGGTGTAGAGATGAACACACTTCTACACACACATTCTCTACACATTTATCTCATCGTTTGTTATAGCTTCAAGGTTGTAAAACCCTATCACTATTGAGAGTGATCGTATTAATATATTGAGGCTTGGATGTTTGGTTATTTCTATTATTTTTTTTCCTAGGATTATCTGATTTCCTATTACTTTCATTCTCTACACATTTATCTCATTGTTTGTTATAGCTTCAAGGTTGTAAAACCCTATCACTATTGAGAGTGATCGTATTAATATATTGAGGCTTGGATGTTTGGTTATTTCTATTGTTCTTCTTATATATAAAGATTGGTTTCCGCACACTCTTTGTATTGTGATCAAGGCTTCAAAGATCCTTCAAGAAGCAAACCCAACAAGTGGTATCAGAGCCTCGTTGAGAAGCTTTGATTGAGAAGAACAAGATTTATACATCCGTGTTTCCGAAGAAGACATGGCGTGTAGAACTTCAATCCTAGACAATGAGGTAATTCTTATGACAGAATCTGAAGTTAGAGAATATAATGCTAAATTAAAGAATAAAATGCACGCTTATAACAACTATGACGTAGTAATTAGTTGTTCTGAAAATTGTTAACAAAAATATGTTGATCTTCAAAAACAATATGCTGATCTGAATGTTGAAAATGATAAATATTATCTAGATGTTTAGTCATACAAAAGAGCTCTAATAACTTTGGAACTACAGAAAAAGTGGTTTTAAAATACTAAATTAGAGTATGAAGATAAGATTAGGGTATTAAGTATTGACTTAGAAAATACAACTAATCTATTGACATACTCCGAAAAGCTTAATACTAAGGTAAATAAAGAGAAGCGATTGCTACAGACTAAACTAGATAATGCTTTGGCTAGGTTTGATAAATGGAAAAATTCATCTAAAAACTTAGTCAAATTAGTAGATAGCTCTATGTCTGGTAGAACCAAAATGGGCTTAGGATTTGAAAACTATCTAGGGCCAAATGATGTTTTTGACTCCTCTTTGTCTAGTGTGTTTGATACTAACCATGAAGATGTGGAGGGTAGGCCTGTTTTCAATAGGTATAAACCAGCTGCAGAGATGCATGATGTTCCTCCACCTCTCACAGGGACATACATGCCTACCTCTGACCACTCTGACTTTGATGAATCCCAAATGACATATGGTACAAGGTCTACTGGCTCAATTGGAACTACTTCTGTGTCTAATAACTTTGTCTCTTGTAACTTTAATGACAAGTCTTTAGAACCTAAGACTAGTGACCTTGACTCTTGTGAGTCCGACTCTAGTATTAAAACACTTGAGTCTGTACCTGAACCTGTTATAATTGAACCCATGACTAGTAAATATGCCTCATGCACGTGTATTTTAAATGCTAAATCACCTAAGTTCTACCCTCAATCTGTTTGTACTAAGAATGAAAGTAATAGGAAATCAGATAATCCTAGGAAAAACAATAAGAGTCCTAGAGGTAATCAAAGAGGTTGGAATGGCATGATGACTTATAAATGAGGTGATAACTTTGTGTTTAAAAATAAGGCTTGCTATGTGTGTGGTAGTTTTGATCACTTGTAATATACTTGTAAACACAGGAGAAAGATTAATGATCAACAACAAGTTAAACCGGTATGTAATAACTCAAGACGGGTGAATCACAAGAACTTTGGTAGAGTTTTTCACCCCAATCCTGAAAATAACATAATTCCACAACCAAGATGTTTTAACAATGTCAAAGGTAGAAGGGTTGAGTCTGCTCGGTCCAAAACAAAGGTTAATATTGTTAAGGCCTTAGCCCAGTGGGTTTGGAAACCTAAACAAGATGGTTTACAACATGTCTCCAAATCAAATAGTGCATCAAAAACCTTAACAAGATATGACTATGTTGATGTTTTTGGAAGATTCAAGTCTGTCTTAGCTTGGGACTTCCATAAACACTAATCTTTGTTTGGTTTGTGTTTATTCAGCAAGTGTGATTATAAATTACTATGTTTTGTATTTTATATATTTGTGTGAACTAACTTTTTGCAGGAAAAGAGAAGTCTTAAAAAAATAAAAAAAAATCCTTGATGGTGAATACTTTGCTCCATTTGAGGGGAGGTTTTAGCTAAAGGGGAGGCTTGTTGTATGTATAATTGTGTATATTCTTGTGTTTTTCTGTCTAATCAATTTTGCAGATTGACATTGGAGCTGGTGGATATGGTTCCTCCTAGTAGAACTAAGTTGCTCCTAGTCGACCAATGGTTCCTCCTGGTTGCACTCATTCTGCTTCTGGTGGACCATTGTTCTTCCTGATGCATTCTACGTTCCTGCTCGTTGACTCATAGTCTTTATTTGGTTAAAAAATTAAAAAAAATAGAAATAGAAACTTTCGAATCAAAATACCTTTGTATATATTTCACTTTTTGGGCTGTTTCTGTTTGGTACTTGGGTGTTGGCTGCCCCCCACACAACAAATGGTGCTCAACTCACCATGTTTAACAGACAAGAAAGAGTTGATTCACCATGAGGGTACGGCTGTGTGATTATCAAATCCGTTGATGGTTGTCAGGTTACCCAAAACTGGATGGTTTTCACTTGCCATGGTCCTAGAATGAAAAGTGGCTAGTCCAAGGGGTATGGCTCTTGGTAAGGACTCATATCAAATCCGTTGATAGCTGTAGTAGCTTGCTCAAAGCTATAGGGTTTTCAGCTCACTGATGCTTTATTGCTAAGAGTTGGCTAGTCCGGAAGGGTACGGCTTCTGGTAAAGACTTTAATCAAATCCGTTGAAGACTATGATGGTTTGCCTAAAATCATCAGGGTACTCCAACTCACCGATGATTCACGTTCCAAGAGTTGGACTGGGTACTAGTCTCCCAGGGTGATATCATGATTCCACCAAAAGGCTGGCTAGCCCAAGATTGAGTAGCTACTTGGTAAAGGCTTATCAAATCTGCTCCTGTTGCTGTCAAGATTCAACATGTGCAGATGTTTTCAAGCTTTAAAATAGTTCAGCAATTAGTGTACCAGCAGCTACTTTTGTGTTTCTTCTGGTGTTATCAACTAAGATTGTTGCTGCTGTGTTTCATATTCCAATCCTCATACTTATTGGTGGCACATCTACTTAGAAACTTGAACTCAACCAGGTTAAATTCAAGTTTAGGGGAGGATTGTAAGGAATAATGTATTTAGAAGTTACTCCTGGTCATATAGCAGTTCCTACTGGAGTACTTCGTTCCTCCTAGTCGTATTATAAAGTTGAAAGATGATTATTGAAGATATGATCAAGGAAGATTGTAGAAGATAAGATCAAATATTTAGTCTTCCTATTCATATGGAAAGTATTAAATATATTGATTATGATGAGGAGGTTACAAGATTATTTAGGAAATAACTAAATGGTATTAATATATAATACATAGGCAAGTATTAGTTATGTTGTAACCACCTAGGACCCCTTGCACTATAAAAGGAGGTCCTAGGGTGTAGAGATGAACACACTTCTACACACACATTCTCTACACATTTATCTCATTGTTTGTTATAGCTTCAAGGCTGTAAAACCCTATCACTATTGAGAGTGATCGTATTAATATATTGAGGCTTGGATGTTTGGTTATTTCTATTGTTCTTCTTATATATAAAGATTGGTTTCCGCACACTCTTTGTATTGTGATCAAGGCTTCAAAGATCCTTCAAGAAGCAAACCCAACACCTAGTGCTTGCCCTGATTTCTAGTTGCTTAACATTTGTTTGTGTGCTTCTTGTGAACTTATTTGGCTATTTGGATTACTTGTTTGAGTGCTTATAAGCTAACTGGCTTATGGGCCTTATTTGTCCAAAACTGAACATCATTTGGCTAACTGGCCTCTTAATTCACAAGGACTCAGCCTTGATTCCTTCATAAAAGTTGCTTAAAACAAGCTCATAAACAAACCCTAGGAATTTGGTTAAGTTTGGAACAATTTGACTTTTGATCAAATAAGCACAATTTGGCTTATTTTTCAGTTCTACTTATTGGTACATGCAACAACTTAGATTTTGTGATAGGTGTCATTTTTCTTAGCTTATTATCATATTTGAGAATTTTTAGGTCATTTGGTTAAGCTTTTGCTAGAAAATTAGCTTATTTGGCTTTTTCAGTCAGCTTATTTGCTTCTACAGCTTATTCTAGTTGACTTTTTGTGATTTTTCTTTTTGATTATTCTTAGTTAAGCTATTTGTGAGCTTTTGCAAAAAGAGTCAGCTTTTGAAACCCTCTAGACCTCAAACCCGACTATTTTGTCTTTTAGTGGATTTTCATTTTGGTTATTTCTGGCTTATTTGTTAAGCTTTTTCAAAATTTTATTTTACATATCTATTTAGTATCCCAAAAGAAGGTTATGTGTTAAATTAGAGCTTATGGCACCAGCTTATGTCTTAATGGGCTTATTGGCCCAATAAGAATAAGCTTTTTGGCTATTTAAGCAGTGATATGCTAAGAATCGGCTTTTGGGCCTTTAGAGTTTTACGTTTAGAAATAAATTTTGAGTTGGACTGTGCTTTTTGGGAGCTTTTTGGACACTTTTGATTATTGGGCTTAAAAGCCCATTGATTTTGGATTGTTTTGGTTTTTCGCCCATTTGGGGGCCCAATAGGTGTATTTTAGTAATTTCACTTTCATTTTCTGTTTATTTAGGTTAAAAAAATACTAGTTTGCAAGTTTTTTGAATTTTTATAATTTTTAAATTTTTAATATTATTTTAATTTTTTATTTTTAGTTTAATTCATTTTAAATAGTTTTAATAGTTTTAAAATTTTGGAAAAATTCTTTTTAGTTTTATAAGTCATTTTAGAGTTTTAAAAATTGAAAAATCTTTATTTTGGCCTTTTATTAATTATTTTGATTTTTAGTGCTTTAATTATCATTTAAAAATTAATATTTAACTAAATAAAACGTTTGAAAATGTTTTGATCATTTATAGACCCTTATTGCATTTTTAGGAATTTTTGGTAATATTTTGGGAATTTTTAGTGCAAGTTTTTATTTTGTCATATTTTACGGTTTTACGTTTTATCGTCGTAGTGTAATTTTATCGTATCCGTCATTCTAATTTCTCGTCTTTTCTTTCTCTCAATATTAATCCAAAATCATACAAGTTATTCACACACAATAAACCTCCTTGGGATAACGAACTTCATTCGGTCATTAACATTTGATTTTCCTAAGTCATTTGTTTAATACTTACCGCTCTTTTACGCCTTTTGTTTTTCTTTTAAAGCAAGAGGAGTGAAAAAAGACTACAATCATTTAAGGCCGGTTAGAAAGCCATCTATCGGAAGCAAGGGGCAGGTTTGAGAATTAATAGATGAAATGGTTGGCGCCGCTGCCGGGGAGGTGTGTTGTGATTAATTTGGACAAATTTTGTTTTTAATATCTAACCATAAATATTATTTGTGTTAAATAGAAATCTATTAACACGTATTATCGGTTTTTTAGTTTTCTTTGTGAATTATTATTACTATATTGTATATGTATCACAATTAATCCAAAAATCTCCAAAAGCGTGAAAGCACAACCTTAATTGGGATTTGATCTCCTAATTATTGTATTCGAATCTCAAACAAAAAGAAAAAGGCAAAAACAAATAAATACTTTCTATTAGCTCGATTTTGAAAAATACGAACTTTAAGGTGAATAGATAGGCAACGTGTTATAAAAGGCCGTTAAAGGGAAGTTAGGTACTTAAGTGCTTCGCGCCACCTCATTCCCCCCGTTCACTTGTGTGTATATGATATTGAAAGCTAATCGATGGTTTTGCCGCCCAAAGTATTATTATGTATCATATATATTTGCTTGGTTTCTTTATGATTAAACCCTCTTTGAACAATTTGGTTTTCACCAAAGTTATAAAGTCAATCGAAGGCGTTCACTCCACGTGATCGTGTTCATTCTTTGAGGCTCCTTTAATCAAGAGTTTGATTCGAGGAGAGATTTGGTAGATTGTTGTCTACAAATACACACAAAATCCAAAAAATTAAAAAACAATCAAAAACACAAAAAATTGAAAATCAACAAAAATCCCAAAAGAATCTTCTTTTCTCACCTCCACGTTCTACGTCACGTTTATGCAAACTCGTAATCAAGCAAAACGAGCTCGTAAACGTCGTCCAAAGGAAGGAAATCAAGATCCCATAATTGAAGAAGAACCTCCAATTGTCGAACCCGTTATAGAACCAATAGTCACCATGGCTAATCGTACTATGATGGAGTTGCTTCAAGCACCAACCGAGGGATTTGGAGAAGATATTGTGAATCCCACCATCCTTGCGGAGAATTTCGAAATCAAGACGGATTTAATGTCGATGCTACAAGCTAACAAGCTTCGCGGACATGAAAAAGGCAACCCACATTATCACATACGGAATTTCAATCGTCTCACCGCAACAAGAAAGTTTAAGGATGTTCCACATGACGCCATTAAGATGATGTTGTTTCCATACTCTTTAGATGGACCCGCAAAAATTTGGCTCGAGAAAGAACCGCCAAATTCGATTTTGACATGGGGTGATCTCGACTCTAAGTTTGTGAACCAATTTTTTCCACCATCTAAGACGACACATTTGAAAAATAAGATTTCAAGGTTTACACAACGATCTAATGAAAGTTTTTCAATGGCATGGGAACGATTTAAGGAAATGTTACATGAATGTCCTCACCATGATTTTTCGAAATTGCATCAAATTGATACTTTTTATAATGGGCTGAACGATCATTAACGAGACTATTTTAATGCCGACGCGGGTGGTAATTTTTTGTGCAAAACGACCGATGAAGCTTTAAATATTATCGAGAATAGATCTAAGGTTTATAACCCTCGCAACACACCAAGTGTTGCCACTATGGGTTCCTCGTCATCGTCTCGTAACATGAATGCCTTACATGATGAAGCAAATGAGGAGAATCAGTTTTTCTACATATTTTCGACGCTTATGACACATTGGAAAGCACAAGATGCTTTGAATTACGCATCGGTTAAAGCGGTTGAAAGAGTTGTATATCTTGTGGTGGAGCTCATGATTTTTCCGAGTGCATTACCGCCGGTGGCAACACTTCGAGTGCTTACGTAGCAACGGGAACTTACAACCAAAACGGCCAAGGTCCCGCCCAAATCAAGCTCCCCAAAATCAAAATGCTAACAACAATCGAAATAACAATCAAAGTGGTGGTTATCAACGCAATCAACGTAACTATAACAAGGGTAATTATCAAAGTGGGAACAATGGGCAAGTGCAAAATCAAAATTAAAACTGTGATTTTCAAAATACTACACAAGGTTTTCAAAAGGCTCACACTAAAAATCTTCAAGGACAATTTTTGGATTACGCAAAGGCAAATAATGCTAAGTTTGATAACATGCAACGAGAAATGATTAGCTTAAGATCCGAGTTGAAAAACGAGCTTATAAACGAACTTGCTAATGAATTAAAAACTCATGCTAATAAAATGGAAGGAAACGTTCAACGTCTTCAACAAAATCAATAAAAGACGAAACAAGAACAACATGAGATTAAGCAAGAGTTGTTAAAAGCGGATAAAAGGCAATCAAAATCTGAAGATAGAATGGTTATTATGTTTGAAGCAATCATGTGTAAACCTTCTTCCTCGGGTGGTCTTCTTAGTGATACTATTGCAAACCCGAAGGGAGAAATGAAGGTTATTACTAATCGTAGTGGTAAAACTTTCAAGGAACCAATCTCTCGTCCTAGTACTACTACGGAGAAGTAAATCGAGAAAGAACCCGAGGTGATGGTAGAAAAGGAGCATTTTACAAGCCCACGAAGTACCGCTCAAACCACACCTACGGTTGAACCAATACCAATTGTGGAATCCGAGATCACAAGGCCGATGCCTATGCCCCAACCCACACTACCCTTACCTACCCATCGAGACGAAACAAGGAGAAATTGCAAGAACGTAATAAACAACAAATTGAGCTTTTTATCAAAATGTTTCAACAAGTGCATTTTAATGTGAGTTTAGCCGACAAATTGTTATACATGTCTCGTTTCGCTTCTACTTTTAAAAGTATGATGAATGATAAGGAGAAGCTTTCAAAGCTATCTAATTGTTCTTCGGTTTATCTTAACCGAATACCAAAAAAAGTTGGTGACCCCGGAAAGTTTCTCATTCCTTGTGACATACAAGAAATGTAAGGATGCCTCGCCTTGGCCGATCTTGGCGCGAACATTAATATGATGCCTTTTTCCATGTGGAAATCGCTATCGCTTCCGGCTCTTACTCCATCGAACATGTCTATCGAGATGGCCGATCATTCTACGATTCTTGCATGTGGAGTAGCCGAAGACGTTTTCGTTAAAGTGGGGAAGTTCTACTATCCCGTTGACTTCATTGTAGTAAACATTCCCGCGGATCCTCAAGTTCCTATATTTTTAGTTCGTCCATTTTTGGACACCTCGAGATCTCTTATCGATGTTCATGTAAGAAAGATTACATTAAGATTCAACGAAGAGGAACTTGTTATAAACGCTACCCAAAATTCTACACCTTCTCATGTTTATGTAATCGCTACCATCAATCATATTGACTTAGTCGATGTGGTTTGCGATGAGTTTTCACAAGAAGTGTTAGGTTTTTCTGATAGTTCGTCAAGTGGAAATCCCACTATTATGGATCCGATTCTTTCTAATTCTACACCAAATCTCACTCCATTCCAAGGAGGCGATTTTATTTCAAATAAAATCGACAATGGAGATGAGGTGATTATTAGTAATGATACTCTCATTCCACCATTTCTTCCGTCGATGGAAGTTATGAGTGTTCAACAAAAATCGTCAATCGAGGAACCGCCAATCCTTGAATTGAAAGATCTTCCATCTCACCTAGAATACGCATTCTTGGAAGGTGATGACAAGTTGCCGGTTATTATTGCGAAAGATCTTTCCAATGATGAAAAAGCCGCACTTGTGACTATTCTTAAGGCTCATAAAGGGGCAATTGCGTGGAAAAGTTCTGACATTAAGGGTATTGAGCCAAAATTTTGTACTCACAATATTTTAATGGAGGAGGACTATAAACCCGCAATTCAATGTCAAAGAAGGGTAAACCCCAAATTCACGATGTCATAAAAAAGGAAGTCTTAAACTTCTTGACGCGGGAATGATTTATCCTATATCCGATAGCTCATGGGTGAGAGCAATCCATTGTGTCCCTAAGAAGGGAGGAATGACCGTTGTACCTAATGAAAACAACGAGTTAATTCCTACTCGTGTTGTGACCGATTGGAGGGTGTGTATTGACTACCGAAAGTTAAATGACGCCACTCGTAAAGACCACTTTCCCTTGCCCTTCATGGATCAAATGTTGGAGTGACTTGCGGGAAATGACTTCTATTGCTTTTTAGATGGTTTTTCTGGTTACTTTCAAATCCCTATCAACCCTCGTGATCAAGAGAAAACTACGTTTACGTGTCCATATGGAACGTTTGCTTATCGTAGAATGCCTTTCGGACTTTGTAATGCACCGGGAACGTTTCAACGGTGTATGATGGCTATTTTTCATGATATGATCAAGAAGTCGATGGAAGTATTCATGGATGAATTTTCGGTGTTTGGTGATTCGTTCACGTCGTGTTTATCCAATCCCGAGAAAATGTTAAAACGTTGTGAAGAAACCAACCTTGTGCTTAATTGGGAAAAATGTCATTTTATGTGTAAACAAGGAATCGTCTTAGGGCACAAGGTCTCGAAAGCGGGGATTGAGGTAGATAAAGCTAAGATAGACGTCATCGCCAAATTACCTCATCCCAAAATCGTTAAGGGAGTTAGAAGCTTCCTAGGCCACGCGGGCTTTTATCGTCGTTTCATCAAATACTTTTCAAAAATCACTCGACCTATGACACACCTTCTCGGGAAGGATGCTCCTTTTAACTTCAATGAGGATTGTGTTCGAGCTTTCAAAACTCTTAAGAGGAAACATACCGAAGCTCCCATTCTTGTTGCTCCTAATTGGGAATTACCCTTTGAAATCATGTGCGATGCAAGTGATTATGCAATTGGGTCCGTTTTAGGGCAACGTTATAAAAAGCACTTTCGACCTATCCATTATGCTAGCAAGACGGTGAACGAGGCTCAACTTAAGTATACCACAACGGAAAAGGAATTCCTTGCCGTGGTTTATGCTTTTGAGAAATTCTGACCTTATCTCGTCTTGACAAAAAGCATCGTGTATACGGATCATTCCGCAATCAAGTACCTCTTGGCTAAACAAGATGCTAAGCCGAGATTGCTTTGTTGGATTCTCCTCCTACAAGAATTTGATGTCACCGTACTTGACAAAAAAGGAGCCGAGAATCTAGCGGCCGATCATATCTCTCGCTTAGAAGATCCTCACAAAGATGTATTCGAGAAAAAGGAAATCACCGAAATATTTCCTCTCGAGACTCTCGGTGTGGTGAATTCTAAGGACGACACCCCATGGTTTGCCGACATTGCAACTTTATAATTATGATAATGGAATGAATACACACATGGACGGGTCAGGGGTGATTACTCGAATAATGGAACATATACACAAGTGGACGGGTCAGGGTGATTAACCAGACAATGGTTCGTTTCTCTGCTATTATGATTCTTATGCTAATATATCAGTGAACGCCTTATAGTTTACTGTTATTTGTACCCGTATTTTGATTAACATAGTTTCAAATTTGTTTAAGTTTATGAGTGATGTTAATGGATAAAGTATAACATTTGATTGTAGATTACATTTTAGGAGCTTTTTGAATAAGAAAGATTGGTGATTGTTGAAGAAAGACCGGTAACTGTTGAAGAAATAAAAAATAAGCTAGCTTTCAGTTTTATTTTGTAACCGAATAGCCTTCAATTTTATTTTGTATCTTATGTGAAGCTAGCTTTTAGTATTATGTAACTTTGTACATGAAGATTTGATATTTATTTGACTATCTGATTTAGTAGCTATCAGTCTTATGTAAATTTATTTTTTTAAAATGTGAAATTATCAAAAAGTTGACACATTAAAGTGTCCACTTTGATGGTTTATGAAGTTCATAACAATTATTAAAAACCCTAATATGGATCAAAGCACACATAGTGGAAGCGATTTAACAAGATCATAATAATAACACAATTATAATTAATCGAATTAGGGTTACATACCTTTATCCTAGCGAAGATCCACACGATCATCAACAAATCACAAATTAGGGTTTATGACGAACACTACAAAGATGTAGTCTAAAGTAATACTACATTACGTTCTTGTACACACGTAATACAACGAGTTAACCGTGATTCTAGCACGTGTAAACCGAGCTTCTACACTTGTGGAATATCTACCCAACAACCCTAGAGAGGGGCTAGGACTAGATTATTGTTAAACCAAAACCAAAGGATAAAAGGAACCCTAAAAAAGGTGTTTTTCCTTTGGAGTTTGATCAAACAAAGAAACCAAAACCAAAGGTTAAAAGGAACCCTAAAGAGGGTGTTTGCCTTTGGTTTTAGTCGCAGGAAGAGAGAAAGAAAAAAGAATGGGATTAAAATTATGAAGGCTATGGGATTGTTTATATAGGCCTTGGCAAATCTTATTCTGCAAGTAATAAACCAATTAGGAAACAAAATCCCCCCTTGGGCCTTGTATAACCGGCGGTGGAAGCCCACCCATGGGGTCTTTCGGAACTTTCCGTTTCCTTCTTTTCTCTTCTATTTAATTTCATAACGATCGTTTTATACTTAACTTTTAATTATTTAATGATCATTAGTTAAGCTTCGGTTTAATTTAATAAATATAATAAATATATTTAATAAATAAATTAACCCTTTACATAATGTGTGCAATCCCGTAATCCCGAGTTCGATCCTAACACACGACTAATTAATTTTATGTCCATAAACTTTCACACTTTTTATAGTGACTTCTAAAAGTGTCCACTTTTTATCCAGATATGTGTCATACTCTCAAATTTGTGCACGCTTTTTGTGTCCAACATTTTGTGACGCCAACATTCTGCACGCTAGGCATAGTGTCCACTTTTAAGATTAACACACATAAAAGCGTCTATATATGACAAAATAAGTGTGCAAATGTTCAGCATTTGTTGTAGTGTTATTCTAACACCTTTGGTATATATTTTTATTACCGACTTATCAATTACCTTGGTTTATTATCTTTCTCGTGACTATTTGTGCTTTTCTTGCTCCCTTGCTTTTGTACTTTTTTGTTCGTGTATCTCTTGCATTTCCATACATGTTTGTCTGCTATTTGACCGAGTTTGGGATTACTAAAAAATAAACAGTTTGCTTTAAATATTTAAAGTTGGTGATCCAACTCTTATATTTTAATATTTTGATATATCATATCATTGGTGATTTATTTTAAGTAAACATACAAGTCCACTTGAAATACTAATAGCTTATAAAAATTCAATGAGAAGGCAAGGTAACAAAAGATGTTTTTCCTCTTGCACCAAGATCAACACCAAGTACACATATATTCAAAGTAGTGTACTTCTCTCTAACCAAAATAGTAAGAAAGGTCGGATAAATTTACTAGACTGGCTTAATAACAAAAGGTTAGTAGTCTACCAAGTACTATTTAATTGTACATTTCTTAAAGAGTGTTGATATGTGGACCTAATATGAATGCCTAAAAAAGACCTAAGTATACGTGTCGGGTTGTCATTGGTGAAATGCAAGGGACCCACTATTTTATGTTTTCACTTTCTTAATTTGAGTTTTTCATTGCGCCACTTGTTTCAATCCTGCGATTAAACCTCTTTTTAGGTATACGAATTAGACCTCTCTATTATTTTTCGTTCGCGCGAAATATAAATATTATTGTTCCTTTAGTAGTAGTATATAGTTTATGATTCTAAGGTATAGATCAAAACAACTTTGGTCTGTTAATTGTTTTTGGTTAGAACAAACCAACAATTAGATTTTTTGGACTTGTAAAGTGTTTAGAAACTGTGGTTTTTATTGTGTATTTGAGCGTGTCTAAAAAAGGTCGTGGTTGCTTTCGATGAAGACGGTGTATTTTAGGTGGTGGTTTTGAGAAGCACCACAATATTTTAACAAAAAAATTTTTGCAAATTATGTGTGCAATAGTTGGATTCCAACTCATTTTCTTAATTAGTCAATGATCTACAACTCACCGTGACACGGTATTGTGTGAAAACTTTTTCTAAAAATTATGCCATCTTCACAGTTTCTTGGTTTTGAGATGGAGTTATAGTGTGACGTACGGTGACTGTTAATTGTTAAGTATATATACAAATTACACATAAGCATAATATTAGAGCAAGTACTACTAGCAAAGTTAATTCAGTAGCAAAGTTTAAACATCACAACCATTATCTTTCTCCCCATTGTCTAAAACATCAAAGCTACATGTACAAGATATAGTACACAATGTACATGTTGTAAATAGCAGTATGTAGGATAGCTGGTAGTATAAATAGTCATTGTTACTTCGTTTCTTATAAGCAGATTATTCTGTCCTAATAAACACACAGTTCACTTTTCCTCTCTCCTTTTACATTCACTTTTATGGTATCAGATCTTATTCCTCTGGTGGTTACACCACTGTAACAAACCACCACAACAAATCATCAACAACCCCTAACAAACTCTAACAACCCCAACAACCATCAATAAGTGTCTTACCAAACTTTAATCAACAAAACACCATTTCTATCACCTAATCAACATCATACAATGACCAGACCACCACTACAACCACCATTTGCTTCTGTCCTCACCGGAGAACGGAGCTCTCAAATTGAAGATACTGATTCACCTAATCGCCCTCTGTTTTTACATCAAAATGATCATCCTGGCTTAATCTTGATTTCCAAAAAGTTGCAAGGGTTTGAGAATTACAGTTCATGGCGGCGTTCGATGACAATAGCAGTTAATGCGAAGAACAAGCTCAAAATCGTCACAAAAGGTTATCCTGAACCTACCTCTGAATCACCATTAAGGGCTCTATGGGAAAGAAACAATGACATGATCATTTCTTGGATTCTCAATACTTTTAGTGATCAGATAAGTAATACTTTAAGCTTTGTTAATACTACTTCTGGTTTATGGTTAGAATTGCAAGAACATTACTCATAATCAGATGGCCATAAAATATATCAATTAAGCAATGACATAGCTCAACTGAAACAATCAAATTGCTCTACTGAGGTATTTTACCAGAAGTTAAAAAGATATTGGGATGAGATTGATGCCTTAGAGGCACCATACATTTTTGTCTGTAATTGCACTTGTGAAAATGGCAGACTCAATGGTGCTAGGGAAAATAGGAAAAGATCGATTCAGTTTTTAATGGGATTAGATGAAAGTTATGCAAACTTAAGAGGTCAAATCCTGTTAATGCAGCCTTTACCTAATGCTACTAAGGATTATGTCATGCTTAGACAGAAAGAGAAACAGAGAGAAGCCTCCACTCCTAGATTTACAGCACCTATAGTCATGTCCACTTTCACTAATGCCAATCACAACCCCAGTCTAGTGGATATAGACACAACAGGACAACTGGTGGATATAGGACTGATAACAACACTAGGAGAACTCCCTTTAGGCAGGGAGTTTATTGTGGTAATTACCAAAAGGAAGGTCATTATAGGAATGAGTGTTACCAACTTGTTGGCTACCCTATTGGTCACCCCCTTCATGGCAAAGTGAGACCAATCCACAAACCAGGAGATCACAAACCAAGGACTGTAAACATGGCCATTGGATCTGATGTGGCTTCTTCTAGTGGAACCAAAGACCAATCAGAGGATACAGTAGTATCTGCAAAGACGGACAGCTTGCAGAATCAACTTAATCAAGTGATGTTGATGTTACAATCCTCACAAGGCTTCTCAGATATTAAGGTTTTAGCTGCAGGTAGATACTTCTTCATTGCCTCTTGTATAGCTCACATTAAACATGTTTGGGTATGTGACAGTGGTGCCACTGATCACATATGCATAACACTTTCACTTATGTTTAATATCACACATTGCACTACCCCCATCATTGTTTCACTTCCCAATGGTCACCAAACAACTTTTACTATGACTGGTTTCGTCAGAATAAGACCAAAACTCACACTTCACAATGTCTTCTATATTTCATCTTTTGCTTACAACCTACTTTCCATAAGCCAAATCACCAAGAAAACCACTCTCTCTGTCTTATTTAATCATTCACAATGCATATTTCAGGGAAACAACCAGAAGATTGCCCATGGGATACTACATGATGGTCTTTACATCATGACCCCTGACAATACACCTTCTCCCACAACTTTTTCTTCTGTAAATACCATTTGTAAGGACATTCATTTGTGGCATCTTAGACTTGGCCACCCATCTGTAAATACTCAAAAGAAAAAAAAAAGTCCTTACCTTTTATTCCTTCTGATATTACTAACGTTCAATGCAATATTTGTCCATTGGCAAAACAAACAGCTCTTTCTTTTACACCTAGCACTTCACATACACAAGCTAAATTTGAGCTTGTACATGCTAACACTTGGGTACCTTATAAACATAACACATTAAACAATTGCAAATATTTTCTAACCTTGGTTGATGATTTTTCAAGAACTACATGGACATATTTACTCCCAACAAAACAACATGTTTTATCCACCATCAAAAATTTCTATTACTATGTCCAAAATCAATTTCAAACAACAATAAAAACCTTACGGAGTGACAATGGCACTGAATTCACTAACCATTCACTCACTGATTTTTTTAACATAAAAGGGATTATTCACCAAACCTCCTGTCCTAATACACCTCAACAAAATGGGAGGGCAGAGAGAAAACACAAACATCTATTGGAAGTTGCTAGGTCTTACACTTTCAATCTAAATTTCCTATTCATCTATGGGGATATAGTCTCCTAGCAGCTACCTACCTCATCAACAGATTACCATCCACCATCATTAACAATAAAGCCCTTATGAACTGTTATTTTAAACACCACCAGACTTATCCAACCTTAAAGCCATAGGATGCCTAGCTTATGCTTCAACCCACACACCAAACAAATTTTCTCCAAGAGCCATACCCTCAGTCTTTCTTGGATACCCTCAACACCAAAAAGGTTACCTTTTACTTTCTCAAGACACTCACAATGTTTTTGTTAGTCGACATGTCACCTTTCATGAAAATATCTTTCCCTTCCATACACCATATTCTACTACACAACCCTCAACTCCTTCACCTATCTTCTTCCCATCACCTATGCCATCTCCCATTGTTATTCCTTCACCCTCTGAGTCAAAATCCTCATTTCCTGAATCACCATCATTTCCCACACACACATAATCATCCTTTGCCCAAACACCTTCATCATCACCCTCTGCACCAACACCTTCACCACATCCACCACCCCCACCTCCACCTGACCCAATTTTGACAGAACCATCCTCGCCTCATATCCTACAACACCACCACCCAAACCTACTGCCACTAGAACCTCAAACAGACCTAAAACAATTCCTACCAAACTCAAAGACTTTCACCATTACAAACCTTCATCCTCTGCTAATACAATCTCTTCCAAACATCACAGCGCTCACTTTATCAACTACCTCAACATTACCAACCCTGCCACTTTACACCTCATCAACTCCCTCAATCAAGAACAAGAACCTACATCCTATACTCAAGCATCTAAACACCCCAAATGGATAGAGGCAATGAACAGGGAGATATCTGCACTAGAATCTAATCACACATGGGAACTTACACTTCTTCCACCCTCTAAACATCCCATCAATTCCAAGTGGGTATATAGGATTAAGTACAATGCTGATGGAACAGTGGAGAAATACAAAGCCAGACTCGTAGCAAAAAGGTTCAACCAAAAGGAAGGAATAGACTACACAGAGACTTTTGCCCCTGTAGCCAAAATGGTAACTATGAGAACCATTCTTACTCTTGCTTCTGTCTCAAACTGGCATGTTCATCAACTGGACATTAACAATGCTTTCTTACACGAGGACCTAGAGGAAGAATTTTACATGACACTACCTAGTGGTTACAACAAACATGCTTCTCCTAACACTGTTTGTAGACTCAAGAAGTATCTATATGGGTTGAAACAGGCTAATAGACAGTGGTTCATCAAGCTCACCACATTCCTTTTATATCTTGGCTTCAAACAAAGTCATGTTGATACCTCACTTTTCACCTATTTCACAAAAACTATATCCCTGGTCCTCATGATCTATGTTGATGATATTCTCATAACAGGGAATTCTCTTTCTTTTCTTGACCAAATCAAGGGCAAGTTACACAAAGCATTCAGTATTGAAGACCTTGGTCCACTACATTACTACCTTGGTTTTGAGTTCATCAAGAACTCCAAAGGGATAGTTATGACCCAGAGAAAATATGCTATTGATCTTATTGAATGTGTTGATCTAATAAACATAAAGCATGCAAGAACTCCATTGTATCCTAATGTCAAGCTTACCTATGAGAGTGGTACCCCTTTACCTGATCCTTCTCACTATAGAACTCTAGTAGGCAAGATGATCTATCTCACTATCAGCAGGCCAGACATTGCTTTTGCAGCCCAACTATTGAGTCAATTTTCCCATTGTCCAACCATAACTCACTTAGAAGCTCTACACAAGGTACTCAGATATATCAAGCTCAGTCCTGGTCAAGGTCTATTTTTTCCAAGGAACAGTTCTCTTACTCTACAGGCATATTGTGACAGTGATTGGGCATCCTTTCCTATATCAAGAAGGTCAGTCACACGTTTTGGCATTTTTCTTGGAACCAGTCTTATCTCTTGGCAATCCAAGAAACAACTAGTAGTTTCCAGGTCATCTACAGAGGCAGAGTATAGGGCTTTAGCAGATTGTTCTTGTGAAATAACTTGGCTCAATTCCTTACTTCATGATCTCCATATACCTATCACAAGACCCGTCAAGATCCACTGTGACAACTCCTCAGCTATTACTCTATCCTTTAATCTTGTTCAACATGCTAGAACCAAACATATTGAAATTGACTACCACTTTGTGAGGGACAAGATTAAAGATGGTTAGATAATGCCTACCTATGTACCTACCAGCTCCCAAACTGCAGATTTGCTTACCAAGGCTCTCCACACACCCCTCTTCGCCAAATGTTTGTCCAAGTTAGGCATGTGTGATCCATACACACTGCCAACTTGTGGGGGATATTGGAGCAAGTACTACTAGCAAAGTTAATTCAGTAGCAAAGTTTAAACATCACTACCATTATCTTTCTCCCCATTGTCTAAAACATCAAAGCTACTTGTACAAGATATAGTACACAATGTACATGTTGTAAATAGGAGTCTGTAGGATAGCTGGTAGTATAAATAGTCATTGTTACTTCATTTCTTGTAAGCAGATTATTCTATCCTAATAAACACACAGTTCACTTTTCCTCTCTCCTTTTACATTCACTTTTACATAACACATAATTAAGCACCAAAATATAATAAAAATGACAAACGGGCTAAATTTGAAGGTTTAACATGTAGCATGTGATCAAATTAGTGATAATAGAATTGATTATGAAATATGAATTACAGGTTTAACACGTTGAGACCACTTGGTTCCTCCTTTAGAGAGCTGGGAGCGGTTGGCACTAGAAATGGTGTCAAAGCCGCCACGTACGCACCACAAACCTTTTGGTACCACAATTATGGGGTAACGGTTGATATGAGAAAAAGTGATGCCAAACGGGTATACTGGGCACACAAATACCCACTTTATAACTAAAAAATAAAAGAGAATACCTTTAGCACCAGCTGGTGAATTTGGCGCGAGGCCTCTTGACGCCATGGTGGGAGTGGTGCGCCAAAACACTTTGGTGCCAAACCCTACCAGCCCACCCTTGGCACCACCGTTCCCCCACTGAGGTTTACTAAGACAATGAGATTAGTCTATAAACGATTTAAATTGATACGTACATAATAATGTATTGCTTGCTCAATCTAACGCAGAGATGTTATTAAATCCTCTAGTAAAGTTTAGTCATGGTGTGAATTGTGAAACACTGAAACATACAATTTGGTTTTATTCATTCTAATAGTATTTCTGTGGTGCAGATGATGAATCAAACATATTCTCAATTCGACTCCATCAGTCAGAGAAAACTTTAAGCCTTGATCAGCATCAGCCTGAAATGAACAATGAGGAGAAACCCTTAAGCCTTGATCAGCAGCAGCATGATATTATTGAAATAAACAATGAGAAGAAACCCTTAAGCCTTGATCAGCAGCAACATGAAACGAACGATGTGGTTGATTCACTTGCTAGCTCCAGTCGAGATTATTCAAAAGGACCAAATCTTCCAATTATGGATCTATCAACAGGTAATTTTGTATATGTTTACCTCCTTCATTATTTGGTTTGGTTACTACATAGGGCTGTAGATTGCTGCTTGCTAAGGGGGTGTTTGTTTTTGTGATATTAACCAACTTATCTACTTATTTCATTTTGAAAATGAAAATAAGTGTTTTGCAAAAAAAGAAAAAAATAATCATTTATTTGCGTTTTGAAAGACCTAAAATGGAGTTTTGAAAAAGCAGATAGATACTTACTTTTATGAAATGGATTTTTGGTAAAATATTAAATTTCTTGGAAAATTACCATAATACCTTCAAACACTATTCTTAGCAAATAATCAAATCAAGACACTATTTTCTAAAATTACGTTTTGTTATTTGTGATTATCTAATCATTTATTTTCAAAACGAATAATTTATTTTAAATAAGCAATTACAAACACCAACGTAAGTGAAGAGATGTTGGGTTGTCATTTTATAGGTAGTTTATAAATTGACATGTGATTATCTTAGTGAAAATAAGCTGCTAAACTTATTTTTGACAAGAACCCAGAGTTGGTACGATATAGCATCACTGAAAATGGAGAAACATCACTACATGTTGCCGCATCCTCAAAGAGTAGCAAAGAGGTGGAAAATTTTGTGAAAAATCTGGTGAACTTGATGAAAAGGGAAGACTTGGAACTGGAGAATAGAAACTGCAACACGGCCCTCTATTTAGCATATGCAGGTGGAAACATCAAGACGGTTAAGACTATGATGGAAAAGAACGAGACCTTGCATGTAATCCCTGGTGGTGGTGGTGGTTATCGTAACGTTCCAAAGATGATGCCATTGTATACGGCTGCCTTGTTTGGAAATTATGAAGTAGTCAAGTATCTTTATGGAAAATCTATGGACTTGTGCGATGACAATGGTTGGACAGATCAGAATCGTGGCTGGTTTCTTGAGAAATGCGTGGAGGGTGATATGTTTGGTAAGCAATTTATTTTTACACTAGCAAACCGTAAAATCAATATCTCAAACCTACGCCAATTCCATAAATACAGTATACATTTAAAATTAAGGCAAAATCTATTATCTATCTATTCTACAACTACCCCTACAAAATATTTGAGACTTTCTTAGGAAAGCAAAGTTAAATTTTCAATTTTTATCTAATAAATAAAAATTTTATAACAACCTTTTAAAATAACATTTTTAGTTTTAAATTGAAAAGTTTTTCTATTTATTTGTTATTTTTATAATTTAATTTCATCATTTTTTCTAAAATTTTGTTCTCTTTAATTTAATATCTTGCTTAAAAAATTGTCATTGGGTAAGCGCTGCCGCATTACACGGGTACCATGCTAGTTTATATATAAAAAAGTAGATATTTATTATTCGGGTAAAACGGTACCTCGGTAAAGTATATATTAATCACAAAAAAAATAAGCACAATTGAATATAATAGAAATACCACATTTAACTCAAGCACAAAGCTTGAACAACCACTAATTTGTTGGTGACATGCCACAACATGAAAACGGACTAACTACGAAAACTTAGCAAGATAATGTATGTAGAGAACCAAGAAACATAATAGTACCTCCCAATCGCACCAGCCATATACAGTGAGTGTATATAGAAAACAATAGATATTATTTAGCCTGAAGTTGTAGGTTAAAACATTTTACATCAACCATGATTTTTGCTGACTTGAACGGTTGAACAAGATTTGGTAAGATAATTTTCTAGATTGCTTACTATGGATTAATCAGTTAATTATGAATAAAGTGAAAAAAGTCCTCCTAGATGCAGGGGCGGACTTTAGTAGAGAATAGGGAAGGCTCCGGCCCTGTCAAAAAATCTTGACGAGTAGTGTAAATATTATGTATTCCGTTTGAAACGTATTCTCTATTTTTTGTGTTTTTTATGTAAAGTAACTCGGTCTTTTTAAAATAAATGCTAAAGGTCGCCATTGCCGAGATTTAAGAAAAGGTATCCCTAAAAAGTATGCTTTATGGTTTCTGCTTCCTTTGAGTCTCTTTTGTATAATACTTGCTATTCCTCAGAATTTAAAGCATTGTTGAATTTAGATATCTCGCTTAAGGTTTTGGTTAAGTATCCCGAACTTGGAAGTAATGGGTCTATACTTGCAATATTGGCTCGAAAGCCGGAAGCATTTGAGGAAGAAAAACCAAACATAATTGCGAAAATCATCAACATAGGTAAACATCTCAAGTTCGTTGTATCATCAATTCTTCAGTATCTCATTTATCAAGTTGTAAGTGACCGTACAAGATTAGAAAAATAAATCAAAGAGCTCCACAGTACAAGTGATTATTAACGTCATTTCTGGTTACACTTTTTTAATTATTCTTTATTTTCATTTTCTCTTAAAACTCAAATATACATTGGAATTACGGAATTATGATATTCAATTGCGGGACTTTGTACCTATAATTATTTAACTTTTTTGGGTGTTGCTTTCAGGTTTTTCTTTCATTGGTTTAAAAGCGGGACCTCTTGACAAAGAGCCTAAAGCATTACAATTACTAAAAATCATTTGGAATGATATTGCCAAAAGGCGTAAAAAGGAGATTGATGATATAATCAGAGGGCCTCCGGAATTCTTTTTTAGAACCCCAAAGGGACATCCATCTGGGAACAATTCTTCTTCAATTGCCTCTACTTCTCAGCCACAAACTTCTCGAATATACTCTTCTCGGATACTGTTTGTTGCTGCAGAACTGGGCAATACTAAATTTGTAGTTGAATTCATCCGTCAATATCCTGATCTCATATGGAAGGTAAATGATAACGGTCTTAGTATATTTCACATTGCCGTCAAACATCGTCATGAGGGTATCTACAACCTATTGTACGAGATAGGCTCTATGAAGGATCTGATCACTCCTCTAAAAGATGATGATGGGAACAATATGTTGCATTTAGCTGCAATGAGTACCAAGAAAAAGCGACTAGAGGATGTATCAGGGGCTGCTTTACAAATGCAAAGAGAACTATTATGGTTCAAGGTAAATATATTCCTCTTCAAGTTAGTTCTTGCTTCCTCTTCCTATATACAAATTAGTTTAACTTAAATTATTTGCGTGGTCAGGAAGTAGAGTCTATAATGCTTCCTTCTTATAGATTAAGGAAGAACAAGGCTGGTCTAACACCACATGAGTTATTCACCGAGGAACACCAACTTCTTATTAAAGAAGGCGAGGATTGGATGAAGTCAACAGCTAGTCAATGTATGGTTGTTGCTGCTCTCATAGCCACGATAGTATTTGCTGCGGCTTTTACTGTTCCAGGTGGATACAATCAGAACAATGGTATCCCAATGTTTAATCGGAAACTTACCTTTGCGGTCTTTGTAGTAGCAGATGCCTTATCCTTGTTCTTAGCATCAGCTTCAATACTCACGTTCTTATCCATTCTCACATCTCGTTACGCCGAACGTGATTTTGTGACATCATTACCCATGAAGTTGATGTTAGGTCTAACAACTCTTTTCTTATCAATAACAACCATGATGATCACTTTTCGTCAGCTTCTTCGTACTATATCATAATGAAATGAAGTGGATACCGATCAGTATTGGTGTGCTTGCTATCATGCCAGTCGTCCTATATGTTGTGCTACAATATCATCTGTTGATCGATGTAATTCGCTCAGCATATGGTGGCAAGTACCTCTTTAAGCCCATGGAACAAGTTCTTTTCTATGAAAACCCAAGAATTTAACTATTATCGTCTTCGAGTTGTATTGAATTTCATTTCAAGATGTTATTTGTAAACCCGTCGTAAGCTGGGATTATTATGTATCTTTCGCAAGGACAAATATGTTTTTGTTAGTATTTGCTGTTCTAAACTAATTAATCTTAAAGCAGTTGGATTTTGGTTCTTCCATTGGCCACTTAATTTATGAAAAAGAAGTTCTATTTATTTTGCTGACGATTTAACAGGCGGGTAAACGAAAATGAGATTTTCCCTCTTCAGGTTATCCCGGGAGATCGAGTCTTTTTTACTCAGATGTACATGGCCTGACCGGGTAAATCCCGGGACCGTTTGCAACCTTGACCACCCCAAATGTACACACCTGGCGGGTTTTAAACCATTCACCTCTTGTGACGAAACCACCCATCTTACCACTAGTTATCAGTTACTTTGTTTATGTCTGAACACAACTACGTCAAAGATTTACAAACGATGTTGGGCAATATATGGAATGATTGTTTTTGTGTATCAAAAAGTTGAAACACACATTCTGTGTTGATAGAAGGTCACATAAGTCTTTTTTCTCCTGTCATTCCTTTTGTTGCCCACACCTTTCCTATGGCCTGATTTCGTGCGCCTGTCTCCGCTGACCACAAGATTGTGGTGGTATATTCTGCTGTATCCATTTCAACTTTCTCCCAACCAGCTCACACCCTTCCCTGTTCCGTTATGGCGGTCATGGCATTCATTGAGACTCGTTGCATATCTTTGTTGTGCTGAAAAGTGTGTTAAAGCAAGGTCTTTGACAGTCATAGATGTTTGAGGGGATCCGAATGGTCATTTTAAAAATCGAGTCAATCAGGTTTTCTTTGTTCAGGTCGATCATGCCTTTTTCCTATATAGAGCACCAGTTAGCATAGTTTTACTAGTGTTATCCTTTTCCTGCTAGCATTTTCATTGTCTATATAATTGTTGTTATTAATCATATTTTTCATGCCCATGTGGTTTTTTATTCTAATAGCGCAATAACCGAATAACAAGAAGCTTAGATTTTTATTATCTAGAAATTTCAACGGGCTTGTTTGTCACCGAACTAAAAATGGGGTAGCATATATGCAAGCTACAGACCCGCAGCCTGCAAAGGAATTCCTTAGTTCTCTTGATCAAGACAAGATTTTGTATGTACTAATGTAAGGAACCGGTTATCTTTTACATTCAATCGTATTTAGCCTTTAAAACTTAGGCCAAATATCTGAGCAATGGACCTTTCGTTTTAAGCACTAGTTTCTGAATGAACTTAATTGGGAAATAAGAGTGATTTGAGTTGTTGAAAATTGATAATCTGTGTACATTGTGAGAGGATACATACATTCATGCGGATAAGCTGAACTTATACAGCTTTTGTGTGGTGTTATCATTTGATCGTGGCCCTTTTCGGTTGTCTTTTGCAGTGTCTTATTAGATCTGTATATATATAACAACAACAGTGAGTGGTCGAATCTTTGATGATTGATTTGATTTGCAGACATGGTGGTGAGAAAAGGTACAGGACATGCTAGTACATTTAAGCTAATGAGTTTTCTTCTACCTAAAATGCCCATGAGTTTTTAAGGTTGAGGGTTATGATCTTTCGAAAAACGTTACAAACTCGGGTCATGATGTGTTGATTTTCATTGCAGGGTGCAGAATGTTGGCTACATTGGGTCATTGGGTGGTTGAGTATACAACATACATCGTGATCAAGCCAAGCACAAAATCATTCACATAGACTATATATTGATTAGGACAATCTCTATCTCCGAGTCTGATATTTTCAGATTAAAACAGTTGATTGAATAACTAAGTTCGGCCTTTCAAAAAAAAAAGAATAACTAAGGTCAGACTGGTAAAGTTATTAATAAATTATTACTAGCGGGTCAAGCAATTTTAAAAGCCACCAAAAGTATACTCATATTATCTGTTCTTCATGTATGCTCATCATCTAGGTAGATGAAAATATTCTTTTTGGCCATCTGGATCAGTTAGCGGAATATACTCACCCAGAAAGCTTTAGTTAAAGCCACAAGTTGGCAGGTAATCACCCATTCCTGTGAGTTAAAAGTTTAAACCACAAGTGCTTCAGATTTCCCTTTAGTTTCCTATAAAGTCAAGTTGGCTCAAAAAGGAAGAACAAAAGAGCAGTGTTTTTTAAAACACCTCGGAAAAATATATGAGGACTTTATAGTACAAGCTATAGATTTGTGTATTTATGTACCCAATGATGGTACCGATAAATGGGGTGAATACCAAAAACTCGGTGAAGCTAATTGGGTTTCGAATACCAATCATACCCGACCAAACCCGTCCATACGTGGTCAAACCTTTTTTAGGGAATCGTTTTAACAAACCCGTCCATACGTGGTCAAACCCAATCATACCCGACCAAACCCGGACATACCCGGTCAAACCCAATCATACCCGGCCACACCCGACCAAACCCCGCCAAGCAAAAAGTACAAACCAAATATAAAAGAGCAAAAAAGTGTAAGGTTGAAAAAGATGGACGTTGGCGAAAAGATGAGAATGCATGTAAACCAAAGAATGAAGTTGGTAATTAACTCTTAGAAAAATTGATATAAACCCAAATTATAAATTTGAACTTATAAGCCAATATAGACCGTAAAAGATGGGCTTTTGTCTACTTATCTTTAGTAACTTTTTAAGGTTAGTACCTTATAATTTAACTTAGGGTGTGTTTGGCATTCTTAGGAGCTGGGGCGGATTGCTGGAGCTGGATGTTGGAGCATGTAGCTTGAGCTTATTTCACATGCTACTTTAACTAGCATGTCATTTAGGAGCTTATTTTTTAACAAGCTCCCTCAAGCTCTGTCAACCAAACGAGACTTATTTTTGATAGTAGCTTATTTTTTAAAAACAATAAGCTTAAGCTACGATAAGCTCTGATAAGCTCACACGCCAAACATAGCCTTAATCTATATACACCGTAATTATAAATTTTACTTAAAGGGTGTATTTTTTTGTTAAAATGTTGAAAAGTTAAAATATTTCAAAATTTCATAATATAGATTTTAACATTATTTTTTCACACAATAAAATCGAGTCACAGTTGGACCACAAGGTGAATTAAAATCTTATTGGGACCTTTTAATGTTATTAAAGTCTGAAATTGTCTCCTTTTATCTTATTCCACCTTTATCAAATTTTTGTAATTTATTCTGTATAGGATCATCTCCCAATTAATATTTTAAGATTTTAAATTAATTTTGATGAATGGAAGCTTTGTTTATACTAAAAAAACATAAAATTTTATTGTCAAAGTTTTACGTGGGTATACGGCTAGTACATCATTTTAACATTAATTTTGATGTATTTTTTTGTTAAAATTTTTCAACATTTCCTAATATAGATTTTAACATTATTTTTTCCAAACAATAAAATCGAGTCACAGTTGGACCACCAAGTGAATAAAAATCTTATTAGGACCTTTGAATGTTGTTCAAAGTCTTAAATAGTCTCCTTCTTTCTTATTCTGGTTCCATTCCACCTTTATCAAATTTTTGTATTTTATTATGTATAACATCATCTCCCAATTAAAATTTTAAATTAATTTTGATGAATGGAAGCTTTTTTATACTAAAAAAACATAAAATCTAATTGTCGAACTTTTGCGCGGGTATACGGCTAGTACATCTACGTTTTTGCCTTATTTTTTAAGTTTTGACGTCTTTTTACGTTTTCGCTTGATTTTTTATATTTTCGTCAATTTATTTTACCCTTTTGCCCAATCTTTTACGTTTTCGCCAGATTTTGTTACATTTGCATGATTTTTAACATTTTAGTCAATATATTTTTCGTTTTCGCCTGATCTTTTAAATTTTGTCCGATCTTTTATGTTTTTGCCCGATCTTTCACGTTTTCACTCCATTTTTAGCGTTTTCACTTGATCTTTTACGTTTTCGTCCGAGCTTTATGTTTTTCGCTCGTTTTTTACGTTTTTGTCAGTTTATTTTACGTTTTGCTCCATTTTTTTGTTTTCGCCCGTTTTGTATGTTTTCACATGAATTCTAACGTTTTCGTCTGATCTTTTAGGATTCTGCCGGATATTTTACGATTCCACTCGATTGTTTACGTTTTTAGTAAGTGTTTTTTCATCTGTTCGATCGGGCAAAACGTAAAAAAAACGTAAAGATTGTTTGTTTTTTCATTTCATTCAGAGGCAGTAAGAGACAACCAGTGTTCAGAGCGTTTGTTTTTTTATGATCATTAAGAGGAAGTAAGAGGCATAAACGTCTGATTGAACTAGATGTAGAGGGGCTGTCTTAACACCTCTTAATGTCATTTTTCTTGTTCTTAATTTTTGTTACTTTTCTTTTGTTTTTATTTAATTTTTAAATATGATTTGTGATGATTCATATTTTGCTCTTGAAGGATCGATTCAATTTATCGTTTTAAAGGTAGATTTAAACTTCCACACATTTATTTTAGTCACACATGAGATTGCATGTTTTGTTTAAAAGACTTTTAGCTTTAAATCAATCGTATTATATTTGGTATCTTATATCTAATAAATTTTCTTTCTTGTGATGCACTCGTATTATATTTAAATTGTAAAAATTATAGTTGATTCAGATTTAGATTTTTCAACTACTTATTCAGATTCAGACATTTCTACCAAATATTCAGATTCAGATGTGCGAATGAGATGAGCCTATTAATAAACAAACAACACCTAAGTTTAAGAGAAAAATTATGTTTTGTTTTTCTTGTTCCAAAATTAATAGCTCAATGCATTTAGATTAACGCTACTTCTTAGCTTAATAGCGAGTTAAACCAACGACATTGTGTTTTTCTTGAAACATTGGGTTGTCGTGTGCGTTGTGTGTGCCAAAAAATATTAAACCAACGATATTGTTTCGAGGTAGATTTGTTATATGTTTTGAAATTTTCTTCATCACAAATAGATAATAATAAATCCGTGTAAGACTTGGTCATGAAAAAACAGTTTCTCGCTACGAAATTAGTTTTCGGGTACCCGTCGCCGCATTACGCGGGTACCCGGCTAGAATTAAGAATTGTGGCGTTATGTTTCTTTCTTAAAAATCATACAAGAACAGATCAAGACAAATCCATAACGATCAATAACAACACGTAAGCCTTCAGTACAAAACAAACTAAAAATCATTACAAATAAAACGTAAGCATATGTTTTGCTCACTTGGAGTTTAACATTCACTTAGACTGAAAGCATAAGACACCATCGTCAACTGGGACTTCCTATAAAGGCTATTATCTCTATTTCATGAGCCTTGCACCTCAAGATCTCTGTAAAATAGATATCGATTAACTCAAAAATTCATTTTCATCTTAGTAAAGGTTTTTATGACACAAGATAAACATTACTAATAAACACATAATAGGATATACTACACCTTTTTCTTTTAAGCAAATATATCTGTAAGATGTTAACCAGATTTCGATAAAAATCCTCCTCTTATTTAGTATTGTTCTAGCATGTTGCAATAGAGACTGTAGACCCTTAAACCTACGAATACTGTCAGCCCTATCTCGACAACACGGACAATGCCACTGCCTTGATGGTTCATTGATCTGATCTAAAGTCAATGCATCTAACCTTCTAAAAAATTCAGCAGACAATGTATTCTTCTCATTATCACTTAGATATTCATCATCTTGCTTGCTGTCCAAGCCATCTTCATCACTATTAAATCTCATGCAAATATCTATGTTTTTTTACAAAGAATTGATTAGAAATATTGTAGCCGTGATACAAATGCTATGATAAATAATTTGATCCGTAGCCCATTATATATATAGGCGTATGTGTTCCCTAAAATTTAGGTGTATCTGGAAAGCCAATCGTGTCATAAATTTAGCTATATGTGTTTTATAGTAGAAAGAAAGTTTATGCGTGTTAACGTGTTTTTCAAAATATTATTAAATAGTCAATTCTGACAACTCTTTTTGAGAGATCAAATCGCACCCGTGGTTATAAGTGGATATGTCTAGAGTAACCGTTTGTTTAAATTACGACGTCTTATCAAGTACTGTATTTGATAATCAGGTCACTAAGAGATGTATTAATCAGTCGGCATGTACCAAACGGTGAGTCCGATGTTGAGATTTGATCGATGAATAACAAAAAGATCATAAATCTCAACATCGGACTCACCGTTTGGTACATGACGACTGATTAATACATCTCTCAGTAACCTGATTATCGAATACAGTACTTGATAAGGCCTCATAATTTAAAGAAACGGTTACTCTAGACATATCCACTTATAACCATGGGTGCGATTTGATCTCTCAAAAAGAGTTGTCAGAATTGACTATTTAAGAACATTTTGAAAAACACGTTAACACGCATAAAATTTCTTTCTACTAGGAAACATATGTAGCTAAATTTATGAGAAACGATTAGCTTTCCAGATACACCTAAATTTTAGGGAACACATACACCTATATATATATAATGGGCTACTGATCAAATTATTTATCATAGCATTTGTATCACGGCTACAACATTTCTATCAATTCTTTGTAAAAAACATAGATATTTGCATGAGTTTTAATAGTGATGAAGATGGCTCGGACAGCGAGGAAGATGCTGAATATCTAAGTGATAATGAGAAGAATACATGGTCTGCTGAATTTTTTAAAAGGTTAAATGCATTGACCTTAGATCAGATCAATGAACGATCAAGGCAGTGGCATTGTCCGTGTTGTCGAGATGGGGCTGATAGTATTCGTAGGTTTAAGGGTCTACAGTCTCTATTGCAACATGCTAGAACAATACTAAATAAGAGAAGGATTTTTCATCGAAATCTGGTTAAAATCTTGCAGACATATTTGCTTAAAAGAAAAAGGTGCAGTATATCCTATTCTGTGTTTATTAGTAATGTTTATCTTGTGTGACAAAAACCTTTACTAAGATGAAAATGAATTTTTGAGTTAATCGATATCTGTTTTACAAAGATCTTTAGGTGCAAGACTCATGAAATAGAGAGAATAGCCTTTATAGGAAGTCCCGGTTGACGATGGTGTCTTATGTTTTCAGTCTAAGTGAATGCTAAACTCCAAGTGAGCAAAACATATGCTTACGTTTTATTTGTAATGATTTTTGGTTTGTTTTGTACTGAAGGCTTACGTGTTGTTATTGATCGTTATGGATTTTTGTCTTGCTCCGTTCTTGTACGATTTGTAAGAAAGAAACATGACACCACAATTCTAAATTCTTATAAGGTTGCAAGATAGTAGTACTTATTACTAATACTAGTCGGGTACCCGCGCAATACGGCGATGGGTACGCGAAAACTAATTTCGTAGCGAGAAACTATTTTTTCATGACCAAGTCTTACACGGATTTATTATTATCTATTTGTGACGATGAAAAGTTCAAAACATATTACAAATTTACCTATCGTTAGTTTTGGCACACACAACGCACACGACAACCCAATGTTTCAGTATAGTCGAGGCGAAGCCAGGATTTTAGTTATGGGTGGGCCAAATGACGATTAGATTCTATCTTACAATAGCTATGTCGCTAACACGCTAAGAAGTAGCGTTAATCAAAATGCATTAAGCTATTTATTTTGGAATAAGAAAATCACAACATAATTTTTCTCTTAAACTTAGAGTTTATTTAATATGAATCGATGAACACTACGAATACAAAAGTTAAACTTTTAAGGTAAAAATCTAAGAAATGACAACAAATGTTTGGTTTTCGAAGGGTTTTTATGAATACCCCTTAATACGTTGCTACGAAAATTATTGCAAGGAACCAATTTACTCAAAAAAAATTCTGGTATACTATTATAAGCTGTATATATGTAATTGGTCACAAATGACATTTTGGGCTAATGAAATATAAGGACAACATAGACTTATATTTCAAAATTGTCGGTGGGCCATGGCGATACCGATCGATCCGAGTCGCGATCGTACCGCGTTTGGGTACGAACGATCTGAAATCTGACAATGGGCGATAATTTGTCAAAAGCTGGCGATGAATTTTGAAAGCGAGGACGGGTTTTTTGTACATGATGGATATCTTTCAGAAAATAAGGTATCTTTTCTTTAGATTATCATTTCTTAGTGAATTAGCATGGTTGTGTGTAAAGGATGTGGAACTCTGAAGAAAATGTTACGCAAACTATTTAGTGTATCTAATATCGAGAATAAAAAACTTCCACATTATTATATCAATATTATAACCCCTCTTCTGCTGAGTTGAATCATTAGTGTACATGTCACAGTTTTTTTGGTAACTTTGACATCAAGTGGTTACCTTTGTTTATGTAATAAGTATATATTCATATCAATATCAAGTTATTTTTTTCAGTTTTCCGGAGAACAATAATCATCACACAGAATCAACTACTACTGTATTTACTTTTCCTCTGAAATCTGATGACGTGAAGCTATTTGAAAGAACCAATTGAAGCTGTTGACTGCGATACACCTACAAGTTACACAAGCTACACATGCCCGATCAGCCGAACACACCCTTTCCATTGATTTCATTTGTTAATTTTTGTTTTGCTTAGGAATAACGACAATCAATTGAGCTTAGTTATAAATTATCAATTTGAGTTTATGTTATTTGGCTTTTACGTTAAGTTTGTTTGAGTTTTATTAGAATTACATAAATTCTAGCTTTATTCTGTTCAGTTAGTTGTTTGGCCTCTTTTTATGATATCGAAACAACAAATAGTGATAGAAGTGCGACGCTTTGCTGTATATTTTCCGACTGATCTCCGAGGAATTTTTTTACTGACGGCTTTCCGATAGAAATTCGCTAAAAACAATTACCGACAGATTTCCGAGTGCAATTTACCGTCAGATTTTTCTGTCGCTGTTTGTGAGAGAACTCAGAGGGATATCAATTTCCTAGAAGGCATTTAGCGACACACTTATTCTGTCACAAGTTCGTCGGAAAGGACTTCCACCGACGGATTTCCGACAGATATGGCCGTCGCTATAGACCAGTTTTGTAGTAGTGTACGTTTTCTTCATTTTTTTACGTTTTGGCCCCATTTTTTACGTTTTTGCCTATTTTTTACGTTTTCCACAATTTTTTACATTTTCGCCCACTTGTTTTATGTTCTCGTAAGGTTTTCTATGTTTTCGCCCATTTTTTGCGTTTTCGTTCAATATTTTATTTTTTTATGTTTTCGTGAGGTTTTAGTTACGTTTTTGGGTTTTGCCCGGTTTTTATGTTTTCGCACAAGCTTTACGTTTTTTTTTACATTTTGCCCGATCAAACATATGTAAAAACACTTACTGAAAACGTAAAAAATCGAGTGGACTCGTACAATATGTGGCAGAATCCTAGAAGATCAGACGAAAATGTTAGAATTCGTGAGAAAGAATAAAAAACGGGCGAACATAAAATGGAGCAAAACGTAAAATAAACAGACAAAAAGCGTAAAAAAATCGAGCGAAAAACGTAAAGATCCGGCGAAAACGTAAAAGATCAAGTGAAAACGCTAAAAATCGAGTGAAAACGTGAATGATCGGGCAAAAACCTAAAAAATAGGACAAAACGTAAAAGATCTTGCGAAAACGGAAAATATATTGATGAAAATGTTAAAAATCAGGCACATGTAACAAAATCTGGCGAAAACGTAAAAGATCGGGCAAAAGGGTATAATAAATTGACGAAAATATAAAAAAATCAAGTGAAAACGTACAAAGACGTCAAAACGTAAAAAATAAGGCAAAAACGTAGATGTACTAGTCGTATACCCGCGCAAAAGTTCGACAATAAGATTTTTTTTAGTATAAAAAAGCTTCCATTCATCAAAATCAATTTAAAATCTTAAAATTTTAATTGGGAGATGACGTTATACATAATAAAATACAAAAAATGATAAAGGTGGAATGGAACCAGGATAAGAAAAAAAGGAGACCATTTTAGACTTTGAACAACATTCAAAGGTCCCAATAAGATTTTTATTCACATGGTGGTCCAACTGTGACTCGATTTTATTGTGTGGAAAAAATAATGTTAAAATCTATATTAGGAAATGTTGAAAAATTTTAGAAAAAAATACATCAAAATTAATGTTAAAATAATGTACTAACCGTATACCCGCGCAAAACTTCGACAATAAGATTTTATGTTTTTTTAAGTTTAAAAAAGCTTTCATTCATCAAAATTAATTTAAAATCTTAAAATTTTAGTTGGGAGATGATGCTTTACATTATACAGAATAAAATACAGAAATTTGATAAAGGTGGAATGGAACTAGAATAAGATAAAAGGGGACTATTTAAAACTTTGAATAACATTCAAAGGTCTCAATAAGATTCTAATTCACCTGGTGGTCCAACTGTGACTCGATTTTATTGTGTGGAAAAAAAATGTTAAGATCTATATTAAGAAATGTTGAAATTTTTTAACTTTTCAACATTTTAACAAAAAAATACCCCCTTTTTAAGTAATCCCAATTTAAAATATCTACTTATTTTGAAAAGTGAACAATAATTTGAGACAACCCGAAAAAGAAAATGTAAAATATAATTGTGACGGAAGTAGTAATAATTAAAAGTTTAAAAATCCAAATGTACTAGATTATCTTATAAACAAAGCCATAAAAAAGCTATAATGCAAAAATTGCACGTTATCCTATGATCATGTCACTAGTTAATTACTTTTAATTACTTTGATTGTTGATTAAACAATTTATATAATACACCTTGATTGAACAAATGAAAAGAATGTTATTTAGAATTTTAGATTGCTAACATGCAAAATAAAGTAAAGTATGTTACCTAAATTGCTACAACTGACCTATTATGTTACCCAAAATGCAATATTATGCCTTAAACATAGTTGCATGCCATTTATATGCTTCATGAGTTGTCGAGCAAGTCATGTTTTGTTATACTCCGTATCAAATAAATTACCTGAACTTTAAATACTTGCATGCACTTTGATAATAGTTAGATTATTTAGGAGATAAGAATCGAAGTGATAACAATCCCTAATAAAACATTACTAAGAACAATAAATTATCTATCTTATATAAAATAATTTGATGCGAGATATATGAACCAAACCTTTAGTCAGGGACTCAGAGCCGGGTGACATCCCAAGGCATCAAAAAATTACTGGGCGTCAAATATTTAGTGGTGTGAAAGGATTTATTATGTGACAAAGATATGATGTATGATAGAAACCCGTCCTTGCTATCGAAAATGTCCTATCATAAGAAAGCAATTTCCGGGCGAGTGTCGTTGTGGTGGTTGAAAAAACTATGGTGAAGAAACTATGTTAAAAGAAAGAACGAGTGAACAGTAGGAGATAAAACAAGATCCGTTTTGTTTTTAGTCAAATGTATTGATGCAAATTTAATGCCTTGTATTGATGCAATTTTATTGCGTGTATGTTGTTAAAAGATCCATTTATAACTATGTTCTAATTGAGATATCATTAAAAGATCCATAACAAATTATAAATGGTTAATATACACAAAAGTTATTAAAGTTTACCCAAAAAATCGATTTCGTTACTAAAGTTTAAAACGTTACAGATAGATTACTCAAGTATACGGGTTTGTTTATGGGAAAGTTATCCTCAGGTTACTCATAAGGTGCGCAACCGGATGATTTACCGGTTTCCTTTTCCACGTCATCACTAAAGTTTAAAACATTACAAACAAGTTACTATAGTTTAGGAATTTATTAAATGAGTTACTAAACCTTAAAAAAGTTACACTCAATAAATTATTACACATATACATTTATTTCGTCTGTCTTCCTTCGTTTTTGTCTATTTTAGTACATTTTGTATTTCTTTATTAAGATCTCTTCGGGCCATTTACATTCATTTCATTAGCAAATTTGAAAATTAAGTCAATATCCTTACAAATATACTTCAATATTCTTTCAAAAATACTAAAATACACATATATATCCAAACATATATTCACACCATTTATACATTAACTTAAAATGTAAAACATTTACATAAATATCATCTAACATGGTGTTTTACCTTTCTACCCTTTTTATGGATTTAATCACATATCTAAACTATGTTTGTTGGGGATAAAAATTGCAATTAGAAATACCTAATATTGGAAATGAATGAGTTTTGTCGTCAAGCGGTCTAAATTAGTGATATTGATTGACAATACGCATAAAGATAATTAATTGCAACCAGTTACCATGTACATAACTACATGGGGATGTTACATAACTATAATACATCTACTAACAAGGTTGAGTTAATTGAAAGTTAAAAACAATTTGGTCAAATTCAATCAAATTTCAGTCAAGAGTTTAAAGCACAACATACACGAGTAGTTGATTTATCAATTGGTTGCTAGAGCCTGTATGTTTTTTCAACTTGTCCAAGAAGGGTAAATAAGTATTAAATCATGTTAAATACTTTTAATATAAAAGTTAAAATTATTAAATCTATTTAAAATTAATTAAAATATGTGTTTGGATATGTATGTGTATTTTAAAATTTTGTAAAGATGTTAAAGTATAATTATTAAATTTACAAGGATATTGATATAATTATAATGTTTTACAAGAATAATCTTCTTATTTCTTATTATGGGAACCGATTTTTTTTATTTTTTATAAAAACGTTATATATTTTTACCCATTTTATTTGTATGTTCTTAACGTTTTTTATGTATAAAAATGTAAAACAAAAGTGTAAAAAACGTTTAAAAATGTCCAAACGTGTAAAAAGCGTATAAGGTTTGAAAACGTTTACGATATAATGTTTAAAAATCCTTTCTATAAAATTAAAAAAAAAACTTGAGTAGCATATCTGTAATGCTTAAACTTTAGTAACATAATCGAACTTTTTAGCAAACATTAGTAACATCTTTGTCTATTAACCCTGCCACGTAGATGGTTTACTGGTATCAATAGGTTAATACATACGGAGTAACCTGTGTGGCCGGTAATCAGACTTTGTTAACCTATTTGTTAGGTTTTAAACTTTGGTAACAAAATCGAATTTTTTCGTAAACTTTATTAACTTTTGTGTATATTAACCCAATTATAAAATAAAAGAAAGTTATAGTGCAAACGTAATTAGTTAATACGTGGTTAATTATTACTGCGTATCACCTAAGCAAAGTTCTAATAAGTCAAGTAATTTAACATCTAGTTAAAATTTATAATTTTTGTTAAAGCATGTGAATGTGCTTTTTATAAACACATGAATGTGCTTTTTATAAAAGCGGTTTGATCCGTTAGTGGTAGAAATTTAGGCTCATTTAGTTATGAATGGATCAATTCAAAAAAGAAGAGCGTGTAATTGAGCACAGATAACAGTACAAGATAAATTCAATATATAGTTTTGCTTCTCTTTGAGGGCGTTATGGGCATGCACAACTGCACAAGTAATACCAAATAGATGAACCGATATTTTCTATATGGCCATATTTTGGTTGGTGAATGATGCAACATCTGGTTTGGTCTGCAAGTTTTAATCCAAATGTAACATCTATCGGGTTGTATACAAGTTGTTCTTACGTCTATATCTGTTGGAGGGTTTTTTAGGCACTTGCAGATAAATAGATTGAACTATGGACGTCCGGTTATCAAGGAGTGAGATCAATGGTTTGATTGGGATTGAGCGGGTTTGACCGGGTTTGGTAGGGCTTGACCAGGTTATAGCGGTTTTGGCCGGGCTTGACCAGGTTTGGATGGTGTTAAAAGACAAAGCAAATAACATGAATACCAAGATTATCACACAACCAACCTCCCATTTGTGATATTTATTTAAAAGATTCAAAGTACAAAACAGGAAATATAAAGATTAGTCCCCAATCGAGTGCTAATCATACAAATACAAAAGAAAAGTGAGATCTTCCCAACTAGGTTGATCCGATCTCCCTCACATACATAGATCACTCAATCACATATGATTACAAGATGAAAATCAAACTCCCAGGTCAAGTATGAACTTGAAGAGAGAGAGAGAGAAGAGAGAGCAGCTGCACACAACTGTGTGTGTAGATGTGTTGTGATGAAGAAAACCCTAGTCAAAGACTTGGGTTATATTACTCGCCAAAGATAGCTGGGCCTCAACGGTTCCAAAGCCCACCAAAGGTAAAAACCAAGCCCATCAATAAGTTAAAGGCTCAAAAACAATAAGCCTGAAAAAGACCAACAAACATAACACAAGCAAAATAAACATATGGAAATATTGCCAAAATAACACCCTTCCTCAATCTGACATATGAGAGAGCAATAATTCATCTTCCAAACATGTTCACAAGCCTCAGCTATTTACATAGTTTCAAGTTTTGGTTAATACCATGAGCCTTAGTAAATGTGTCAACAGTTTGATCAAGTGAAGCAACCTTGATAGTGTTGATCACACCATCTTGAACCTTTTCCCTTACCAAGTGAACATCAACTTCAAAATGTTTGGTTCTCTCATGAAACACAGGGTTGGTAGCAATCTGAATAGCAGAGCTGCTGTCACTATAGAGGTTCACAGGAAACAGGTTTTTCATCCTTAGATCACTAAGTAAATTAGTGATCCAAACAACTTCACAAGTAGCACTGGCCATACATCTATACTCAGCCTCAGCTGAAGATCTGGATACTGTGGGTTGCTTGTTGCTCTTCCTAGAGACAAGAGACCTCCCCAAAAAGACACAGTATCCAGAAACAGATTTTCTGGTTTTAAGACATTTGGCCCAATCAGCATCAGTGAAACAAGAGACCCTTAAAGATGTATCTATATAAAACTGGATACTAGTCCCAGGTGAATCTTTGAGGTATCTAATAACCCTTAAATCAACCTTAAGATAAGATTGAAGGGGGGGGGGCATGCATGTGATGGATAAGACAATGAACATCATAAGATATATCAGGTCTGGTATGAGTAAGGTAAATGAGTCTCCCAAGTAATCTTTGATACTCAAAAATATTTAAGAGTAATTTATCATCATTACTTTCATCAACAGCCAAAACACAGTTTTCAGGTAGAGGTGTTGCTGCTGGTTTAGCAGCAAGTAAACCAAACTCATGAATAAGCTCTAAACAATATTTCCTTTGGGTCATACAAATCCCATCAGAATTTTCGAGAATCTCAATACCTAGGAAGTATTTCATTATGCCAAGATCCTTAATCATGAATTTGGTTTTTAGAAAGCTTTTAAATGATTCAACTTCCTCTATGCAGTTACCAGTAATGATAAAGTCATCAACATACACAAGAAGAGCAATAAACATATCACCATTCTGTTTAGTGAAAAGAGAGTAATCAAACTTACTTTGGATAAAGCCATGCTCAACAAAGACAATGGTAAGTTTAGCATTCTACTTCCTTAGGGCTTGCTTAAGACCATACAAAGCTTTATTAAGCTTACATATCTTACCTTTATCCTTGCAATTGAAACCCAAGAGAAGAGTCATATAAATGTCCTCATCAAGATCACCATACAAGAAGGCATTATTAACATCAAGTTGAAAAAGAGGCCAGTCATTAGAGACAGCAATGCTAAAATGACACCTAACAGTAACTATTTTAACAACAGGACTGAAAGTCTTATCAAAATCAGTGTCGTCCCTTTGACTATAACCTTTAACAACAACTCTAGCTTTAAACTTATCAACAAGGCCAGAGGACTTGTATTTAATCTTATAAATCCATTTATTGTTAATAGCCTTTCTATCAGCAGGTAAGTCACATAAGGTCCAAGTATTGTTCCTTAAGAGAGCCTCAATTTCATTGTTCATAGCCTCAACCCACCTACTATCTTTCACAGCTTCATAGTAGGTAGAAGGTTTTATAGATTGATTAAGAGTGGTAGCAAAGCAAAAATTAGTGGTGTTCAAATTAGAGTATTTAACATGCTTCTCTATACCATACTTAAGATTGCTATCAAGAACAAAATCATTAAGTTTAGCAGGCAGTCTAGTGGTTCTACTAGACTTTCTAACAGACTGCACCCCTACTTGAGGATGGTCCCCACTATGCTCAATAAAAGAGTTAGAAGAACTTTCATTGTCAAAATTACCCTCAGAGCAGGATTGCACATTTTCACATATGGTGCTTGCAGAGTTCTCCTCCTAATGATGCACAAAGGCATCATCAATAATGGGGTGAACCCTACCATCCACACCATGTGTTGCTCTCTCATCGTCATTGGGATTTGAAGGTGTTTGATTATCAAAAAAGGTTAAGAGTTCAACATCACTTGTAATGACTACATCTGTTGAATCTTTTCCAATATTGTTTTTCATTTTGAAAGGAAAGACAGTTTCATAGAACTTCACATCTCTAGAGAAAAGAATTCTTCTATTATCCAAGCTAAACAGTTTATAAGCTTTTTTAAAAGAAGAATAACCAATTAAAACACATTTCTCAGACCTAGATGTGAGTTTGTCACTGTTATTCAGACAGGTAGAAAAACAAAGATATCCAAAACACATTAAATGAGAGAGATTGGGTTTTTTGCTATAGAGAAATTCATAGGGAGACCTACCATTTAAGACAGAAGAGGGGAGCCTGATAATTAAATAAATAGTAGTTAGAATACATTCAGACCAAAAATTGATAGGAATCCCACCCTAAAACATAAGACTCATGGCTACATTAAGCAGGTGTCTATTTTTCCTTTCAGCAATCCTATTTTGCTAAGGGGTATGAGGATAAGAGGTCTGATATGGATGATACCCAAAGAAGAGAGCATGGTGTGAACTTTGTTGTTAACAAATTCAGTCCCATTATCAGATCTAAAAATTTTGATTTTGTAATCAAACTGATTTTTAACAAGATTAATAAACTGAGTTAACCAATCAAAAACTTCATCCTTAGACTTCAAAAGATAATTCCACACAGCTCTAGAGTAATCATCCACAACGGTAAGGAAGTATCTATACCCTTCCTTACTATGAACTTTGTAAGGGCCCCACAAATCCAAGTGAACAAGGTCACCAAGTTGACTGGATTTGTGATCACTCAAGGGAAAAGGTTCCCTTGTTTGTTTGGCCCTATGACAAGTTTCACAAACAGAAATGGTGGTGTTTTTGGAAAGTTTGAGGTCAGTCTTGAGAGCATTGAGCACTTGGTCAGAGGGATGACCAAGCCTGCAATGCCAGATATCTTTAGAGGTGTTAAAAGTCATGGCAGTGTTAACAGTACCTAAGCTCTTAGTCTTAAGGTCATCAAACAAGTAAAGCCCCCCAGATTCACTACCAGTCCCCAGAGTGGTCCCCTTGGCCAAGTCATGAATATAACATTTATCCTTATCAAAACCAACAAACAATTTGCTATCTTTAATAAGTTTATTGAAAGAAAACAAGCTAACACAATATCCAGGCACAACCAACACATCATGAAGAACAACATTATTAGAGAGCTTGAGGTCACCAATGTGACTAATATTGGCAACAGTGCCATTTGGGTGACCAACATAAATGTTGAGGATGGAAATATCAACAACATTGAGCATACCAACTATGGAAGTGGTAAGGTGTTGGTTTGCCCCAGAATCAATAATCCATCCCAAGGTAAAGGTTTTAACAAGAAATTTAGAGTTTCTACAAAAAAACTTGGAAAAATTAATATTGAACCAAACATTAGTATTAAAATATGATATTCTACCTGCCATATTAGACTGAGTGTTGCCAGAGGTGTCATTGATCAGACTAAGAAGCTTCTGCATTTGCTTAGTGGTGAAAGAGTTAGGAGAATTACAGGTGGAAGCCTGTTTTTCCCTAACTTTGATGTCACAATTAGCATTAAAATTAGGTTTGAAACCAGATTGTCTTTGACTATTACCTCCCTTTTTATAACCAGTAGGATAACCAACCAATTCAAAACATCTATCAACAGTATGACCAATTTGATTGCAATGAGTGCACAAAAGGTTAGGGTTGGGACCCCTATAACTTTTGGATCCATTGCCCTTGTTAGGGGTTCTATTAGGGGTATTAGAGGTACCCCTCCTATTTTGGTTGAAGGTCTTAGCAACAAAAGAAGTGGCATTCAACTTTGCCTCTGCATGATCAAAGTTGTCAGGAACACCCCTATTGGATTCCTCTCTAGATACAGTGACATAGGCTTCCTTCACATCATGAAGTGGATCCCTGGTGAGAAGTGTAGTTCTAACAGGCTGATAGCAGTCATCAAGCCTCATTAGGAACTGCATAAGCCTCATGATTTGCTGATGCAAAGCCAATTCAGTGCTAGCAGAACAAGAACATTTAACAGCACAAGTACACTTAGGAATTTTAGAAACATCATCAAACTCTCTCCAAAGAGAGTTCAATCTGTGATATAATCAGATATAGAACTACCCCCTTGTTTAACAGACCCAATTTTTTGAAGTAAGTTATAGACAATGGAACCATCAACCTTATCATAAGTTTCATTAAGCTCTTTCCAAACATTAGCAGCATTTTCAGAGTAAACAAGGCCCATATACAGATCACTAGAAACAACATTCATAATCCAGGTAAGAACCATAGCATTGCATTTATCCCATTGAGCACACAAAACATCATCAGTATAAGACTCTCTTAAACAAGACCCATCAACAAAAGTAAACTTTTTTCTAGCTTGTAAAGCAAGTCTCATAGCATTGTTCCACATTCTATAATTCTCAGTCCCCAACAACTTGAAAGGGACAATAACAGAGCTACTATTATCACTATTATGAATGTGAAGTGGGTTTCCAGCATCCAAATTGCTGATGAGAGCAACAGGATTGGTAGTGGTTTCAGGGGAACCCCTACCACTACCATTTCCTCCACCATCATTGGGTGGTGGAGGAGGAGCACCACTAGCACTCATGAGTCACACAAAGAAAGAGCAGAGCAAACAAAGCAATAAGCATATAAGAGCAAACAATAAAACCAAATAGAACAAGCCAAGAAAAAACAAGACAAAAATAATCACAATAAACACTCAGAAAGTGAGCACCAGAAATGTCAAGCTGTGGAATGGGATTGGTCAGAGCAGGTATCCACACTAGTCAAGGCTGGAGGGTTAAGGGGTTAACCGAATCCGTTTGCACCCACAAATTGAACAACAGTAGCTCACAATAGTAACCTAGAGGATGGGTGAGTCACTACCAGGAAACCCCCAAAAAAGTATAATTAGGATTAGTAAAACCCTAATAATCAAAGAAGGTAACGACACCACCAAGGATGATACCAGGGAACCAGAAGAAGTAAAAACCCCAAAAAATTAAAATAGGGTTTCAAGAAACCCTAATTCAATCTTTTAAGATTCGTAGTAGCACCACAAAAAATAGCAACGACACCACCAGTTAAAGCTTCTTGGGCACCAAAGTACCAAGATCCCCAAAAAATAAATTAGGTTTGTGAAAACCCTAATTATTTTTAAGAGAAAAATTAACGGCACCACCAAATCAAGCTTCCAGAACAGCAAATAAACACCAAGAGCACCACCAGAATGAAGATCCCCAAAAGATTTATTAGGGTTTGAGAAACCCTAAATAAAAATTTTGGTGAATAAGAAAAACAAATATAACAAGCGAGAGTTGGGATGTGATACACAAAACCAGATCTAGCAGCCTGTCTCTGATACCATGTTAAAAGACAAAGCAAATAACATGAATACCAAGATTACTACACAACCAACCTCCCCTTTGTGATATTTATTTAAAAGATTCAAAGTACAAAACATAAAATATAAAGATTAGTCCCCAATCGAGTGCTAATCATACAAATACAAAAGAAAAGCGAGATCGTCCCAACTAGGTCGATCCGATCTCCTTCACATACATAGATCACTCAATCACACACGATTACAAGATGAAAATCAAACTCCCAAGTCAAGTATGAACTTGAAGAGAGTGAGAGAGAAGAGAGAGCAGCTGCACACAGCTGTGTGTTGTGATGAAGAAAACCCTAGTCAAAGGCTATGGTTATATTACTCGCCAAAGATTGTTGGGCCTCAACGGTTCTAAAGCCCACCAAAGGTAAAACCAAGCCCATCAATAACTAACATGCCCAAAAACAATAAACTTGAAAAAAACCAACAAATATAACACAAGCAAAATAAACATATGTAAAGATTGCCAAAATAACAAATGGGTTTGACCACGATATTCAAAGGCATACAGATTTACATCTATGTAGCATGTATCGTTGAATATGTATGAGTCTTTTGTATCAATCATCTTCTGAATATGGTGAATTCATTTTGAGTTATTCATTATTAGCTTAAATTAATCTTTCTTGCTTGCGAGCTTCAGTGACACACAACTTATGAGCTACGTGGTAGAGATGTCAGTGCTTCTTGTGACTTTTGCACAACAAAATACTAAGTTAAAATTTTAACTTAAAGCACTTTGCATTGATTTTTGTTATTATATTGTATTTTTTTCGTATCGAAATTAAGATGTAGAAGCCAGTAGTTTGAAGCAGATTGGATAAAGCACAAAGATGATCCAAATTTATGAACACTTTCCCATTATCGACTTTGAAAACTGACACAGCAGCTGATGTTGCCGATGCCGAGTTATATGGTTTATTTTGTACATCAAACAAGCTACGTTTTAAGAACCTGAGAGTTCATTATGATCGATAAATATGTTTCACAATTCAAGCTTCATGGCAATTATGTGTCGACCTTTGATATATTTGATGTTTAATATTACCTCATAAGTAGGAAGGAATATATATAGTAAGCAGGTGCCTTGTTTTTCAAATATGGGCCTGCTTGCGTTGTAATATTTAGCAATAGATCATAAGACACACGTTTGCAACATGAAATAGCCTTTGTTGTTTATAGACAACACTTGATGTTACTCTATCTTCATGTGTGCATCTAAACATCCCAAACTGTAAGAAAAAATTATATGATGCAAGACATAGGTGGTGCGATTCTAGATTTGATGCTTATTCTGTTCATGTAATCATCTGTATCTACATTCTTTCTTGCTGGTTCGAATTATGCAATCTGGTTGTATAGTTCTCAATTAACATCAAGCATTTGGTAATTGAAATCTGGTCTAAAAAGGATCACAATCAATTGATAACAACAAACGAAAATGATACAAATTTAGCTTAACTGCTTAAGCCTTTGATATGTGTGCATACAACTTATGTATCTTCTCACAACATACACAACCCCGTTTGACTCTTTTGTAAAATTGACCATTCTGACCTGATTTGCAGGAACAGTTGTTTTACGAAAAATATAACTATGGTTATTTAGATTCCTTTATATAAAATTTTTGCATCAATCCATAGAAATGATCGAAGGAAAAGCTACATACGAGCACTACATGTCTACATGACGAAAAGATAAGATACTTAAAGAGATTAAACAACCAACGAATTAGTATCCTTGTATCATCCTAAAACCCCATCGAAGACCATGATTTGGTTCAACATCTATGAGTTTATTAACATCACATAGTGGTAACATGAAATAGGGAAAGGTGAGGGGAATAAAATGGACTTATCAAGAAAGAAAAGGACTCGAGTGACTTGAAATAAATAATATCAAGAGTTATTGGGTGTTTTAAAATCCAGTTTTTTAGTTGACTCGGTCTAGTGATCAGTTTACGGGTCAACCGGTTAAACCAGTTCAATCAATTGAACCGCCGGGTCAACCCGTTTCTATATATATATGTAAAAAAAAATTATTTAATAGGTATTATTGAATTATTTTATAACTTATTTTCCGTTCAGCTAAAAAGATGAAAATATGTATTTTTTACTCATGTTTTTTAGTTTTAAGTATGCAAATATAATTAATTTTATAGTTACTGTTTGTAATAGATCATAATAAACAGAATTAGTTTATGTTTTAAGTTAATTTTTACTTTATTTTAACTAATATTAATTACCATCACTTTAATTTATCTTTAAAACTTAAAAATTTTTATGAAAAAAATTTTGAAATAATTTTTTGTAAAAATTCATGACCCGGTCGGGTTTATCAAACCGGGTCAACCCGGGTCAACAAAAAAGCAGCAGTTCAATCCGGTTTTCAAACAAGTAAAAACCCGGTCACATCCGGCCCGTTCTTCGAGCCGGTTCACGGTTCAACCGGTTCAACCGGCCGGGTCAACCCGGTTTTTAAAACATTGGTTTCAAGCTTGACTCACTGATAATAGGACATGTGTTTTTCAACTATTTGAAAAAGCCAGCAAACACCAAAAACTTACTTAACACATACATATAAAGCCATTGTAACTGCCATGATATAGGAGAGCCACACCTCTTATAAAGCTAATTAACATCTAATAAATCACTATTGTATCATTCATTCATGTTCTTTGGCTCTCATCACGCTATATGCTAATGGCTCACCTGATTTTAGCTATTGGTCTTATTGGATGGTTATAAGTTTGGCTCGCTTTAATAACGTACTGTTTCTAATATTTGACTAAACAAATGAAGCAAATAACGTATAAAGTAATAGCTGGAAACACCAATATGCATCATATACCGTTCCAAATATCAGTATACCAGCCATCTTCATCAGCTTTCCCTTACAAATATGTTCACTCTTATCTTCCTAGTAACATAAACAAAATTCAATAATAAAGACAGATGTAATACCTAGAGCTTGATCTCGACACCTTGCAAGATGCACCATCATCGTTGTTAATGAATGATAGAATCTGACTCATCAAGCAAAAGTAGCGTTTCCATATATGACTTTGCGGAGAAGTACGCATGTTGCTTTCCATTAATCCCAACACCATTAATATGCACAGAAAACGGTTCATAAACTACAATTCTAGACTCTTCATTTTTATCATCGACCCGCTTCATTACAACTTCACCATTATTCCTAAACCCCAATACCCAACACTTAACCTCAACCTTTACAGTATATATCTTATATATCTTGGTAAACGGTTTATCAGCGCCCATCTTTCCTACTCCACACAACACAAACCGACATCTCACCCTCATAATAATACTCAAGTAAACCAAGCGACTCATTCACCTTTGTCATATTTACATCATGTGTGTGTACTAATCTATCCTGGAGACACACTTCTCCAAACTTCTCACTCTTCAAATCAAACGAGATAACAAAATTAAACCTACATATGCGAGGTATAATAAACATAGGAATAGATAACCCTGTCTACAAAAACCTGACCGCTCGAGAAATGGCATAACTTAAAACGCGCACCCGTGTACACAGATTTCCAAATACATGTACTTAACGTAAACACCTCAACCTCCCACATATAAGTTCGTTTAGTGATCTTAACAAGCTTAGGGTCACTAGTATCCGGACAAACACCAAAACCGACAACATCCACCGCTTTTGTGAGAGGGATAACAATTTCAACAGATTTCCTGATAGTAGGATTCCAGATAACAACCATCCCAATACTCGTATCGAAGCCTCCGTAATGACGACAACAAAAACATACCAACCCATTAACCGAATCCAGTATAAATGTATTTTTGAATGAGCTATGGGACTCCGGGGAAGTTAAGGGAAACTTTTGTTCGGGAAAAGTATTGTTATCGATAATCGAAGTATATGTTTTGAAAGTATTGTTGGAAACTCACTTTATGTGACGACATTTAAGAATTCCCATTAGTTATCATAGTCACACACGTTTAGACTAGACTAGGTTCGTTGTATAGTTTATGTTGTGTGTGTGGCTATATATACCCCTCCTTAGCTTCCAAGGAGGGGGTGTTGCTTGTGAATTTATCATTTTGAATACATTTACATTTTCTCACACAACCTTACTTTCTCTCTCTAAACCATCCATGGCTGCCATCTATTTCCACCACCCACCTAGACCATCGGATCTAGTAAATTAGCAAATCTACATTTGGCATCAGAGCCTTGGTTCATTCCTTGGATCGTTAGTGTTATTTGTTATTGATTTTGGTGGTCAAAAATTTTTCTTGGTTCGAATCTGTTATATTTTTTTGTCACGGGAGTTTTGATTGTTGTCCAATAATCATAACTTTTTGTCTCTATTATTGTGTCACAAAGTCCTGTGTCTAAATTGATAACTGTTATATGTTTATCAATTTTGATAGTTCTGTCATATCGGTTTCATAGGTCATTTGATATCACTGTCATGTTAACATCTTTCCAAGTCAAAAATCAAACCTGCTACTTTTATTAAATCTGCTTCTGCTCTTGTTCATGGTTTCATCTGGTATTATTTTTTTGAAGATAAAGATGAAGTTAAACCCAGATTTGTCCAGTATAACAGTCTCAAAAGATGCATGATCCCAAAATATCAAAAAAAAAGTACAACTTTTGGATAAGGTTTTCAGATATTGAGATGGTAACATTCAGATCAGAATATTGCGGTCGCAAAAACCTTTGGTTTCTACATTGCGATCGAATATTTCGATGGAACACAGTCGGTGCATTCCGATGGAACGCATTCCGATGGAACACATTCCGATGGAACGCATTCCGATGGGGTGTAGAGGAGTCATTACGATGGACTTCATTTTGTACAACATTGTGATGAAACAAAAACCATTCCGATGGGTTGTCTTTTAGACATTTCGATAGACTGTTTATAAAATCAGTGGACAACATTGTGACCAAAACAAAATCCATCGCAACCGAGTTGACTCAGTTAACTCACTGAGTCGACTCAACATTACTCCAACCTTATTACTCCTTAATCAACACCATATCTATTCTTAATCTCATCGACTCCTAATCCCGTCTACAACCTTTTATCTAACTCAAACAGACAATTCGATTTTAGATTTATAAAACTTTAATAGATCTTTTAAAATCGAAAACAATTATCATCCTCACTGATCCATATTGGGTTTTACCCATTTAATTATTCGAATAATAAGAAAGGTGTTTAACAAATCTGTTAAAACCTGTCTTTGGTTCGATTTGACACAAAAAACAGACATGCAATTACGAATCGGACCTACCCGAGACCCTTTATGGATCTAGCAGCCAGAATTTTTTATTATCACCATTAGTGGGTATAATAAAAACGTGATTGTATTTCTTCTTGTGGGTACATGCAAATCTTCATTTGATTAGAGATGGGTTTTAAATTTCGTACTAGATATGAGGGATGATTAAGAGGAGATTTATGAGATTGGGATTTAGAAGTAATATTGTTTTGGTGAAGGATGGATCTGACTATTTGAGATTCGGAGAAAAGAACGAGATGGTTGTTGAGATTGGGAGGGTATGGCTGCGTTTTTTTGGGAGTGAGAATGATGTGGGATTAGGTTAAGATAATATGAGTGGGATTAGGGTTGGTAGTTATTTATATAACTCCACACTTTTCGGGTATTGATGTGGCTAAAATGGGCTTCAACATGGCCACGTGGGCACATGCATGATCTATCACGTGAAGATAGTGGGATTTTGTGAATGAATGGTAACATTTCAAGCCACGATCTGTTATTATTAATATTAAATTTGGTCAATGAAAGTGGGCCATTTGAATATGCTATGTGTAACGTCAAGTCTGAAAGTGGTTGTGGCATATACATTTCTTTTGGTGATTTCTTTTTGTCTTAGAAATGTGACGTGATATGAGTATTCTTTTGTTGGACCGGTATTTTTGATAGTGTATTCTTGGACCAAATGTTGAAAAAAAAATTGTTATATCAAAATTTTATTTATCATTTCATATGATAAATGTTAAATATTTTGATTAATGATTTTAAAAGTGACAAAAAGACGAGACTAAAGTAACAAGATTTGAAGACAAGTATCGAGACAAAGTGACAAATTTATTTTGACGAGACCAAAGAAAAAATGGCTATATTTTTAGTGGCTACGGATTTGTTTGATCGGGTATTAATTATGTGACGTTGAAGACGGATTTTTCGAAGGCGTGTATTTATTTTATCTTTCATAGATTACTTGCTCATGCTTAATCTTAGAATGAAGACATGGTTATCTAGTTTCCGGGTTCGGGGTGGTTGGTTGATGACTTGGATAACTATCACTTAAAGGGGTTACATTGTTGTACTCAGTGACACGCGCTTAGTCGACGTGGATAATTTCAAGAGGTGTTGTGCTTATATACTTCTTCAGTGATGCATTGAGTACTTAGAGATTTCTCCACCTTTCTTCATTCAACAATAGTGCAAGCTTAAGTCACAAGATCGAAGGATTCTTATTCAGTTTCACGTTTGATGTATACGGTTCATTCTTTCAGTGGTCACTTCAAATTGCTTTCACGTGGGTTGGTAAAGGTGACCATGGATAGTTTATGAGAAGAGATTTTCGATCAACAGCTGATTCTCACAAAATATATTATTCAGCTTATTTATTATTCTCACGAGATTTCAGGTTTATGTGCGTACGATTTGTTGATGGTTCCGAATTTCGAAACCATCAAGGGGGAAGAAGAAGACACATTGAACGCACAACGAGTACACGTGATGAACTTCATACCTTCTTTTGATTTGAAGATATTCCGGGATGACATTTGTCATAGCCGCAGAGAAAATCAGTGTTTTAACTCGTGGCGTTATCAATCTCTAAACGGTACACTACTGATTCGAGGTTTAATTGTTTGATTGTTGCAATTAAACATCATCATTATCCTATATGCATTCCCGGGACTTAATTGACTCTGGTGCATCTCCGGAAGAAGATATGTGCATTTCCGGGACTTAATTGACTCTGGTGTTACGATGTCAACTTCATGAATGGGATAAAGTTTCCACTTCAGTATTTGAGCTTCATAATGGGGATTGATTTACTTTCTTCAACTATGTGGAGGAAGAAGTGTCTTGATTCTTTCTGGTATGCATAACTTGAACTCTCAGGGGGAAGAAAAATTCAGAAGAATTATTCAAGGTGAGAAGAGAAGTTGTTGATCTACTTGGTGTACCCCTTACTTTCAATCCCTCTTAGCAACGTTATCATGTTATATGATGGGATTTGTTCGTTAGATTCCGCTGTGCGCTTAATCATTCTAAGCTTTATTTAAAGCTTTGAAGTTGCTTACGAGGATTATCGATTTAGGGGGAAGCTATTTAAAAGCTTCTACATCAAGTTTATGTGGCATGAATTAGGGGGAAGCTAATTCAGAAGCTTCTCCTTAACCAGAAGTGTATGGGTTACTTAGCTCGTGCCGTTACAATATTTCTTCTACAAGTTACTTTAAAGATGAGTCGTTTTGAAGACGAAGGCCTCAGAAGACTTCATCAGCATTGGACGCTTCATGAAAGCTCTTGTTCTTAATCATTTTGTACTTGTTAGGAAGAATATTGTAAGGAATTCTACACGTCGTCCCATGGGGAAAGATTGTTAGAAACTCACTTTATGTGACGACATTTAAGAATTCGCATTAGTTATCATAGTCACACACGTTTAGACTAGACTAGGTTCGTTGTATAGTTTATGTTGTGTGTGTGGCTATATATACCCATCCTTAGCTTCCAAGGAGGGGTGTTGCTTGTGATTTTATCATTTTGAATACATTTACATTTTCTCACACAACCTTACTTTCTCTCTCTAAACCATCCATGGCTGCCATCTATTTCCACCACCCACCTAGACCACCGGATCTAGTAAATTAGCAAATCTACAAGTATCTAATCGCACTGTGCAAGTAGATGATGTTGGGGGCTTGTTTGATTGATGTGGTAGTTTTTTATGAATATCGGGTTGTCAATAAAAGATTTCCATTCTTTAGAAACAAAACAGAAATGAATTATTGATTTAAGAGGAAGCCTTTTTATAATTTCTGATTGGATATCGAAGGATATGTGATCAGACATCTTAGGGGTTTTGAATTTTATAAATTTTCGACAAGTAGGGATTAAATTTCGGGCCAAAGCTTCACCTACGTGGGTGCATTGGTTCCTTAACTTCATCACTGAATTCAACACTAAAAGACACCTATTTCATTTGGCATTGTAGTTTGATGGTGATAAAACCCACCCATTTCATTGTTGAAACCTACCCATTTCGGTTCCCAAACACACCCATTCCACTCAAATCAGCACAACACTAAAATAAGCACATACATAAGTGAAAAAAGCTGTAAAAAAAACTGAAAAGAGCCTTGAAAAAGCTATAAAAAGGCATAAAATAGCTCCAATAAAAAAAGCTTTTAAAAAATAGTTAAAATAGATCCAATAAGAAGTTATGAAATAAGGTAGAAACAAGAATCAAAATCATAAGAATAAGAAGAATCCACCTTTGGTGTTACTATTTTTTTAACAACCTTTGGTGGTGATGGCTGCTAATGTCGGCTGGCTGTGGTGTTAGGTCAAAATGTTGATCTGTTTACTGCGGTATGAAAGAGTAAACATTTTTGTGTTTACAAAGGGTATTTCATGCCATTTTTTAAAACTTCATGTATAAAATGAAAATAAATAAAAAAACTTGTTTTAGGTTGACTAAAAAAAGTAAAATAAAAAAAGTTGATAAAATACATATATAAAGAAAAAACATGTTTTTAATTTTTTTATTTTAAAAAAGTAAAATAAAAATAAATGGGTGAAAGATGATAGATTTTGTTACAAAACTTGAAACTCTTCTTTACTTTTTCCACTCTTTTTTTCTTCACTTTTTTTTACAACCTATATTTATTCTAAAAGGGTATTTCAATTTCAACGGAAATCTAACTCCGATTTATACGATTTATAATGGGCAGGCTTCAGACCCAAGACCAAACTTCATCCCTAGACTTTAGAAAGAGCCTAAATGGCCAACTGCTTTAGAGTAGTTGGTTTATAGTGGACTAATGTACGTGAATTGAACTCACTGTGACTCAAACTAAATAAAGCCTTTCTTTCTAAGAGATTTGTATAGCCATTTTGAGATTATTTGCATTTAAAAATAACTAAACTTAAGATTTCACACACTTTAAAGTGATATCATGAACTTCTTTTATCACTTGACTATCTTTGAATAATTAACTTTTCAAACGTAAGTTTTATGCTTTGATGCAATTCTAAAAAAACTTTTTAAAATAATAAAAAGCTTTTGGTAACTTTTAGATTTCAAATGCTTTTAGTTTTTTATATTTAGAGCATCATGTATCATGACAAAGCAATGTTGCAAAATAAGGCATACAAAACTGATTAAACGTCATCTAGACGCTACAGGGTTATCAATCTTTTAATGACCAATTAATCAATCAAACAATAACTTAATCGTGGTCAACGACGGTTAAACAAGGACAATGGTGGTCATACTTGCAGAAAACATGCAATTCTTAATAAATCAATACACAAAACTTATCGTAAACATATTTTAATCACTTAAGGTAGTTGTTTATATGTGTTATAAGTTGGTTTGGCACTTGCAATTTCTTCAAAAATAAAGACCGCACCACATCACATTTTGCGGTTACGGTTTTGCGATTTTTGTAGTTTTTGCTGGTTTTAACCGCACCACACCATAATTTATTATTTATATAATTAATGTCGTTTTTTGCGGGATTTTTTTACAATGTTGATTTTTTCTGTTATAACAATGCATAAATTTAGTGTATCAAACACATCACTTATAAATTATAAGAATATTAATCATAATATGTATCAGAAAGCCTTATAACACGCATAAAATATTTAATTTGACGTTTTTTGATATTAATAAATGATTATGTGGTGCAGTGCGGGTTCGCGGTCTGGTTTTACGGGTAAAACTGCTACTGCACCAGATTTTGCGGTTTTTTTAACTAATCCTTCGATTTTTGTCATGATGCGCTTCTCGTGACGTGATTTTTTGTGATTTTCGGTTTGTGATGCGCGTTTTGCTTATCCGAAGATAACTAAAGGCAATAAACTAAAATAAATCATTAAGATAGTATAATACCTTAGATATTTCTTCAGAGTTATAATTAGTTAGTCAATTAACAAGAAAAAGTGAAGTATTGGAGAGCTATAGCTAAAAAATTTGAAAGAGTTATGAGAAAAAATACCCATCATTTTGTTAGCCCATGCACACCTTTATAATTAAAAAAGGCCCGGTTGACCCAAATTTTGATATTTGTGTATTGTTATCCTGTTTTACGTGTATCCAAATAAGGGTGAGTATTTGGACCGTTGGACCGGACTAGACCGGATTGAACCGAAACTAAAGGCAATAAACTAAAATAAATCATTAAGATAGTATAATACCTTAGATATTTCTTGAGAAAGTTATAATTAGTTAGGCAATTAACAAGAAAAAGTGAAGTATTGGAGAGCTGCAACTAAAAAAATTAAAAGAGTTGTGAGAAAAAATACCCATCATTTTGTTAGCCCATGCACACCATTATAATTAAAAAGGCCCGGTTGACCCAAATTTTGATATTTGTGTATTGTTTGCCTGTTTTACGTGCATCCAAATAAGGGTGAGTATTTGGACCGTTGGACCGGACTAGACCGGACCGAACCAGATCGAATCGACTCGGATCGAACCAAGTAAATTCGGTCAGGTCCTCGGTCCGTGATTTTGAACCATTTCGGTCCTTGGTCCGGTCGGTCCGGTCCGGTTCGGTCTTACAAAAAAATAGTTTATTTTGCCTAATTGAGATCGGAGCGGATCGAAAACCGGACATGACTGGACCGACCCGGACCGGACTATTTTGATCCGGTCTCGGTCCGGGGTTTTAGACCTAACAAGGATCCCAACATTACTTATCATGTTCTAAATTATCAAAGATGTACTTTTCTTTAATAGGGCGCATTTTGGAGAAATCAAGAATTCGTTTTACGAAGATTAGCACTAGAAAGAATTCCGTAAGTGCCCGCTGACGAATTAGTTTATGTATCTTCCACGACCTTAGACTTATGAGTTTAACTTGGGAGTTACATTCTTTATGGGAAAGAATCCAAAACAACCTTGTAATTAAGTCATAAGCAGTTTTGTAGTTTGTACTTTTGTAGTAGTACTAGGCACTTCAGGTACCGATATAACGCTATACAATACTAACCACAAACCCACAACTCGTTTTGTAGCATAAGAGGGCTGGTATGGTAGCTCAAGGACAGGCGCCGTTCCACGTGGACCTAAATGCAGGCCATAACACCGAGGAGGCCAAGCGCCTAAATCCGTTCATCAAAGATTCTACCACACTTATTGTTGCTGTAATATCTTTTGGTTTAGAAAAAGGAAGCTAATTTATTATGCAAAATAACTCATTATGCAGCATAAGTTTTATCTAAAATAGAGCCACAATCAAAGGAGTAGAGAAACCCAGCAACTCCATGAATAACAAAACCGGGATTGAGCGGGTTTGCCCGGGTTTGAGCGGGCTTACCCGGGTTTGCCTGTGTTTGACCGCGTGTGGTCGTGTTTGGCCGGATTTACCAATCCATGGCACTTACTTATAAAACCGGTCATTTTTGCTTGCTTTTCAGCTAGGGAATCGAGCATACAAAACCTTGAAGACTACAAGACCAAATATGGTGCTCTCGAGTCAGCTTTTTCTTAACGAGACTATGGAATGGCCTGAGTTTCAGTGGGCTATAAAAACGCACATAAGAATAGATAATGTTAAGAAAGAAGATCGACACAATCCATATATACCTATCCGATATTAGATTGTATGTGTCAAACTGTCAACAACATTAGTTGTTCTTTTTTTTCAGTTCTTGGGTGTGTCAGAGAAAAGCGTGTAAATGAGCACGGATAACAGTAGAAGACAGTGTGAGGGCGGGCATGATGTGCAAGCACAAGTTGTACCAAATATATGGACCAATATTTTTTTAGGGTCGTATGTCGGTAGCTCTTTTTCTTCCGATAATTAAACTTCCATTAACTTTACTTATTGCTTACTATCTTTGCCCCGGTAAGTGCATCATACCCTGCGAGGATGGTGGCTCAGGCTCTCAGGATCCTGGAAAACCTTTCAATCCCAAACCACACAGCAGATTCCAAGAGTGACTCGCATAAGACCCATTTAGGTGAATTGTCTTAGATCGAATCACCTGTGTTTTCGAATTAGGACAAAAGGAAGAATTGAAGATGATGATTCCATTGAACTCGTTTACTTACTGAGAATTGGTACAGCTTTGAACAGGTTACTAATTTTTGGTTGGTTAAATTATACTCGATACTGTTTTTCTAATATAGTTTCATCCTTAGTGTAATTAGGTAAACAATATGGAGAACCAATTTTCTTCCAATTTAGGTATTAGTAGAACGTGGACTATTAGTTGGACGCACGACAATAACTGAACAAGTATATTGAGGTTCTGCTAAAACATCATTAGCCTAGGTCAAGATCAGCATACATGAAGAACAATTGGTATTCAACTAAAGAAACGTTGATTACAGGTGAGCAAAATGATTCCTGCCATTTGATAACGTTATATATACGGATCCAAATAGATCATCAAATATTATACCAAACTCACGTTGACAAACAAACCCGATGAACTTTTTAGATAAAAACTTCTGCAAAAATATTTACATCCCGTTTATTACGCTATTCGAATTAAAAGCCAACAAGAAAAGGATAATGTTGCTGTTATATACACAGATCTAAGACTATGCAAAAGAACTGCAGCATTTAATGGCGTTACTATTTTTTTAACAAAAATTCTCAATCATTATGCAGCTTAAGTGTTTCTCAGAAAAGGATCATGATCAAATGATAACATCACACAAAAGCTGCATGAGTTCAACTTAACTGCATAAGCCTCTAATATGTGCGCGTACAACTTATGTATCCTCTCAAAATATACATAGATTATAATTCATAAACGACTAGTGCTTAAAAAGGTAGATCGGTTGCTAAGACATTTGGTTTAAGCTTTAAAGGCTAAATATGGTCGAATGTAAAAGATGTCCAATTCATTAAATCAGTACATACAGATTATTGTACTTGACTCCTCATTCCTCAAGAATATTAATGATTAATGAATTCTTTTGCATGCTGCGATTCTGCAACTTGCCTGTTTGCCACCGGTTCTTAGTTCAGTGAAAATCAAACCCGATGTAATTTAATTACACTTAAAAACTAAAAATTCTGCAAAAATATATGCATCAACACTTACCACGCTATTCGAACAAAAAGATACATGGGTACGGTAATAACAGAGATTATATAGACAATGAAAATGCCAACAATAAAATTATAACAGAAACGATAATGCTATATTAATATCAATCTATCATTTCTTATTTAATGCTACACTAGTAAGAATACAAACATGTCCTTTTTAGTTTTTAATAAAAAGGTAGAGTTGACCTTATCAAAGAAGACCTGTCTAACTTGGTTTAAAAATGGCCATTTTTGACCCAATATAAAATGAACGTTCATACTCACGCTTACCACTATTCACCACAGTTGCTTAGATTACTTCATTAAAATCTGAGCTAAAACGTGCATTAATTGAAGGAAAAGCTACACATCAACACTACATGTCTTCTCAAAGAGAACATAAACAACAAATTAGTATTACTGTATACCAAATATATGGCTAAGTTTCAGCACAGCAAATATGTGCAACGAGCCTCAATGAATGCTATGAATGCCATTATAGGGAATAGGGATAGGGTATAAAGGTTTCAAATACTTGAGCAAACAAACAAACCAGCCAAAAAACAACTACTAAGCAAATACGTAATTTACCATCCCAACTAAACTATGATCGACCATTTTGTAATAGTAAGTGTAATTTGTTCCCAAAAGATCACGATCGGTTGATAACCACACACAAAAGTTATATAAGTAGCTTAACTACTTAAGTATAATTATGTCCTCTCACAACATGCATACCCGTATGACTCTGTTGTTAAAATGACCATTCTGACCCAGTTTCCAAAATAACCATCCATAAAATTCAGTATACGCCCATGCTAACCATGATTAACAGGGACAGTTGTTTTACTCAAAACACAAGAACAGTTATTTAAATAGTTTCAATAAAAATCTTTGCATTAATACACAGCTTTAATCAAAAGGATAAGCTAAATATCAGGACTATATGTCTACAGAACGAAAAGATAAGATACCTCAAGGGATTAAATATCACGCTCGCTAAGTTGCAGCAATAAACTGTGAAGCCTCAATGCATGCCTTGACTACTTTGGAAGGGCACATGGATTAGGTTATGAGCTGGGTGGTAGTAACCTGAAATGGACGCGTCAGAATGTTCCACCACTGTCTTATGTTCTGGGCAGACAGGTGCAGAAATCAGGCCGTAGGAAAGGTGTTGGTAACAAACATGTGAAACGCCAAAAAACTTGCATAACATAGAAATATAAAGCCGATGTGGCTGATTTGTGTGTTTTTTACTTTGATCAAGCTATATGCTAATGCACATGCAATTACCAAAACCCCACAATTCCTAGCCAGTTTTCCAATATAACATTGCTTAGCCAAATCTAATAACGAAGCATACATATGACTATGAGGACTTTAGCTCAACTGGTTTTAGCCACTGGTCTTAGCTCGATGGTTATAAGTTTGGTTCACGTTAAAAACATATAAATATTTCAAATATTTGAATAAACAAACAAACACAGCAAAAAACACACTTCAGACAGAAAAGTAGACACGAATACGCCAACGTATATACAAGAACAGCAAAGATACTGTTAAATCTACCATCCATAATACCATTCACTTATCAGCGATACCAACCACTGAACCACCTTCACCAGCATTCACTTATACTTATAAACATAAACTAAACAAAAAATAAACATGTAATACCTTGCAATATGTACCATCATTGGTGTTAATGACTGGCTGATCAAGCAAAAGTAGTGTTTTATGTAGGGTTTATAAAATTTAATTCTAAACTCTCCATATTCATCATCATACACTTCTTTTCAAATAATAAAAGTCCTTGCTTCAACAAGCTGCTAAGTTGCGGCACAACAAAGAAATGTGAGTCTCAACGAATGCCATGACTGCCATAAAACCAAGCAAGGATAGGGTTATGAATTGGTTGGTAGTAAATTGTAATGGATACAACATATTCTTGTGGTCAGGGGAGACATGTGTACGAAATCAGGCCATAGAAAGAAGCAAAAGGACATAAGTGACCCGCTTAACACCCATCAATAGCACATGTATATATAATCACTGATGTGACAAAGCAAACAAACATGTGAAACACCAAAACTTACATGACACAGAAATATAAAGCAGTTGTGTCCTGATACTCATATTAGTATCGTTAATCAATGTCAACCCCCAATCGTATCACTAATTCATGTTTTTTTTAATATGAACATATGTTGACGTGCAATTACTCGAACCCAATCTTCCAACATAACATTAGTTACAATGCAAGCACATCTATGAGGACTTGGTTAAACTGGTTTTAACCACTAGTCTTAAACCAATGGTTATAAGTTTAGCTTGCTTTAATAACATATAAATGGTTCAAAATAATACCTAGTAACATAAACTAAATTGAATGATAAAAACTGATGTAATACCTACTGCTTGATTGAGACACCTTGCCATCAACCTTTTTAATGAATGAGAGAATGCGGCTCGTCAAGCAAAAGTAGTGTTTCCATATACGAACTCGCGTACAACGTACCTCGCTTTCCATAAATCCCAACATTATTGATATGCCCCGACAAGGGTTCACAAACTCCAATTGTACACTCCTTATTATTATCATCATCTAGCTCCATTACAACTTCACCATTGTTCCTAAACCCCAATACCCAATCGCACAACCACTTACCCTTAACATTGACAGTATATATCTTGGTAAACGGTTTATCAATACCATCTTTCCTACTCCACACACCATAAACGGACATCTCAACCTCATCATAATGCTCAAGTAAACCAAGCGACTCATTCACCTTCGTCACATACAGATCAGGTGCAGGTACCAATCTCTCTGGAAGACACACTTCTCCAAACTTCTCACTCTTCAAATCAAACAAGATAACAATATTAAACCTAGATCTGCGAGCGTAATCATATGCACAGAAATAGATAACCCCGTCTAGAAAAACCTGACCGCTCAAGAAATAGCAAGATTTAAAAGGCGCACCCTTATACACAGGTTTCCAAATACGTGTACTTAACGTAAAAACCTCAACCTCCCACATATTAAGAGCAACACCAATGTTAACAAGCTTAAGGTCACTAGTATCCGGACAAACACCAAAACCGAAAACATCAGCCGCTTTTGCGAGAGGGATATCAATATCAACAAATTTCCTGATAGCAGGATTCCAAATAACAACCGTCATAATGCTCGTATTGAAGCCTCCGTAACGACAGCAAAAACATAACAACCCGTTAGCCGAATCGAGTATAAATGTGTTTCGTAATGAGCGAAGGGACTCCGAGGTGGTTAAGCGAAACTTTTGTTGGGGGAAAGTATTGTTATCGACAATCGAAGTATACGTTTTGACAGCATCATCCAACTCGTACTGTACTAGTAGATGATGTTGGGGGTTTGTGTGATTGATGTGGTAGTTTTTTATGAATTCGGGGTTGTCAATAAAAGCCTTCCATTGCTTCGAAACTGAACGGAATTAAACTATTGATTTGACAGGAAGAATTTTTATAATTTCTGATTGGATCTCAAAAGGTATGTAATCTGACATCTTAAGGGTTATAAATTTTAGAAATTTTCAACAAGTAGGGATTAAAATTTTCTTGCCTAAAGCTTCACCTCCTTGGGTGCTCTGGTTACTTAACAAGCTGTAAATCAAAAGTAACAACCACGAGTTTGAGTAAGATTTAGAGAGCCAAAGCACATATAAGTGAAGAAAGAAACACATAATCCAAACACCTGCTTCTATTTTACATATAAAATAGAGTGATCAACAAAATCAGCACACATAAGCTATTAACATGTATCATAATAATTTTCGAAGCGTGAGTTTGGTCATAATAGCTTATGATTATAACAAAACAGATTGGGCATTGTAGTTTAATAGTGAATAAACACACCCATTTCATTGTTTAAACCCACCCATTTCACTTAAATAAGCACGTATATAAGTGAAAAAAAAAAGCAATAAAAAACTAAAGACAACCCGGCCTAAATTAGCAGAAAAAGAAAAGATTAAAAAAACACCTACAATAGATCAAATAGGAAGTTATAAAATAAGGTAGAAACAACAATGAAAATGATAACAATAAGAACAATCAAAATCACATAAACCACACCTAGATTAGCTCAAATAAGCACTTGTCAAATAAGCTAGAAACAAGACTGAAAACACTACTAGTATAAATTAGATTCAAATAACTTAAAAACTCTAGAAACAATAACACTAAAAATGACAGAAATAATCACAATCAAAATCAAATCGTTTAAAAACAAGTTAAATAAGCACCCATTTGATTGCTGAAACGCACCCATTTTGGCTCGCAAACACACCCATTTCAACACTCAAATCAACACCTAAATAAATAGCTCAAACACAACACTGAAAAACCTATAAAAAGTTCTAAAATAGGTGAAATAAGCTAGAAACAAGACTGAAAACAACCTTTGGTGGGGATGGCTGCTGATGTCGGCTGAAAAGATATTGTCAAAATAATCTTGAGATTACTTTGGTAGGTATGAAAGAAAGAGAAGAAGACTTTTTTTTGGTTTATTTTAAATTTCACGTTTGGTCCCTATCGTTTACACCAAATATCAAGTTTGGTCCCTATTTCAAACTAAGTGCACAGATCGTCCCTATCGTTTACACTTTGGATCAAAAATGGTCCCTATCTTGGATGAGTGTTAGTTTTGTCCGTTAAGTTCAATAAAGAGAGGGGTATTTTGGTCTTTTTCATATTATACATTAATAAATCATATTATTTCTTTTTTTCTTTTTAATGTTTTTAATTTCTTTCTTATATCTATCTATCTCTCTCTCTCATCTCCCTCTCTCTCTCTCATAAAAACCCAGATATCTCTCTCTCTCAAATCAAAAACCCAGATCTCTCTCAAATTCATCAAACCCACCATCACCTACACCTATCTATTCTATCACTTATCTCCTCACCCACCTTACCTTTTCTTTCCCACCTCCACCATAATAATAAAACCCACTACATCGGGTATAAAATGATGAAAGAAGATGAAAACAAATTCCCACCTCCACCATAATAATAAAACCCACTACATCTCTATCTCTGTCTCACGCCTCTCTTTCTCTTTCTCTCCTTAAATGCAAAAAAACATATAAACGGCCCCGCATGTGGCTTCCAACAGCAGATCCCATCACCTTCATGTGGATTTTGGCCAACCCAATGCACCCTTAGGCACTTTCTGCCTAAAACCAAATACTCCATATGCGGCTGTTAATTGGCAGATCCAAACACCCCCTTATGCTGTTGTAAACAGCATATCCAAACACCCCCTTAATGTGTAGACAGCGGCGGCAGCCATCTGTTGGTGGAGGTGGTTGTCACGTCAGTGGAGAAACACAAAGGATGACCACGGTGGTCGTGGTCGTGGTGTAGGGTGGCCATGGGTGGCGGCTGGAGTAGATGAAGATGGTGACGATGGTGCATGTGGCTGCGAATGGAGATGGTGGCTAGAGGTCACGGTTGTGATGATGGTTGTGGGTAAAACCACAACAGTGGACATGGTGGCTGGGGTGATGGCAGCAGGAGGCTGCGATGGTGGCTGTGGTGGCCACGAAGGAGGAAAAGGGTGGCGGCTGGGGTAAAACACCTCGAAAGAGGAAAATACCTCCAACCTATAATGAAGTCGTTGATTCCCTCAATTCCAAGATCTTGATAAACCCACATCACCAAAACCCCGACTGCTACCACCACGACATACCTTATCTAGCAGGTAGATGATTTGGGGTTGTTGTTTTTACAAGATCAATGATGGGTTTCCAACAAGTGAAGTATGCTTCTACAAAATCCTTCCGTCCCATCGATGTGAAAAATGGAAGTGATGAAGCAGTCATCTTTTTTAGAAACTCACAACTGAAAATTTGTTTTTGAAAAACAGAAGTAATGAAGCAAATCCAGATCTTGATTTTTTTTTGGAGATATAAGATAATGTGGATAAAGTCAATTTGTTTAATTTGGGAGATGAAGCAGATTCATACCCAGATCTTGACTATGGGCGTGTTTTTTGCAAATCCAGATCTTGATTTTTTTTGGGAGATATAAGATGAAGCAGATTCATACCCAGAGATGAAGCAGGGTAGGTTGAGAGAGATATAGATAGATAGAGAGAGAGAGAAGTATAAAAAAAATTAAAAGAAAAAAGTGAGTGTATTTAAAGTATATGCAGAAAAAACAAGAAAAAGACCAAATTACCCCTTCCCTCATGCCACTTAACGGCTAAAATTAACTCCCATCCATGATAGGGACCATTCTTGATCCAAAGTGTAAACGATAGGGACTATCTGTGCACTTAGTTTGAGATAGGGACCAAACTTGATGTTTGGGGTAAACGATAGGGACCAAACGTGAAATTTTTTCTTATTTTTTTATGTAGTTAGTCAAGGGGTCTTTCATGTCATTTATAAAACTTAGATGCATAAAAACAAAAAAAATTTAAAAAGTTTTGATGCACTTCATAAAAACCTTTCTAATTTGTTTTTTTCAAAATAATATAACATCTTTTTTATTTCGTGACAGAGTCGAACATATATTTAGGCTACCCACGACGCAAATGAGTCACGACTCACGACCTAATTTTTTCAGCTTTCTCTCTCCTGTGACCTAGTGCGACCTATTTGCCACAACAAAGCGACCTAGTAAAAAAATAAAATAAAAATTAAACACAATAAATTTCATAAAAACCATTAAAAAAACATTACATTTATTTAAAAAAACATTTAAAAAAAAGTACAATAATCCTAATAATTTAAAACTAACTCCAAAAATTAGAAGTAAAGAGGGTATAATGCATTAGCTAAAACGAACTCCAAAAATTATCAAATTAATATAGATTGTGAGGAATTAAACAAAACTCAATATATTAAAATTTAGAATTTTTTTATAAAGTTTATATAATCAAAACACGATTAAAACATGTTAAATTTAAAAAAAAAAATTATAACAACACACAAACACAATACAAACATAGAAGACCGAATGTTTCCAAACAGTCGTAGGTAGGATCGAGTAGGAGGGGATCGAGAACGACGATTAGCCACAATGGCGCGCCTCGGTCGTAACCGTGTGCGATCAACCGAATAGGGCAACCGTTGTGGGTAGCCTTAGTTGTCACGTCATGTCATTTCGACAAAATATATATTTCTACTCACACGCGCAAAACGCATATATCTAATAACCTATGGCATAACACCTCTTTTGATACCCACGGTAACTAACTAAAGCATAAACTAAACTTAAATCCAATTAAAATAAGTTAAAAAAACTCATAATTTCTTCACTCTCACTCCACACAATACATACATACAAAACTAATGCTATTATATACCGTCTTTACTATGCGCACAGGTAATTGTCTAATATTATATGAATATGTGATTATCGACTATAAAATTATGTGAGAGCATCGGGCGAAAACCGGATCGGATTGAAAAAACAAGGTCGAGTTATGTCACACCCCACCATGGCGGAATATGAGGCGCGACGTATGGATATCATCACAACAATAGCGTGTCTATAGAGTTAACAAAATGAAATAGAAATGTCATAAAAAGGGTGACATAATGTCATGACAATATCTCAAACAATGCAGGCGTCTAACTAAGTAGGTAACAAGTCTACCTCTTACCAAAGACATTCAAATAACCACAACAAACATATAGGTGTCTACAAAGTATCACTTATTCAAACATACAAAAGAAAACTAAGAATGAATGGGGATCCCTTCTAAATGCATTCCTACGCGACTCCAAAATCCTAGCCACTTATGTTCTCACGCATAACTACATTCGAACCTGAAAGAGACACTAAAACACGTCAACAATAATGTTGGTGAGAGTCATAGGTTTAGACTCTAACGCCAAATCAATTAAAAGTTGTGAATAATAACTATCAATAAAAGAACATATGGACAATGTGCTACAATTATGCATTAACAACTAACATTCAAGATTAACCATTCACCACAATTCCAATGCTTCAAGCCTTACCAATCACCATGGTCCCATAGGCGCCCATACACCTGTGAACCAATCCCAAGGTCCCGCCTTGTCAACATCCCCTTGGTACCAAGTCAAACCACAATAACTGAGACGGTATGTGTCACCCGATCCAAATCATAAACACAATCAAGAATCACATAGCAGTTAATCACATATGTGTACACACAAGTCCATCACAAACGATAAAAACATTCAGAACATTATTTACAAAACCATACAATGTCTCTTCCATCCCATCTGGATGTCAAAACAATTATACTCATAAAAACATGGGACTATGAAACTCACCTGATCAAGCTTCTCCAAATATCCGCGCTCTAGCAAAATCTAAACACACAAACATATAAAATCAAGACATGAACCACATACCAAAATGGCTCATCAATCTATGATGGATATCTAACATTCTCTTACAACTTAACCTCATTTATATGCCATAAGCATCCATTACACCCGTCTATGAAGCCCTTAACATAGTTAAGTTCATAACCCTTCCCGTTAAAATTTAACCCAAAACAGTCTCGATTTCATACTCTGTATTATAAGCCAAACACCCACCAAAACTAAACTACATTCCTTAAAATGAATATATCATAAACTTATATGTGTTAGCTAAGTTCTTAGCCCTTGACTCAACCCCAAAGATATTTCTAAGTCCTTGATATGCAACTTATACTTTTACCTATCCAGAATTTATCGATTTTGAACATATGAAAAGTTTGTTATGAGCAGAGGGTCTTAACCTATTCTATTTACTTAGATCTACTTCATATATTTTCTGTAATATATAAACTAACTCCCATATTTGTTTGAAGGTCCATCTATAATCCTAAGTACCCTAAACATCTCAAAACATAAAATGTAAACAGGCTGATCCAAAAACTGTTTCGACACCCGACTGATGTAACGTGCTTTTGACCCACTTCCGACCTCTAATTCAGTTCTCGTTTATTTCATTCAAAAGCTAACTCAAATACCTTTCCATGGGTACTTGGATCGCATCATGAAAGTGTATAGAACTCTAGATATAATCAAAACAATGGACCAAATATTCTGCTCAGTTTTTAAAAACGATTTTAAACATGATTAAACCCTAATTACCATCACTAATCTTCATAATAACCAAATTAATCAATTCATATGAACCCTAATCTCATTAATCTCAGAATACTCACAACCTAATCCATCATAAGATTAGTTACATGATTAGGTTAATTAAAATCATAAATTAAAGAAGGGGTTTGAAGGTTTTACCTTATAAATCAATGGAAGAATTTGTTTTTGAAGAAATCTAATTCCACTATTGATGGAATTCGAATAAGAGAGGTTGTGGGGAGTCAAAATTTGATGTTTATGGTTATGGTATGGGTTTAGTGTGAACCTAAAGGCCTCCTAATCCAATTACAAGTCCATTGAGCCTATTTTTGGGCTTTTTTTGTAAATTTTACCTTCTCTTTCCTTTTAGCCGCCCAAACCAAAGGCCTAAAGCCCTATTATCTGAATTTTGTTAATTTTTTTATTGTTTACTTAATAATAAAACCAGTCATTACCGGGCGAAAACCTTAAAGCCTTACGTAAATTTTTCGACTTTTTACGCGATTACCGTAAAATACGTAAAATACATGATATTATGAAAACTCTTAAAATAAGTTAGTGACTTAATCACTAAGTCTAAAATAACCTAAAACTAACCCGTAGATTATTCCCGACACTAAATCCTTAGTACGAAACCTCTAAACGCTAAACCCTCGCATCGTAAATATACGATTTACTATAATACATATACGTATATATAAAAACTTAAAATAACACCGTTTCATTTCATAGTCACTACCACTTGAGCTCATGAACATGAAATAACCACACATCGTTTCACTTACAGCGTACCCCGTACCCGCAAACGATGTCCAAACCACACTTTATTCACACCAATTAACACATAAACACATAAAGACACGTACTTTCCCTAAATATGCACAATATAAAACTAAGTGACGAACCTCAAAACCGTGGTTGTCACATCACTCCTTCCTTTAGAAATCTCGTCCCGAGATTTACTCCTTAGGATCAACAAATCACATGAGGATACTTGTTCTAAATGAATACCTCTCATTTCCACATGAACTTTAGTTCATGACTCAATTTACCAGATATATTAACAAAAAAATCTTAACTTCATTTTCAAACTCTTGACCTCACAGACTATAAATCTTACAAATGACTCTTTGATAATCAAAGACTCTTATCATCACAAATCTCGAATAATCGTACATGCAAACATACATTCTCGAACCACATTTACTAAACCTTAATGCATGAAATATATCATGTAAACCACTTAATTCCCCCAGGTAATTCTATACCCATAAGCTACTGGTCCGATCTTTCCAAAGATCATAAATGGACCTACAAAACTCTACATCAACTTTTCCCGTTTTACCAAAACATACACTACTACACAATAGCTTAAATATATCACTTGATATAGTGTGGTTTCCTTAAAACCCGATCTATTTAATAGAAAAATGGAAGAAGTGCATAAAAAAGATCAACTATTATGCTAAAAGCGATCTATTTAATTTTAAATATAGGTAGATCTATTTAATTTTAAATGTAAGTTACAAGTTGGATTATAATTTCAAAACATATACTTCCATTGTCGATAACAATACTTTCCTCCAATAAATGTTTCCCTTAACTGCCCCAGATTCCCTTAGCTTATTAGGAGATGCATTTATACTCGGTTCAGTTGACGGCTTGTTATGTTTTTATGGAGATGTAGGTTCAGAAACTAAGATGGTTGTTATCTGGAATCCTACAATTAGAAAATCTATAGGTATTGTTGTTATCCCTAAAGTGGGGTATAAGCGTACAATTATTGGTTTGGGGCGTGTCCTCATACTAGTGATCCTAAGCTTGTTAATATTAGTGTTGCTAAAATACCTAGTATGTGGGAGGTTGAGGTTTTTACATTAAGTACACGTGTTTGGAGAACTGTGTATACGGGTGCGCCTTATAAATCGTGTCATTTGATGGGGCTTCAAGCTTCTGTAGATGGGGTAATTTATTTCCGTGCTTGGGATGATATATATTTGGATGATGGAGTTAGGTCTAATTTTGTTATTTCATTTGATTTGAAGATTGAGATGTTTGGTGAAGTGTGTCTTCCGGAGAGATTAGTACTTACACATTTTCTAGATGTGGCGAAGGTGAATGACTTACTTGGTTTACTTGAGTATTACAATGAGGTTGAGATCTCGGTTTGTTGTGTGTGGACGAGGAAAGATGATGCTAATAAAATGTTTATTAAGATATACCGTTAAGGTTAAGGGTAAGTCGTCAGGTAGGGTATTGGGGTTTAGGAACAATGGTGAAGTTGTAATGGACCTGGATGCTGATAGTTCTGGGGAGTCTCGAATTGAAGTTTACCAACCCTTGTCAGGGCATACTAATGGTGTTGGGATTAATGGAAAGAAACATACGTTCTCCGTGAGTTCGTATATGGAAACGCTACTTCTACTTGATGAGAACGATGCTATCATATATTAACGAAGATTATCCTATATTGCAAGGTATCGGGATCAAGTGTTGTAGTTATCACGTTAGCCTTTATTGTTCAGTTTAGTTTATGGCATTTGAAAGATACGTGTGAACATATTTGTGAAGTGAATGCTGATGTAGGTATCTCTGTTGTCCTGTAATTCAATAAAGGAAATGAGTAATTTTGGTTCAATTGTTCTCGTCTGTAATGGCATATTTACTTTTTTGCGTGAAGTATGTGTTTTGCCTTGTTTGTTTATTCAAATATTTGAAACATTTATATGTTTTTAAAGTGAGCCAAAATTGAGCTTAGAGCAATAGCTAAATCCAGTTCAACCAAAGTCCTCACAGCCATACACTTGTTTCTTTATTAGAATAGATTTGATTTGGTTTGATTGTAATTGTACGGTCATCAACATATGCCCGATTTCAAAGTAAAACACACATGAATTAGTGATACGATTAGTGATACACTATATAATGTCGATTGATTTGGTTGCGGTTATTGATCTTACTATCCTTCATGATAGCAACCATAACGGCTTTATATTTATGTTGAGTAACTTTTGGTCTTTCAAATGTTTGTTTGCTTTTTTAGTTATTTGAAAAACACGCATACTAAACACACTTTGTTGATAGCAGTAGCGTAGAAGTACCCTTGGTTGTTATATATGTGCTTTCGATGGGAGGTAATGCATGTCACTTAAGTCATTTTCCTTCTTTTTCCTGCCATTCCTTATATTGCCCACACCTTTCCCATGGCCTGATTTATGCGCCTGTCTAACCACAAGAAAGTAGGGGTGTGCAAGAAACCGAAAACCCGAACCTAAACCGAAAAAACCGAAGAACCGAAACCTAAAAAACCGAAACCGATTGAAAAACCGATGGTCGGTTTTTGCATCTTGAAAAAACCGAAGCTTTTGGTTCGGTTTGGTTTTAGCATTAAAAAAACTGATATAAACTGAACCGATCTTTATAAACATGAGAATATATATATATATAAGTTCACGTCAAAGCTAATGGACGATGAATATGCTGTGCTAGATTAATTTTATCATGTTTAATAACTAATCTTTGTTTCATGTGCTTATTGAACATGACTAAATAATAAGTTTTCTTGTCGATTTTTTTTAATTAGGTTTTTATCGTTGCTATTATGTTAATTTATACACATAAATGATTTTTTAGGATTTTATATGATATTTTTTCCTTATTGTTAATGTTGTGTTTCTTGTTATTATTGTTTATTTAAAACTTTTAACGTGTCGGTTTATGGTATATTCAAAATCGACTTGTAAAAGCGAACCTCGATAAATCATATAGAAACCGAAAAACCGAAAAACCAAACCGAAAGTAAATCAAAAACCGAAAAACCAAACCGACACAAAACCGAAACCGAATGGTTCCTAAAAATTAAAAACCGAATTTTGTTGGTTCGGTTTCGGTTTTATACAAAAACCAAACCAAACCGAACCATGCTCACCCCTACAAGAAAGTGGAACATTCTGATATATCCATTACAACTTACTACCAACCACTCATCATACCCTATCCCTTTGGCAGTCATGGTAAACATGGGTCTTCGATAGGGTTTTGGGGGATGATACAGGAATAGTCATTCATAGGTTGTTGAATCTCTTTAAGTACTGCTGACGTGTAGCTTTCGGGATGATACAAGAATAGTTCTTTTGTTTTTTATCAAAACATTTGTTCATTTGAACCATGGCAAGCATGGGTGTTTCTTGAATTTTAAGAATGGCCAATCTGAAAACCGGGTCAAAATGGTCATTTTAATAACCAAGTCAAACGAGTCTTTTCTGGTCGTGTCAAACCTACCTTTTCCCCATTTTGATCCCCATCTTTCATTTTTACATTATGATGTGTCAGACATTGAATCAAAGTAACTACAATGCTGATCTTCTTATAAATTCAACGGGCATCATAATTAAGACTACCTTCACTGAAGTTCAGGGTTGGGTTTTAGAACCATCAAAGCTATAAATATGTTGCAAATCTCTCTCGGTTTGCACAATATGTTTCTTAACCATACACTTTTCATGCCGTACGTACAAATTATATCATGATCTGGTTAACTAAATAGTCCTGTGTTATTCTTTCAGCTGCTTGATGATCCATATGTTGGGTTTAATCTTGATGGTCCCGGATCAGAAGTTATGGGTCAGTTTGTGGGCCAGGTTTTGTGTGAAGATAAGAGTTGATAAGTACCGAATTGTATGCAATGGACCAGGAATTTCACACCTTGGCTTACTAGTTCCTGGTTTACCTATTCTTTAGGAGGTCATGGGTCCATGTTTGTGTACTTAGTTTGTTAGCAGGTAGTATATAAATAGCTGCATGTTTCATATTATATGTGTATCAGTTTTTCCCTTTATCAATAAACAGAAACATTGAACACCCATATTGCCGGTTTGATTGGTGTTTGGGTGGTGTGAGTCCGGGGAGTGAAGGGACTGATTCCATCATTTGGTATCAGAGCGCTAGGCTTTTACCGGGGAAGCCTCCGCCGTCAGCGGGTGTGTCGGTCGGTGGAGGGCAGGCAGGAGTGAAAGATCTGTCGGGACAGCAGGTGGCTGTTCGGGACTGTGTTGCAGCAGAAGACGGAGGCTTTATGGTGTTTTCTTTTTAGCCGTTGTCGCGGAAGAGTGCCGGTTAAGATGGCAAGGCTATGTTGGATCGAAGGCGGGTTTGATTTCGGATCAAGAAAGAGAGGGCCGGCTTCAAACCTTATGCAACTAGTTCGAATAAAAGAAAGACATAGCAGCAGATTGTCGAATGGCAGCAAACAAGAAAGACGAAAGAAAACAGCAACTTTTGATCACGGTGGGTGACCAAAGAACGCGACAGAAAGATAGAAAGAAAGAAAGAAAGAAAGAAAGAAAGTCGACAGAAAGAGTCGATAGAAAGAGTCAGACAGAAAGAGTCGGACAAGAATGTAGTCGACAAGAAAGTAGTCGACAAGAAAGTAGCAAGATTTTCTTGCAAGAAAGAATGAAAGGAAGAAGAGGCGTCACAAGAAAGAATGAAAGAGGCCGGTGTCGCTTCGCAAGAAAGAAAGAAGGCCTCGAAAGAAAGAAAGAATCTGACCTTGGTATGAGAAAGAAAGAAAGTTCCGACCAAGAAGAGTGAGGAGGAGCCGCAAAAAAAAAAAAACCGTGTTCGTGATTATGATCACATGAGCCGAGACCTTGAAAGACATCAAGATTAAAGGGGTGAATGTTGGGTTTAATCTTGATGGTCCCGGATCAGAAGTTATGGGTCAGTTTGTGGGCCAGGTTTTGTGTGAAGATAAGAGTTGATAAGTACCGAATTGTATGCAATGGACCAGGAATTTCACACGTTGGCTTACTAGTTCCTGGTTTACCTATTCTTTAGGAGGTCATGGGTCCATGTTTGTGTACTTAGTTTGTTAGCAGGTAGTATATAAATAGCTGCATGTTTCATATTATGTGTGTATCAGTTTTTCCCTTTATCAATAAACAGAAACATTGAACACCCATATTGCCGGTTTGATTGGTGTTTGGGTGGTGTGAGTCCGGGGAGTGAAGGGACTGATTCCATCATTTGGTATCAGAGCGCTAGGCTTGTACCGGGGAAGCCTCCGCCGTCAGCGGGTGTGTCGGTCGGTGGAGGGCAGGCAGGAGTGAAAGATCTGTCGGGACAGCAGGTGGCTGTTCGGGACTGTGTTGCAGCAGAAGATGGAGGCTTTATGGTGTTTTCTTTTTGGCCGTTGTCGCGGAAGAGTGCCGGTTAGGATGGCAAGGCTATGTTGGATCGAAGGCGGGTTTGATTTCGGATCAAGAAAGAGAGGGCCGGCTTCAAACCTTATTCAACTAGTTCGAATAAAAGAAAGACATAGCAGCAGATTGTCGAATGGCAGCAAACAAGAAAGACGAAAGAAAACAGCAACTTTTGATCACGGTAGGTGACCAAAGAACGCGACAGAAAGATAGATAGAAAGAAAGAAAGAAAGAAAGAAAGAAAGAAAGAAAGAAAGAAAGAAAGTCGACAGAAAGAGTCGATAGAAAGAGTCAGACAGAAAGAGTCGGACAAGAATGTAGTCGACAAGAAAGTAGTCGACAAGAAAGTAGCAAGATTTTCTTGCAAGAAAGAATGAAAGGAAGAAGAGGCGTCACAAGAAAGAATGAAAGAGGCCGGTGTCGCTTCGCAAGAAAGAAAGAAGGCCTCGAAAGAAAGAAAGAATCTGACCTTGGTATGAGAAAGAAAGAAAGTTCCGACCAAGAAGACTGAGGAGGAGCCGCAAAAAAAAAAAAACCGTGTTCGTGATTATGATCACATGAGCCGAGACCTTGAAAGACATCAAGATTAAAGGGGTGAATGTTGGGTTTAATCTTGATGGTCCCGGATCAGAAGTTATGGGTCAGTTTGTGGGCCAGGTTTTGTGTGAAGATAAGAGTTGATAAGTACCGAATTGTATGCAATGGACCAGGAATTTCACACGTTGGCTTACTAGTTCCTGGTTTACCTATTCTTTAGGAGGTCATGGGTCCATGTTTGTGTACTTAGTTTGTTAGCAGGTAGTATATAAATAGCTGCATGTTTCATATTATGTGTGTATCGGTTTTTCCCTTTATCAGAAACATTGAACACCCATATTGCCGGTTTGATTGGTGTTCGGGTGGTGTGAGTCCGGGGAGTGAAGGGACTGATTCCATCACCATACACAGTGATTCAAGAGAATTATCAGTGTGGACGCTTCCCTGCTCCTGTTCGTGTTGAAATGATGTTTCAAGCAATTAAAATCGCACTGTCGGCCCCACCAGTGTTTCTACTTTGCATTCTTCCTAGAAGTAAGAATTCTGACATCTATGGTTTTGCCCTCCTTGATGTTTCAATACCTGGGAAATTTGTTGTATAAAAAACAAATAAATCAGATTTTAACTTCTTGCATTACAATAGGACCATTGAAGCGAAAATGCCTGGTGGACTTTGGGATTGTTACACAATGCATTTCACCAACTTGGATCAACGATGAATATCTTACAAACTTGCTTTTGAAGATCAATGCGAAGGTCGTGATTTCAAGTCATACTACAGTTTTAGTATCTTTGTTTTTTTCTGGAACTCGTATCTGATTTATTTGTTTCTTATTTCAGATAGGTGGTATAAAGTCGCTACTCAAATGAGTATTTGCATTGAATAACATTAGTCTCAAGGACTCCTACCATCATCTGATGTCCCCTCAGATGGAATGGATGTGTCGCATGGTTCACCTGGAAGGTCTGATGTCCCCTCTATTGCAACTGTATGTTCTGTCTTTTTTCAATTTATTGTTCATTACAAACTAAATTTTGAATGTTATATGATAATACTAGGTTTTGGAATTTTTTAGGTTGTTTCCTCGAGACAGCGGCCTCTGATTTCTCGCTACAAGGCATCAGTTCGTGCTCAATCTGCTCGATTTGGAATGAAACCACAACATAGTAATTTTTAGGACTGTGTAAGCGAGTCTCAGTTCAGCCAGGTGCTGAATATAGAGCTTGAGCAAATCATACAGGTTCAAACACTTAATTCCTGAACGTTATTGTCTTATTGATTTGATATTTATATCATCTAAAAATTGTATATATTGTGTCATTTAGGCGTGCATGTTTTTTGATGACAAATGGGATCCAGAGTTTATGATGCCAATGTTCCACCAGGTAGTATCCGATTATCAATAATGTTGTGTTTTAAAAATATCAAAAACCGAAGTTATTATAGTTTATATCGTCTTTTTCAGGAACAGTAATCGACAATAGAGTCTGTCATCGGAAGAAAATGACACTTATCTGTGTGCTCAAAATGGAACAACTGTGAGTTACCAAAGCCTAATTTATATTGTACATATATTTCATTACTATGAAAAAATAAGGTGGCTGAACTATCTGATTTGTTTCTACCGGACTACACGGCCTACACATTACCATGTTCTTCTCGATGAAATTGGATCTTTTGCTGATGACTTACAGGAGCTCATGCATTCATTAACTTATGTGTAAGTCAATTAGCTTATCAATACACTTTATAATTTCAGAATTGTAGAGATTTACCAACTGCGAGGTCTATGGTACATAGTGAACTAGTAACTAATTATGGGATTATGGATGATGCTGGTATCAAAGGAGCACAACTGCCATTTATGTAGGTAAATATTAGCCGCCCTTTTTCTGCATAACTTTTGTATCTGTATCCTGTAGCTATATGTAATAGTAATGTTTTTGCAATGTATGTGTGCAGTTACTCCTATCTGCTATGCCCACTTGGCAGGACAGCAGATGTCACACTTCATGAAGTATGATGACATGTCTGACGCGGCTTCAAGCCATAGTGGTGGTGTTGGTCGTAGCTTGTTTCACTCAAATACCCAAGCTTCATGACAAGGTTGGCCGCTCTATGTTCTTCTGTTGAACGGACGTTTGAATGATTTGAAAACTTCAAAACATGGTTTCCTGAGTTAGCGCTTTTCTCGGTAATTATATCAAACTTGTCGTATGTAGTTTACATGTTTTGAGTTTGTGACCATTGATGACCAGGTAATTTAAAGGTGCATTTGGTGCATCTCATATTTTGTGTGATGTGGTTTATATAATCATATCAAACTTGGTTCACAGTTTTCATGGTTTATGTCTGTAATAATTTGGCTTTTGACAACTATAAATATGTTGGGTTTATGCAAACTGACCCGTTTCATGTAGGAAATATGACTGAACTTCAGCTGAATTATTATTAATTAATAGAAAATGCAATATGACCCGTAATGTAATTTGACCCATAATGTAATATGACCCGTAGATGTCTAAAACTATATGTAGTTTTTTTTCCTTGTTGGAATAATGCATGTTGTAGGATGTGATTCAGGTCGTTCTCATAAGTCTTTCAAAGGATTTTATGCATTCATCCATTAATTGAGCTAGAAGTTGGGAGTATGCAAAATTGAAAACCATTAGTGATATTAAGATTTCATGATTACGCCAGTCATCATAAACAATCTTGGATCACAAAGAGGAGAGATGCAAACTGCGAAGCGTACTTAGAAATCTCAGCTGACCCCTTTGACCCGTGTTGGCGAGGGATTGTGAGAATCATATGACCAAATGTATATAAATCCATTTCTATTGGTGTTGGCCTAGGAGCTTAAGAGCTTATCTCGTAAATTTAATCATATTTAGCTTTTATGCTTGAACCAAATGAACTTAGGTGGGAAATAAGAGCGATTTGAGTTGTGTAAGTGTGTGTAAGAAAATACGCAAGTGTGTGATTCATGGTTTTTCTAACTCTGTGCAGTGTGTGTCTAGATAGAAGACCGGCTGCTGACCTTAAGTAGCATACTAGTGTTATCTTCTACATTCAATCATATTTAGCTTTCAAGCTTGAACCAATGTCAAACAATGGACCTTTTCTTGTAAGCACTAGTTTCCTAATGCACTTAGGTGGAAAATAAGTGATTTTGTAGTGTAAGAACAACAAGGCCTTGCTTATAGCCATCTATATATGTTGTTTAGCTCTCATCAAGTCGAAACTGGGCAAGATCCGCTGCTATACCAGTTCTCAGAGTCATCTAGGTGCTTTATCCATGCTGCTTCGAACTACTGGCAAATGGTTTATATGTATATCTGAGTCTTTCACCTTGATACACCTTTAACCATACTGGTGATTCGTAGTCAAAAGTTGTACTAAAATTACCGGCTTTCTTCATAGGCACCCGACTGTTCTTTGGAATCAAAACACCAAATACATCTTTAAGTGCCTCTACACCGAGTGGCGTTCATGAGTCGAGTCACAAACATAGTTACGACCACTTGACATTCCATCCACAACAGTTTCAAGTATGGAACAATCCCATCATTCATGGGGCTCTCAGTAGTTATAAGTATGCTGAACAGTTGACGAACTGTTTACTAAGAAAAAATAATGATTGTGCTCATCACGAGAAGTCTAAATACATTGACTTGTCTTACACTTGTCTCGTACTCGAGGAGCCGGCGATGCTTGATGTAAAACACAGTTGACCGACATGAGTAACAGTTAAGTAAACATGTGTTCTAATCTATTCCAGGGTTTGCTGTTTGGTTTCTGCATCAACGTGTGTTTTTATAAGTTTTCTGCTGTTCGGTTCTACATCACAGTGTGTTTGGCAAAAAAGTGCCTGGTTGGTTCTGCATCAAACTGTGTTTGCAAATAATATTTCAGTTCTGCTGTTTGGTTATGCAACAAAGAATATTTGGCTATAAGTTTCAGGGTGCTTTGTAAATGGTTCTGTCTGTAGGTCTACAACTCAGTGTTTCCTCTAGGCTGTTGCGAGATTGTTTGAGCCAGGTTAATTAGTTTTCCTTTTGTGGGCCGGGTTCCAATTTAGCATCAGTGGTAGTATTTCATTTCGTGGTCACAAGTGGTATAAGTCACTGTGTTAGTTTTGTAACCTTGAATCTAGTAGTGATTCTTAAACAAAGTTAATTTAAATTATGTGAATTATACATAAAGAAGTATTTGATGATTATATGGAAGGTTAAGAAGGCTCAGATCTATAAGTAAGAAGCGAGACAGAGAAAAGGGGATCGAACACCGCCATGGCTGCAAACGCCGGTTGCATTTATTTGAAATACATTCCGGATTGCCCTGCCAAGATACGGGCCAAATATCACCCACAAAGCTTTAGTTAAAGCCACAAGTTGCAGGAAATCACCCATGCCTATGAGTTAAAGCCACAAGTGCTTCAAAAGTTATATTTCCAAATATATATTTTCACACTTTGGTTTGGAAATACACACTTTGATAGGTCCGTCACTGTATTTGTATATAGTATTAACCGAAAGTTATATTTTCAAAATTTTGAATCACCAAATGCTTCTAATCAACTAAAATAAGTTAAAAAATTACGATTTTGCTGATTTACATTTTCTAAAATAACTTATTGTGTATGTGAATACACGTATTAAATATATGACTATGACTTACTACAAATTCTGTCGCACTTCGTCCCTTAGTAATAATTAACGTACAATGCTGGGAATAAATAGGCACTGCTAATAGAGCATCGTCAGGAATAACAATATCATGTCTTCTTAAGTGATAAACATCTTCAACTACATGAACAAGACAAAAACATAAGTTCTCAAACCTACTAATTTTAGAAAAGAAAAAATAAAGAGTAGTAGGGTATAGTTTTCTTCAAAATCTCAGTTGCGATATCACATCTTGAATCACAAGTAGTGTTGTCCATATGATCATTCACAAACACGGAAAGATGCCTCTTTATGTCATCTTGTTTGAGATTAACCGTTTTTGCTAGGTAATCCGTAATCTCACCAACATAATGGACTTGCGACGCACCCGTAACTTGTGCAATATTATTCACAAAGCAAACCTAAGTAATAATAAGCCTATATTAGGCAAATTACCTTATAACATGAATACAAATAAAAATTCTGAGATAAATTGTATACCTTTTTAAAATGCCCATCACTTATACCAACACAAATCTCGCATCTATCGTTAACTTTCGAATAAATCCTATATAAAATTTGAGAGAAATAATTAGCATCAAAATTTGCAGTTAAGTATTCATCAAGTATTCATCATAAATATTAAAGAATAAAAACCTATGGGATGTTTCTAGATAAAGATTAACATATTCCTCAAATGTTTGAGGTAGAGAAATTGGAGATGTAACACATAGTTGAACGTTTAAACTCGAGCATCCACCTAAGTCGACCACCAATGTCTTCATCAAAGCAAGTGTATCGTCGTCTTTAAAACACTGCATGCCACATTTCGCTAAATCGATTTGAAATGAAACCTCAATCCAATTTTGACTAGTAGTAGTGTTGGATTACTTAGGAGGGAAGCGCGCTTTGGAAATAAAACATTGCATGCCACATCTAGCTAAGTCCAACACTACTACTACTAGTCAATATTCGATTGAGGTTTCATTTCAAATCAATTTAGCCAAATGTGGCATGCAATGTTTTAAAGACGACGATACACTTGCTTTGATGAAGACATTGGTGGTCGACTTAGCTGGATGATTGGGTTTAAACGTTCAACTATGTGTTACATCTCCAATTTCTCTACCTCAAACATTAGAGGAATATGTTAATCTTTATCTAGAAACATCCCACATGTTTTTTCTTTATATTTATGATGAATACTTAACTGAAAATTTTCATGCTAATCATTTCTCTCAAATTTTATATAGGATTTATTCGAAAGTTAACGATAGATGCGAGATTTGTGTTGGTATAAGTGATGGGCATTTTAAAGAGGTATACAATTTTGCTCAGAATTTTATTTGTATTCATGTTATAAGGTAATTTCCCTAATATAGGCTTATTATTATTTAGGTATGCTTTGTGAATAATATTGCAGAAGTTACGGGTGCGTCGCAGGTCCATTATGTTGGTCAGATTACAGATTACCTAGCAAAAAAGTATAATCTCAAACAAGATGACATAAAGAGGCATCTTTCCGTGTTTGTGAATGAACATATGGACAACACTGCTAGTGATTCAAGATGTGATCTCGCACCTGACATTTTGAAGAAAAGTATACACTACTACTCTTTATTTTTTCTTTTCTAAATTTAGTAGGTTTGAGAACTTATGTTTTTGTCTTGTTCATGTAGTTGAAGATGTTTATCTCTTAAGAAGACAAGATATTGTTATTCCTGACGATGCTCTATTAGCAGTGCCTATTTATTCCCAGCATTGTACGTTAATTATTACTGAGGGACGAAGTGCGACATAATTTGTAGTAAGTCATAGTCATATATTTAATACATGTATTCACATACACAATCAGTTATTATAGTGTTTACTACTGTTTGTAGAAACATGGATTGCCTATTGTAGGGGCACAAACATACGGTGTGTTTTCTTTGAGTGGTAACTTGCTCAATGTGAGGGATCTAGTGCCAATGTGGAGAGAAATGGTGAAATTCAAAATATTATTAAGCTGTTTGGCGAAAATGTTGATAAACGAAGATATGAAAAGGTGATGATTATGGCCGATCTGGTACTCTTACTCCTTTTGTTTCATGTTATGTATTCATAATGGTATATTTGATTATCTCATATTAACTGTTATTATACATGATTTATATTTAAAGAGTTTTTCTTCTTTTTTTTGACTTTTTGCATTAAGAGTAGAGGGTATGGTTTGGTGTTGTGGGGTGATGTTACGGAATAAGTGGGTGCCACGTCAGTATCTCACTCCATAACACCAGAATCTCCATAAAACCAGAAAAGTGGGGTTATGGTTAACACCAGAATTGTGGTTTTATAGTGGTACCACTTTTAATAAAAGATAATTAAAAAATTAAAAAATATATAAATAAATAAAAATCCATAACGCGAGCCACGGTACATGTTATGCCCATCATTTTGCGCTGATAAATACGGCGCCAAAGCTTATGACGCGAGCTACAATGTGGGTTGTGGCGTTTTGGGCATGGCTCAAGCCATCATTTGCCATACCATAAGCTCTAAATGAAAGTAAAATTTTTGTTGTAAACACTTAATATGGGACGGGAGTCGTATGCTTTGACAATATTAAAATATCAATGTACCCATGTGCTGATGAACATGTATTTTGTAGGATGATGATGGTTCACGCATTAAAGGTCAGGTCATCAACTTGTTTCACAAGTTGTATCCATCTCTATTAGAAATGGAAAACTTTTTAGAAATGTTTATAACTCCTATCATAAATGCCTCTCACAAGATGATTACTGATGAAGAGATCTTGTTTTATACAATGCGGGCGTATGACGAAAATAAGGACGAATTGAGAAATAATTATATAATAAAATACTTAAAGGCTTGTCTATGAAAATTTTAAATAGTAAGTATACATTTTTTTAATATTTAATATGTTTCATTATTTGTAGGGATTTAGGGTGCCATAACAAAAAAGAAGCAAAAAAATACTTTAATAATTTCGATGAGCACATCAAGGACTTGGTATGGGATGATGATAAGCGTGTTCGTGATGCACTTGAGTTTTGGTTTTCTAAGACGAAGACTCGCAAGAGAAACAAGTTGGTTCGACAGCTTCTTGGAAATCCTAAGGTTTGTCATTATGAGCTTTTGATTTTAGGTCAAAAGATATCATTTAACAAAACTTTCCTCTCATGTTTTAGAAAATGTAACAAATACGCATCATTTTTATTAGCATTGGCGAAACCACTAGTTAACTAATACAAGACTAAGGGATTGATGTTTGGAAAACTGTGTTTACGGTCCGCCTTTTAAATCGTGTTATTTGTCGTGGCTGTCGGTTTTTGTAGATGGGGTTATCTATTTCCGTGCTTGGGATGATGTATTTTTGGATCACGGATCCGTGTTTAATTTTGTTATTTCGTTTGGTTTGAAGAGTGAGAAATTTGGTGAGGTGTGTCTTCCAGATAGTACATACACCTCATCTAGAACTGACGAAGGTGAATGAGTCGTTTGGTTTACTCGAGTATCATTCTAAAGGTGGCATGGAGGTTTGTGGTGTGTGGAGTAGGAAAGATGGTACTAATAACCCGTTTACTAAGCTATATACTATCAAGGTTGAGGGTAAGTCGGTGTTCAGGAGGGTATTGGGGTTTAGGAACAATGGTGAAGTTGTAATGAAGTTGGATGCTGATAATTTTAAAGAGTTTAGAATTGGAGTTTATGAACCCTTGTCAGGGCATATTAATTATGTTGGGATTAATGGAAAGCGAGGTACCTTATTGTACGCGAGTTCATATATGGAAACATTACTTTTGCTTGATGAGGCAGATTCTATCATTCATTAAAAAGGTTGATTGCAAGCTGTAAGATAAAGCTGTAGGTATTACTTCAGTCTTGATCATTGAGTTTAGTTTATTGTGAACATATTTGTAAGGGAATGCATGGCAGTGTCTGCAACTATATACTTTTCTGCCTGAAGTATGTTTTTTGTTTAGTTTGTTTTATATCTTTGAAACATATATTATGCATTGATGCGAAGATTGTTACTGAAGTTCTTTAATAAAAAGATTGTTACGGAAGTTCTTTAAATACCCGTTCTTGCAATTTCGGTGAAACAATTGTTGTTGTACGAATGGCAAGCAAGGGTATTGATTTATATGAACGTCTTTTTGAAAACCGGGTCAAAATGCTCATGAAAAACCGAGTCTAACGGGTCTTTTTTAGTCTGATCAATCCTACCTTTTTCGTCATTTTGTTACCCATCTTTTCTTCATTCTTCCTGCCATCCGATTACGGTGTCTCAGTTTCAACCATTCCTTTCTTAAATGAATGGTTTTACTAGTGTAGCATCACGTGTTGTTATCATTTGATTGTGGTTCTGTTTGGACCAGATTTCAACTACATTTACCGAATGCTAGATGTAAACTATACCTCCAGATTGCTTAGTTCGAACCAACAAAGGAAGAATGAAGTTACAGAAACTTTAACAGAAGACGCATCAAGCTTAGAATAGGACCACCTATGTTTTTACATAATACAGTATGAGTATGCATTTTTCTTACAGATATAGTCTCATGATCTATCGCTGATTATTAGATTTCGCGTAAAAACATATCATTCACAAAAATACAAGGCAACTGATTTTATTTTCCTTCCTACTAATGAGGTAACAGTAAGGATTAAACAACAGATATATTAGAACAAGTTATCAGTCAATAAAGGATACAGTACGTCTCGATAACTCGAGTTTATTCCCACTGTATTTCAAAACATGGACAAACTTATGCTGACTTCACTTCCTAATTCCAAACTTTACGTTGTTGACGGGTCTGGTAGGCAGTTTGTAGTCTAAGCATATCTGATGACCAATGAGAGTGAGTGACGAAAGATTTTCACGATATAGAGCAGTATTCTTATTACTACTTTTTATTTTTTTAGTCAAAAACATAGATTTGGAACTGGGTAAGTGGGTAGTAAAATCAACATAGGTTTGTCGATGTTTTGAAAAATAACCATACAGTGGGGAATGAAGTTTGATAAGTCTGGTTCATATTTGTGCTTTATCCAAGCTACTGGCTAGCTTTTGCATCTGAAATTCGATAGGAAAAGAAGATTAGTGCATGCCACAAGGAGCACTGACATCTCCTACCACGTGCTCACATATTTCATCACCGTTAGCAAAATTTTGGCAGCACGGCTAGTATCACATCTTCATACATACTAAACTCAGCAGTAATCACATGTTTTGATCCCTGCCCCGATATGGAAAGAGTAGTACATAACTTCTTCATTTGGGCTCTCTTTTAGTCGATTCAAAAGGTCAAAGAAAGAAGAAATGAAGATCTTTACATATAAGCATGAAAATCTGGTTATTTTGGAATGAATAAAAATACCAAGACACAACACAACGTTGGTATAGTCATACAGTGCCAATATGCCCGGATGCAAAAAGCTTTATGGATACCGCCTAAAATCATTTCAGAATGTTTTCCACCTATCAAGCAGTTTAACTGTTATTTGCGTTGTAGATCGATTAATGCACATGTTACCGTTTAGTTTGCTTGAGAATCTGACCATTCAAATTCATTCCATTAACTTGTCTGACAATCTTTGCTGGTTTATCAATGTTGTCCCTCTCTCAACACTGCTACTATAAATAAAAGCAAATCATAACAGAAAATTCCAAGCCTTGTACAACCAAATAACAAGATCAAGGAGCGGTATATCGTCCCTGTAAGTGTACTGACCACCCACACCCGGGTGCAAACACAAACTCTATCGTCATATTTGGCAAGTTGAGGGTCTTTCTTGATCTTTCCTGATAACAGCATTGTAATGAGCTCTGGACTCAGCTTCTTAGTCCTCTGCAGCTTCTTTGTCATTGCATTCATAATTATTGTTATTGTTAACTAGCATAAAATTTGACACAGGTCACAATATGGAAAAACACATTGATGAAATGTCAACATTAACCCACAAGATCGAAAGTAACAACGATTACAGAGGAAGTACAGGCTATGCAAAGTTTATGAACTTTATTTTACAGACATGCAGCCAAACGCTATTTTAGGTAAAACAGTCAACATGCCTACTACTAGCATGGTCAATGAGACCATACAAGTACCAAATGATATGGTCAGAACACGACTCAGATCAGCTACGCCATGTTTCTCCATCACAGCAGCCCTATCAATACTCTCAGAATCAATGAAGTCTTTACCAGCAAAACAAGTGCAGTTTTCATTGATATACGCGGGACCCTTTTTAAGGTACTTTTCAGGATGAAGTCCTTACCATCCCGTACATGTTATTCTTGATTGGTAACATATTAGTCTCTTTATATATAACCTCAGACGTATGTATGACTTATGGGAAATAATCCAAATACATTAGCAACTATCGTCTGGAAAATTCGAGTCTTGTACAACCATATTTGAACAACCGGGTTATTATATCTTCCTTCCTACTTATGAGGTAATATTACGGATTAAACATCAGATATATCAAAGCTTGACACATAATTATCATGAAGCTTGAATTATGAAACATATTTCGCGATCGTAATGACACTCGGCTTGTTTTTTGTACAAACTAAACCATGTAACTCGGCATCGGCAAGATCAGCTGCTGTATCAGTTTTCAGAGTCGATAATGGGAATGTGTTCATAAGTTCGGATCATCAAATATTCGGATTAATTTTCACGTCAACTGCAAAAATACCCAGTTCTACCTACTCGATCTGACGATTGATTAGTAGTTTTAAAGAAAAACTTGCATATAGTTGTAAGGATTTGTATCTTTCAAGGTTTCACGCAGAGGCACGCGGTCTCTCGTATACTCAAAAGGAACACTTTAATACGTTAAACAGTTAATAGTATTCCGCAAATATGATGTTAAACAGTTAGTGTTTTTAAGTCTGAGTGACGTCTTCAAAATGAATTATGTAAAGGTTAACCCATATCCTTTGTTCTATCTTCTGATACAATGTGTTTGGGTTAGGCAACTGTATTGTATTTGTATTGTTGAGCTGACTTGTCTTCTGATGTCCTTCTTTTTTTTTTGGATAAAGGGGATTACCCCGGTAAAATATCTTCTGATGTCTTTGGCTAGTAGTAATCATAAGGCTAGTTTCGTGTTTGGTAGTAGATGAAATGATCAGTAATTTGAATGGTTATGGATAAAAGGCTTGCAGACCGGAAAATGTCATGAAAGTGTTCGGGTTTAAAGATTGGTCAGATGGCTATATATGTACCTTACTGAACTTCTCTGAATCTAGTTATGTTTATGTTGTCATCAGATCGTAAATACCGTTTGAAGATTGTTAATGTGATATAAGAGCTTGTAGAATAGATTCCCGGGGTTGGCGCTTGTTCTGAATATATATCTTTGGATACCAGATGTCAAAACAAGATTTCTTATATTGTTAAGAAGTGGTTTTTTCTACAAGGCTAAGGAAATATAATTCACAGCTGACGGTATCAGACAGTCCTGTTGACACTGATACAAGAATCAGCCTACCAGGCAATGAAATCGCTTAAAATCTTCCTCGTGGATTAGTCGGGAATGCTCTCCAGGTATCAAACTATTGCTTTAGATCTATAGATAGTAAACAGGGCTAGAGGTGACAAATTGGGTGGGGCCGAAATACTTGTTAATGTCATCTTTTAAATTTGTTAGCTTTATTTCAATAAATATATGATCTTTGTATTCCGAGGTTTGCATATACTTGTGCAGCTTTTGACCCATCTCACCTAATTGGTCCGTGAAAATAACTAAACGTTTTGAGCATTTTTTTGCAGAGGGTATGCTTCTACAATTTTTGTGTGACGAGATTTGGGTTCAACAGTAACTCGGAATCATATGAGCACAGATAATTGTGATGCTAATAGGAACTTCTTGGGACATGACTCAGCCAGAAGACTCTACTGGGTTCTAGGCCGCCCGGAAGGTTGTTTGTATCTGGTCCCGACAGTGATGGTGAGGAATCTGATACATGGAATTGCTATTAATCAGATGTCGAGGTTGAGGCTCTAGTTGAGTGGCTGAAAGATGATGATGCACAGGAAAAAGAACTTAAAAAAGTCGATTGTTACTGGCAAAGAATCAAATCAAACGATCAAATTCTTCATCTGATTTGCAAGCTAATTGCTCGAGGCCAATGGTTCATGTCAGCAATAAAAAGGCAACATTTTGAGAAGAGATTTGGTTCATTCCTATAGGTCAATTAAGAGCGGAAAATATATTGGTATGATACTGTGATTGATTGGAACTTGTGGGTTCTACACATACCATTGTTCTTCATGCCACTCAACATTTTTCAGTCAGGAAGTGCATCACTGTGACACTCTCAAGAAGCAGTTGATTTTGACCCATGGATTGACTTGGTCGAATGAGAACCCTCAAGATGACAAAGCTGAATTCTTGGTCAGACGCAATTATAGGCAAATAGAAGCCCAAAACAAGTCACCATCGTGGTTGATGGCTCAAACTCCAAGGGTAAAACTGGGAAACCCCCATTGTGTTCTTCCCAGACATTTTAAATAAACATGATCGGTTATTTGACGATTAGACAAGGTAAATGGATTCCATTAAACGGTTTAACATATGATATTATATTGGGTAAACAAACAACGGCTACACCTGCGATGAATAGTGATTTAAAAACATTCATGTCATGGGCAGATCAAGTAAGGCGTTTCAATGTGTATCTGCAATTTGGAACTAAAATAAATAAAAATTTCAAAACTTTGAATAGGTTATGGCTAATGGAGAAACGCCTAACACTTACAACTAGAACAATGGTGCTCAGGGGATTAGCCTTTGTAGAACTCATCAGATGGTAATCTTTAATGTTTCTATTGTCGATACCACAAAATAAAAATTTATAATATTTCATAACAATTGATACATCGAAAAATAATTCATACGATCGGTTTTTTGCTTGTGATGAGAGGATAAAAGTCGTAAGGTAAATAATCATGGCCGTCAATCTTGAATAGAAAAAAACAGCTCTCGACCTCTTATTGCCTTACAAATTAAATGCCACACTTTGAAGGCATTTTCAGAGCTATAGATGGTAAATTTGATCATTTTTAGCATTCTACACGCCTTTAATCTATACACACTATACGGACTTGGGAATGTTAGTTTATACTGTATGTATTTAAAAGTTCATTGTTGTAGGTACTTGGGATCTTTGTAGAGATCCAAGAACGCGGGGAAGCTGTAGATGATTTAAGAAAACAAGTTATTGAGTTAGCACAGGTAAACTATGTGTAATCCATTACATGAGACACATAGTTTACCTGTGCTAACTCAACAATTTGTTTACTTAATTAATCTACAGCTTCTTGGCGTTCTTGGATCTCTGCAAATATTTAAAGTACAACCACAACAACAACAACAACAACCGCAAGCTTTTGAACACATACAAACATTCCCAAGTCTTCTTAGTGTAAATAGATTAAAGAAACTTCAATGCTCACTATTGCTATCCGAGTGATGCATTCGTCTTGTCCAGTCTCCAGCAATCGATCAAATGTGTGTAATTACAAGTGTCTAAAACTGGAATAGATTTGCTTTCTGTATTTATCATGCATTTGCACAGCTGAGGCACACACGGACGTACGCATACCTCTTCATTCTCCCAATTTCTGGTCACTGAAATAGTGAAAAGCAAATGAATAAGAAAAATATAGGATTACCAGTTTACCACACATGGACGAATGTTTTTGATGTTTAATCTAGTCAAATATAAAAATCAACCTGTATACACACGCCTCTGGATCAATTCACAAATTTCTTGAAGCATATGCTCGTGAAGCGCCTAAATACATAGCATTTATACAATTTAGCCAAATACTGAAAAACTCAATCGATGCTAAATATATAATTTGAATACAAAATATATATTCGAATACAGTAATATGGAAGGGATCGGAAACATACTCGAAATTCAGAAAGCCTTTTCTTCAGTGTTTGTTTTAGCCAACTTCAATGTAAACAAAAGTCAACATTAATAATCAATTATTTCATTACCCATAAGTGAGATAGAAGCATTACTTACTGTGTGACTGAAGTACGCATACGCTCATCTGATGTTCCTTCTCCACAACCAGGTTGTCGTTTGCTGAGAACGTTCTGCACGATATATGGTATTTAAAAGATAGGGGTTCATGTTGGTTACACAATGAGGCTATAATTTAAACTTAAGAGTATATTGCCATGTATGATCTAACCTCATCGTCAATTCTGTTGAATTTTGTTATAATTTGTGAAGCAAGAGATCCAATTTTTTTCAAAATAGCTACGCATCTGTAAGTTGATCCCTATGATATTCATGTTTACAATGTTAATTAATCATGTTTCATATATAGAACCCTACTTTTAAATACCAAAAATTAATTAAATATGTGGTACCCTTCACAGCAGCCAAATTTTCAGCGGACATTGAGTGCTGATGAGCTACCTGAACAACATGTGCGTACAACTTAGTTCATCTAATTGATAATCATGCATGTGGAGAAGATATAGAGCTCGTTAACTCAAAAGATAACATGGTGTGATTGATCTTGAGGCACACATAGACACATGATGCATAAGATATAATAATGTAAGCTAGGTGAGAATTAGAGGGCGACCTGTGACATTGTAAATAACTCATTCAGTATCTCAAAGTCTCCTTTGATGTCATTAGCCTAGCAAAAAATGAAAGAAGTTATACGTGGGGTCGCTAGTGTTTATGTACGTAGTTAAATTTGTATCAGTTATACTCGGGATTACGCTACTATTATATAGAAACTAGCTAGGTTACTTAAATACCTTAATCAATAATAAAAGCGATCAAACAATTGTTGATTAAAATTAGGGTGCAAAATGCATAAAAATATGATCATTCTGATATTGTGAGTTAAAAGGTGACTTGAAAACCTGCTACTGCTATCCAAAACACCCCCTTTTTTTTCTACTCGAAACTTGTTAACAACCAACCACAACCTGTTGTTAGGTTATATTTTGGAAGTCATTGGTTACCGAAAAATATATATGCATGAGCTGAAAGTTTATGGACTTTAAAATCGATAGTTGTGTGATAGGTTCGAACTCGAGATCACGGGATTGCACACATTACGTGAAGAGTTAATTTATTTATTAAATATATTTATTATATTTATTAAATCAAACTGTGGCTAACGATCGTTAAGTAATTAAAAGTTAAGTATTAAACGATTGTTATAGAATATTAAAGAAGCTAAAAGAAGGTGTCGGAAAGTTCCGGAAACCCCTTTTAGCACATGTATATATCCGGCCTAATTAGCTTCAAAGGATAGGGATGAAAAAGTTTTAGGCTTTATCTTTGTTTAAACCTTGGAAGATAAGTTTCCAAGGTGTATATAAACAAACCTTAAGGCCTCATATTTTTCACTCCATTATTCTTCTTTCTAGCTCTAAACCGCCGGCCATATATACTCCCTTTAGGGTTCTTCTTTGATTTTTCTAAAAGCTATTTTAGATCTAGTCCTAGCCCCTCTCTAGGGTTGTTGGGTAGATCTTCCATAGGCTTGGAAGGCTCGGTTCTGTTCGTGCTAGACTCACGATTAGCTCATCGTATACGTGTGTACAAGATCGTGGTGTGATCTTATTTTAGATTACATCCTGGTGGTGTTCTTGATCTATTTTTACCGGTGATCGTTCTGCTAGGATAAAGGTATGTAACCCTAGCCTTGATTAATTATAATTGTGTTATATAAAGATCTTGTTAATCTGCTTCCGCTGTATGCTCTTTGATCTATGTTAGGGTTTTTATAATTGTTATGAGAATCATAAACCATCAGTGGCATCGAGAGCCGTTTTAACATGATTATAATTATCAAGATCTAAAGTTTTTTTTTTAACTAATATTGATTTGTGTTAAAATTACATGTTGTTTTTAGGTTTTATAAAAAAATTAGGGGTTTTGTTTTTTTATTGTTTTAAAAATGGCTTTGCCGTTTTTTTTATAAAAAAAAAAAAAAAAAATTTGTAAACCCTAAAATTACATGGTAATTAACTTTAGATGTATGCATGAATTAATTGTTATGTCATGTGTGGTTACGATCCGTAGTAGTTTTTTAATTGTTAAGAGAATATGGAAGATCCGTAATAAACATGCATGTTTTTTACGGATCATATAATTTTGATTGCTATTTGCTTCATTTGATTCAAAGTTTTTAAAATTAGGGAAGAGTTTTTATGTTCATAAAAACCCTAGATTTGATGTTCTTTGAATAAATTGTTTGCATGTGGCTATTTGATTTAGTTTTTTTTGTACTACTTGTTTTCATGCGTTTTTTTTTGTATGTCGTAAACAAGGGTAATTTTTTTTTTAAGAAAAATAATATGGACTAAATCTTATCAAAATTAATGAATTGTTTTGAGGTCTAAATTACATATGATTTGTGTTGATTAGAATTGCAATAGCAACTTAACGGCCTACTCAATTTTGACAAACTATAAAGTGGGTATAATGCACCGCTGGTCAAGTACCCGGTTAAGGAAGGAGGTGCTATGCTTTTACGCTGACCAAATTCCCGGCTCGCCTGTGCGTCAAAATTGGAATTACCTACGGTTGTTATTGGTATAATTCTTTAATGTTGTTTGGTTTAACCAATACCTCAACTTGGTTAAACCAAACAACCTTAAAGAATCAACCTGTATACACACGCCTCTGGATCAATTCACAAATTTCTTGAAGCATATGCTCGTGAAGCGCCTAAATACATAGCATTTATACAATTTAGCCAAATACTGAAAAACTCAATCGATGCTAAATATATAATTTGAATACAAAATATATATTCTAATACAGTAATATGGAAGGGATCGGAAACATACTCGAAATTCAGAAAGCCTTTTCTTCAGTGTTTGTTTTAGCCAACTTCAATGTAAACAAAAGTCAACATTAATAATCAATTATTTCATTACCCATAAGTGAGATAGAAGCATTACTTACTGTGTGACTGAAGTACGCATACGCTCATCTGATGTTCCTTCTCCACAACCAGGTTGTCGTTTGCTGAGAACGTTCTGCACGATATATGGTATTTAAAAGATAGGGGTTCATGTTGGTTACACAATGAGGCTATAATTTAAACTTAAGAGTATATTGCCATGTATGATCTAACCTCATCGTCAATTCTGTTGAATTTTGTTATAATTCGTGAAGCAAGAGATCCAATTTTCTCAAAATAGCTACGCATCTGTAAGTTGATCCCTATGATATTCATGTTTACAATGTTAATTAATCATGTTTCATATATAGAACCCTACTTTTAAATACCAAAAATTAATTAAATATGTGGTACCCTTCACAGCAGCCAAATTTTCAGCGGACATTGAGTGCTGATGAGCTACCTGAACAACATGTGCGTACAACTTAGTTCATCTAATTGATAATCATGCATGTGGAGAAGATATAGAGCTCGTTAACTCAAAAGATAACACGGTGTGATTGATCTTGAGGCACACATAGACACAGGATGCATAAGCTATAATAATGTAAGCTAGGTGAGGATTAGAGGGCGACCTGTGACATTGTAAATAACTCATTCAGTATCTCAAAGTCTCCTTTGATGTCATTAGCCTAGAAAAAAATGAAAGAAGTTATACGTGGGGTCGCTAGTGTTTATGTACGTAGTTAAATTTGTATCAGTTATACTCGGGATTACGCTACTATTATATAGAAACTAGCTAGGTTACTTAAATACCTTAATCAATAATAAAAGCGATCAAACAATTGTTGATTAAAATTAGGGTGCAAAATGCATAAAAATATGATCATTCTGATATTGTGAGTTAAAAGGTGACTTGAAAACCTGCTACTGCTATCCAAAACACCCCCTTTTTTTTTCTACTCGAAACTTGTTAACAACCAACCACAACCTGTTGTTAGGTTATATTTTGGAAGTCATTGGTTACCGAAAAATATATATGCATGAGCTGAAAGTTTATGGACTTTAAAATCGATAGTCGTGTGATAGGTTCGAACTCGAGATCACGGGATTGCACACATTACGTGAAGAGTTAATTTATTTATTAAATATATTTATTATATTTATTAAATCAAACTGTGGCTAACGATCGCTAAGTAATTAAAAGTTAAGTATTAAACGATCGTTATAGAATATTAAAGAAGCTAAAAGAAGGTGTCGGAAAGTTCTGGAAACCCCTTTTAGCACATGTATATATCCGGCCTAATTAGCTTCAAAGGATAGGGATGAAAAAGTTTTAAACTTTATCTTTGTTTAAACCTTGGAAGATAAGTTTCCAAGGTGTATATAAACAAACCTTAAGGCCTCATATTTTTCACTCCATTATTCTTCTTTCTAGCTCTAAACCGCCGGCCATATATACTCCCTTTAGGGTTCTTCTTTGATTTTTCTAAAAGCTATTTTAGATCTAGTCCTAGCCCCTCTCTAGGGTTGTTGGGTAGATCTTCCATAGGCTTGGAAGGCTCGGTTCTGTTCGTGCTAGACTCACGATTAGCTCATCGTATCACGTGTGTACAAGATCGTGGTGTGATCTTATTTTAGATTACATCCTGGTGGTGTTCTTGATCTATTTTTACCGGTGATCGTTCTGCTAGGATAAAGGTATGTAACCCTAGCCTTGATTAATTATAATTGTGTTATATAAAGATCTTGTTAATCTGCTTCCGCTGTATGCTCTTTGATCTATGTTAGGGTTTTTATAATTGTTATGATAATCATAAACCATCAGTGGCATCGAGAGCCGTTTTAACATGATTATAATTATCAAGATCTAAAGTTTTTTTAACTAATATTGATTTGTGTTAAAATTACATGTTGTTTTTAGGTTTTATAAAAAAATTAGGGGTTTTGTTTTTTTATTGTTTTAAAAATGGCTTTGCCGTTTTTTTTTATAAAAAAAAAAAAAAAAAAATTTTGTAAACCCTAAAATTACATGGTAATTAACTTTAGATGTATGCATGAATTAATTGTTATGTCATGTGTGGTTACGATCCGTAGTAGTTTTTTAATTGTTAAGAGAATATGGAAGATCCGTAATAAACATGCATGTTTTTTACGGATCATATAATTTTGATTGCTATTTGCTTCATTTGATTCAAAGTTTTTAAAATTAGGGAAGACTTTTTATGTTCATAAAAACCCTAGATTTGATGTTCTTTGAATAAATTGTTTGCATGTGGCTATTTGATTTAGTTTTTTTTTGTACTACTTGTTTTCATGCGTTTTTTTTTGTATGTCGTAAACAAGGGTAATTTTTTTTTAAGAAAAATAATAGGGACTAAATCTTATCAAAATTAATGAATTGTTTTGAGGTCTAAATTACATATGATTTGTGTTGATTAGAATTGCAATAGCAACTTAACGGCCTACTCAATTTTGACAAACTATAAAGTGGGTATAACGCACCGCTGGTCAAGTACCCGGTTAAGGAAGGAGGTGCTATGCTTTTACGCTGACCAAATTCCCGGCTCGCCTGTGCGTCAAAATTGGAATTACCTACGGTTGTTATTGGTATAATTCTTTAAGGTTGTTTGGTTTAACCAATACCTCAACTTGCAAATATATGATGAACTTTTAGTCTCACCAAAAAGTTTACTAAACGTTTTATTAAACTTATGCTATGGAGATGTATGCATGCTTCTCCATACATGATTTTGACACCAAAATCTATACCCTAAAATTTAAGTCATATGCCCTCTAATTGACGAACACTTGAAGTTACAATTGTCGTCATATAAGATATCGGACGATGTTGTAATGGAGAGAAAACTTCATGACTGAATAAGATTGCACATGAAGGTTTTACGTTCTTTAGATTAGTCGACTTAATTGAGTTACTCAGTGAGAACTGGAAACTTAAGGCATAAAGAAGGGATAAAACATGTTTACAATGCAAATGTTTTTGGCAATGTAAATCCCTGACATATCTAGAAATTGCAATATGATTTGGCAATTATTGTTCGACAAGTTACTGTATTGAATACATTTGTCACTAGCAGATCAACTGATGTGATAAATCTATGTCAATGTGGATTCTAGTTTTTCAAGGAAAATACTATGGTTTTATTACCGGGGTAATTTTATTTTCTTGAATTTTATTATCGAAAATACTAATGTTTGAACTTATTTCTGTAGAAATGGCTCAACCCGAAAACAATCTGACAATAAGCTCGGCGTTCAAAGCATTTTTTGGACGGCCTGAACTTACTGGCCCTAATTTCAATAATTGGTACCGCTCACTAAGAATTATTCTGAGAGCAGCGGGTACCATCAATATCTTGGAAACTCCTTTTCCGGAGGATCTTGCTGAAGGAGCAACTGATGTGGAAAGGCTTCAACACGCTGCTAACGTTAAGAAGCACCATGAGGTGGCTGATGTAATGTTAGGGAGAATGGCTCCATCACTTCAAAGGAAGTATGAGCTATTTCATCCTAAGCAGATGCTTGATGAACTCAAGGCAGTGTATGAAACGCCACAAGCTGTAGAGATCTATGATCTGGTTGATGCTCTACATAGTTGCAAGCAAGCTCCTGGAAAGTCCGTAAGTGCACATTACATGGAAATGAGGGGTTATATGGAACAACTCATCGCACTAGGACAATCCTTCGATCATAATATGGCTATTAACTTGATCAATAGGTCCCTTAATAAGGACTTCGGTGATTTCGTTCGTAACTATAATATGCATTGCACGGGGAAGACAGTTAATGATTTGCATGCAATGCTCATTGACTTTGAAAAGGGTTTGAAAGATAAGGCACCCACTGCTACTCCTCAAGTACTTTATGTACAAAAGGGTAGAGTGTCGAAACCAAAACCGCAAGGGAATAAGAAGCAGAAAGGCAAAGGCAAGGTTGATAAGAGCAAGCAAGTTGCGACTACATCAAAACCGAAGCATAACTTTGCTAAGAAATCTCTGAAAGATGAGACTTGTCACCACTACAAGATGACTGGACACTGGAAGAGGAATTGCTCTCTCTATCTCCATGAAATGGCAGAACATAAGAAGAAGGCTGAGCAAGTTGCTGCAGCACCATCTTCAGGTAACTTATTTATGATAGAGTTATTTAATCTTTCATACAAATCAAACTCCTGGGTATATGATACGGGATGTGGTATTAATATTTGTAATACCCTGCAGGGATTTGAGTTGAAGAGGAGACTTACCTATGGGGAACAATTTCTGCAAGTGGGCAATGGCGCACAAGCAGCAGTTGAAGCTATAGGAATATTTAAATTAGTTTTACCTTCGGGTTTAGTACTGTCTTTAAATAATTGTCATTATGCACCTACTATTGTTAGGGGTGTTATTTCCTTTTCTAGTATGTTGGATCTTGGATTTACTCACACAATTGATAATAATAGAATTTCTGTTTTCAAAGATGGTTTATTCTATTTTGATGCAATTTCTGTGAATGGTGTTTTTGAAATTAACATGCATGATATAAATCCCAAGAGGAAAAATAATTCTGTTTTTAGCATGAATAAGAAGAGTAAGTTAGACAAGAACTCTTCTTATCTTTGGCATTGTAGACTTGCCCACATTGGGAAGACTCGCATACAAAAGCTTCAACGTGATGGGCTTTTGGAAAGTATCAATGATGAATCATTTGATAAATGTGAATCTTGTATCTCTGGAAAGATGACCAAGAAACCTTTTAATAGCAATATTGAAAGGGCTACTGAGCTACTTGGTTTAATACACACGGATGTGTGTGGACCACTTAGACATGTGTCAAGGAAAGGTGCTAGCTACTTCCTGACGTTTACGGATGATTATAGCCGTTATGGTTATGTTTATTTACTTAAACATAAACATGAGGTATTTGAAACATTCAAAACGTTTAAAGCCGAAGTAGAGTTACAACTAGGAAAGAAGAATAAAGCTCTTCTTTCTGATCGTGGTGGTGAATATTTAAGTCAAGAGTTTAAAGATTATTTAAGTAAGAATGGAATTGTTCAGAAACTTACTTCTCCATATACTCCACAACAAAATGGTGTATCTGAAAGGAGAAATCGTACATTATTGGATATGGTACGATCTATGTTTAATCTTACAACTTTACCATTATCTTTTTGGGATTATGCTCTTGAAACTGCTGTTCGTATTCTGAATATGGTTCCCACAAAGAAGGTTGATAAGACACCATATGAACTATGGCATGGCAAGAAGCCATATTTGTCTTATTTAAAAGTCTGGGGTTGTGAGGCGTATGTGAAACGTGACTCTGGAGATAAACTCCAACAACGCTCAGTAAAATGTATCTTTGTAGGTTACCCTAAGGAAACTATGGGTTACTACTTTTATTATCCGGCTGAGAACAAAATAGTTGTGGCTCGGTATGGAGACTTCCTTGAAAATGATCTTGTAAATCAAGAATTCAGTGGGAGAAATTATGATCTTGAAGAAATTCAAGAAGATACATTGCCTTCTGAAAATACTAGCGATGAAATTCCTGTAGAACCAGAAAGTCTGAGTGTTCCACCGGAATTAATTCCTCCACGTAGGTCTCAAAGGGCTATACGTGCGCCGGACAAACTATGTCTATACATAGAGGATGATGAGGAGGAAGTAGGGGATCTTGGTGAACCTGCTAACTATCGATCCGCAATGTCTGATCCAGAAAAGTCAAAATGGATAGTTGCGATGAATGAGGAAATGAAATCCATGGAAATCAATGATGTTTGGATTCTTGTGGACGCACCTAAAAATGCTAAAGTAGTGAAAAATAGGTGGATCTATAAGAAGAAAACTGACATGGATGGTGATGTACAATCCTATAAAGCACGTTTAGTGGCTAAAGGTTTTACTCAAACTTTTGGCATAGACTACGAGGAGACATTCTCTCCTGTAGCAGACTTACGAGCTATTAGGATTCTCATAGCTATAGCAGCATACTATGACTATGAGATATGGCAAATGGATGTTAAAACTGCCTTCTTGAACGGTCGCTTAGATGAAGACATCTATATGCAGCAACCGGAAGGGTATGTTGATCCTAAATATCCAAAGTGCGTGTGCAAACTTCAAAGATCCATTTATGGTTTGAAGCAAGCATCACGTCAATGGAATAAGCGATTTGATGAAGAAATCAAAAGGTTTGGATTTATTCAAAATCGTGATGAGCCATGTGTATACCGCAAAGCTAGTGGGAGTAATGTAGTGTTCCTAATTCTATATGTCGATGACATATTGATCATGGGAAGTAACATTCCAAGACTTAAGGAAGTTAAGGATTATCTTGGTAAATGTTTTTCTATGAAAGATTTGGGAGATGCTGCATATATTCTGGGAATTAAGATCTATCGAGATAGGAGTAGACGGTTAATTGGTCTTAGCCAAGATGCTTATATTGATAAGATATTGAAGAAATATAACATGCATAACTCTAAGAAAGGTTTCTTACCGATGGAGGTTAAGCATGAGTTAAGTCATGAGAAAGATGCATCATCACCTGAAGAGGTGGCTTACATGAAGAAGGTGCCTTATGCTTCGGCTGTAGGATGTATTATGTATGCTGTAAGATGCACAAGGCCCGATGTGGCATTTGCTCAGAACTTGGTCAGTAGATACCAACAGAATCCAGGAAAGTCCCACTGGACTGCTGTTAAGCATATTCTGAAGTATTTAAGAAGTACGAAAGATATGTTTTTGGTATTCGGGGGTAAACCAGACACATAATTGAATGTAACAGGATTCTGTGATGCGTCCTGGCAATGTGATAAAGACGATACGAAGTCTCAGACGGGTTACGTGTTTGTCATCAATGGAGGAGCAGTTGAATGGAAGAGCAGTAAGCAGAAAACCATTGCTATGCATGCGACTCAATCTGAGTACATGGCCGCTTCAGAAGCTGCAATGGAAGCTGTTTGGATTAGGAAGTTTATTGGAGATCTTGGAGTGATGCCTTCAATTAAAGAACCTATTGATATATATTGCGACAACTCTGCGGCAATAATATTCGCCAATGACCCTGGAGTCATGAAGGGCGCCAGACACTTTAAACGTAGATATCACTACGTTCGAGAACAAGTGGAAGCTCGAGAAATAAAATTGATAAAAGTTCACACAGATGATAACGTAGCTGATCCTTTTACTAAGGCTTTGTCTAGGCCAAAGGTAGTTAAGCATGCCAAGGCAATTGGGCTGCAACTAGCTAGCGAATTCATGCAATAAATCTGTTGATTAGTATTTGGATAAAGGATGTAAGACATTATTGAATTGATGAAATAAAGTTTGGATTTCGTTAATTTTCTGTTATTTGATTTTGTATCCTATTTTACATGTTTTAATCCATGAGCATTATGATGTTTCTAAATGTCCGTTGTCAATTAATAATATGGGAGTATTATTAAATTAAGACAATTCAAAATAGTGACAGAGTATACTTGAAAGTATATTGGTCAATTTTGGATGATATTTGATGGATCAAATATTGGACTTATCCCAACTATGTGATTTTACTTTATGGATCTTTGTCATTAAGTAAATCATAAATAGTTATCCTTAGACCTGAGATGCCAGAAAACTGCATTGAATATAGTGCATTTCTGTAAGGTAACCTAACGCTAAACGTAACTGGTAGTCATAAGGGTTATTTTCAGAAGTGTTGCGAAGTTCATGTGTTTTGCTTGTAGTCGAAATGGGATTCGTTTCCTTCAAATTATTATTTGAAGTATAAATACAACTGGGCCCCTCGAGGGAGTAGTAAGATGTTTGTGTGGCCACACCCAAATGTGTTTTGGTAATCTTGCTATATCCGTAAACGAGAAACAGAATAGTTAATGAAGGAAGGACTAAGATCCATATCCTTATTAACAATGTATTTGAAATGAGAGGATAATAATAATGATTATATATCATTAAAAGGTTTTGTCCAGGAAGCCTTACTCGAGTTGTACTAGTGACATTGTTAGTGTAACTAGACGCTAATCAATGTGATCACGATATTCGAATTTTGTCCAAGTGGGAGCTGAAAGTTTATGGACTTTAAAATCGATAGTCGGGTGATAGGTTCGAACTCGAGATCACAGGATTGCACACATTACGTGAAGAGTTAATTTATTTATTAAATATATTTATTATATTTATTAAATCAAACTGTGGCTAACGATCGTTAAGTAATTAAAAGTTAAGTATTAAACGATCGTTATAGAATATTAAAGAAGCTAAAAGAAGGTGTCGGAAAGTTCCGGAAACCCCTTTTAGCACATGTATATATCCGTCCTAATTAGCTTCAAAGGACAGGGATGAAAAAGTTTTAGGCTTTATCTTTGTTTAAACCTTGGAAGATAAGTTTCCAAGGTGTATATAAACAAACCTTAAGGCCTCATATTTTTCACTCCATTATTCTTCTTTCTAGCTCTAAACCGCCGGCCATATATACTCCCTTTAGGGTTCTTCTTTGATTTTTCTAAAAGCTATTTTAGATCTAGTCCTAGCCCCTCTCTAGGGTTGTTGGGTAGATCTTCCATAGGCTTGGAAGGCTCGGTTCTGTTCGTGCTAGACTCACGATTAGCTCATCGTATCACGTGTGTACAAGATCGTGGTGTGATCTTATTTTAGATTACATCCTGGTGGTGTTCTTGATCTATTTTTACCGGTGATCGTTCTGCTAGGATAAAGGTATGTAACCCTAGCCTTGATTAATTATAATTGTGTTATATAAAGATCTTGTTAATCTTCTTCCGCTGTATGCTCTTTGATCTATGTTAGGGTTTTTATAATTGTTATGATAATCATAAACCATCATGAGCTAGAACAAGACTAGCTTAGCCGGTTTTTATCGGGTGAAATCATTAAATAATAATCATGTTCAAGTGACTAAAGTGAAATCATTAAATAAAAACTTATTGTAAAGACTATATATTAATGGACGAAAATTTTTATGCTTCATACGATGCACATGTGTATAATGTTGTAACAGATCACAGTATAAAAAAAGTGACTTGATTACATGTGTTTCTATGTTATCCAACATCTCATTCTGGTTATCATATACAACCATTTCCATAAATACCTACATAAGAAATAATAGTTCTAGTATGTGATCAAACATCTCTTGAAACATATATTTACCAATTCTCTATAGGGATGTGATTTTACTTTTCTTTGAAATGACTAGTATAAACAGTATATATTATGCTCAAAGGCTACCCGTGATATAAGAAACATAGTTTACCTGCTCAACAATTTGGTTTCTTAAATCATCTACAGCCTCTACCCGTTCTTTGATCTCAGCAAATATCTCGAGTACCTACAACAACAAAAACAACAAATAGAGCGCTTTTGAACACATACAAACATTCCTAAGTCCATATAGATTAATAGAAACTTCAATGCGGACAAATACATAGATGAAAATATATGTAAATCAGCTCGCATCTGCCATATACATCTATATATACGTTCAATTCATTTAGCATATACTCATAAAAATATATTTAAAATCACTTATAACCTGTCCTGCTCGACCATGCTCATTTGCTATCCGAGTGATATATTCATGTAGTCCAGTCCCCATCAATCGATCGATTGCCTGTAAATACAAGTGTTAAATATTAATAGAATATAGTTGCTTCGTGTATTTATCATGCACTTGCACAGCTAAGGCACGCGCGTACACACACATACCAAAAGACAAATAATAGAAAGACTTACCTGAGGCATTGTTAAATTGTTGAATGAATTCGAATTGAGCTTATGAATTCTGGGCAAATTATTGTGTTATAAATACAAGGAAAAAGGTAAGAAAAAATAACGAGATACGGTTTGTAGTAGTATATGGCTTTTATAACATAGTTTTGTGGTCAAGGGTTTTTTGTAACTGTTAGTATAAATGACCTAATAAATTGTCTAAATTTAAGGGGCTATTAAAGAAAGTTGACTGGTTTAAAGCTCTCTTTTATACATTCGTTTGACTTATGATGATAATGTGATTTTGTAACTGCTAAATGACCTTAAATTAAATTTTGAAGATTTCTCAAACGGATCCACAAAATAAATTATCCTAAAGTAAATCTATACTACTTTATAAAGTATTTAGACCCTTTCTATAACTGGAAGTCTTAAAAAATTCAGCCTAAAACATTTCTAAAAAAAGAAGTCTAACAATACCTTCAATATTGTTCAAAATGTATATTCATTATTTAGTCAACATGAATTATTGCTATAGCAAAACGTATGTAACATTTTTTAAAATGAAAAGTAACCGTCCTTATATTAATGTGCACTTTTAATATGCAAAATGTTGGGGTTTACTTCGTTCCAACAGGGTGAAGATAATCAATAGCCTAACTACGTACCAATGAATGGTTACCGGATATCTCTTGGAGTCGTGTAATCACTTTCCAAAGAAGATTATTCGACCCTATGCCTGGGTTAACATGAATACCTCCTTGGGATAAAACCAAGAGTTAGTTCTTGTTTTAGGCACAAATCAAGAACTCTATGCGTTTCTATGTTTCTTGTTTCTGTATGTCATCATGCAAAATATGATCACTATTTATAGTGATCCTATTCCTTTAAGGAATGTAACTCCTAGTCAAAGGTATTAAGAGCATTAATCGGCCTATTAATCTCATAATAACCTTCATAAAGCATAGTGGTTACATGACCAGAAATCTGGTCATCAAGTCAATATTCAACCCTCATTAACTGGTCAAAGAGGTTACAAAGACTTTGTGCATCACCAGGAGCAACGTCCTAACCAGGAGCAGCTTCCTGACCAGGAGTAGCTTCCTGACCAGGAGCAACTTCCTGACCAGAAGCAACTTCCTGACCAGGAGCAGCTTCCTACTGATATCACAACCACTATATTGAGTCCAGGGAGGTAAGGGACTTAATGGGTGTACACTCCGTACCTCCAAACCCATTTACAAGTATTACCCGTTCCCACAATTGCACTAAATTTCCAACAATCCTCCCCAATTTAGTACAATTCCTTTTTGCATGAAAATCAACTTTAACAAAACCAGTGCATAAATGAAAATGTCCTAAGGATTGAATTTCCATTTTAGTACATCACTTCAAATATTCGAGAATCAGGGTGTTCTAAGAATTGAACCCTTCAACTACTTTGAATACCTGAAGATAAAATACACACAAGTTTTCAAACACTTAAAACGCTCCTGACACCATACAAGCCATGTGTCCATATCCAATTCATAAATGTTGTAAGAGCCAAAGTCCATGCTCCTTGAGGCGGCGAAACCTCAACATTTACATAGGTGGTTCCTCTTTAGTTCATGCTCCTACTTAAGCACTTTTTCAAAGAAATTAACCATTAAGAAGTTAATAACTTCATCCTCCTTTCAGCAGGTACAAGCACATCCTTGGGATGATATACATGTGCTTCAGTACCCTGAATGTTCAGCTTTCCACATTGAACTCAGCTCCCAAGTTTCCTCAGGAGGGAGTTGGGTGTCCTAGCATTCAGTGACTAGAGTGGACTTTTAAACCCATCCCTTTACCAGACTTTATAACCAAGTCTCTAGCCAATCCCTTCGTCAAGTGATCAACTAAGTTTTGTTGAGACCTCACAAACTCTATTGAAATCACCCCATTCGTGATCAACTCATGAATCATGCTATGTCTAACACCTAGGTGTCTAGACTTGCCATTGTACATCTGGCTATATGCCTTAGCCAATGTAGCTGCACTATCACAACGGATAGAAATGGGTGCCATAGGTTTGACCCACAATGGAATCTCAAGAAGCAAGTTTCTCAACCATTCAGCCTCTTTACCAGCAGCTGCTAGAGCCACAAATTCAGATTCCATTGTTGAACCAGTAATGCAAGTTTGCTTCTTGGATGCCCAAGAAATTACACCACCACCAAGAAGGAATACCCAGCCATTTGTGGATGAATTATCCTCAGTATTGCTGATCCAACTTGCATCAGTGTAACCTTCCAACACTGAAGGATATCCAGTATAAGACAAACAATAATCCATTGTTCCTTTCAAATACTTCAGTACCCTCTGAATTGCTTGCCAATGCTGAGTACCAGGATTACTAGTATACCTACTCAGTTTACCCACAGCAAATGCAATGTCAGGCCTAGTACTAGTCATGGCATACATCAAGCAACCAATCACCCTAGAATACTTAAGCTGGGAGACAGCCTGACCATTGTTAGGCATTAGTTTCTCACTTGTATCCATAGGTGTACTTACTGGAGTACAATCAAAGTGATTGAATTTCTTTAGCACCTTCTCAATGTAATGAGACTGAGAAATTACAATACCATCACTTTCATGTTTAATCCTTATGCCAAGGATAACATCAGCCTCCCCCATGTCTTTCATGGAGAACTTTGATGACAAAAAATCCTTTGTCTGATCAACCTTAGCTTGGTCAGTACCAAAGATTAACATGTCATCAACATATAGGCAAATGATGACTCCTTTACCAGATTCATCAAATTTGCTATATACACATTTGTCAGCTTGGTTAAGTGAATAACCATTAGACAAAACCACTTCATCAAATTTCTGGTGCCATTGCTTAGGTGCCTACTTTAGTCCATATAAGGACTTAATCAGTTTACACACCTTACCTTCATGGCCAGGCATGATGAAGCCCTGAGGTTGGTTCATATAAACCTCCTCATCCAAGTCACCATTCAAGAATGCTGTCTTCACATCCATCTGATGAATAATCAGATTGTGAATACTTGATAGAGCAATCAGCATTCTTATGGTACTGATACGTGCTACTGGAGCATAAGTATCAAAATAGTCTATCCCTGACTTTTGTTTAAAGCCCTGAATGACTAACCTTGCCTTGAACTTTTCAACAGTTCCATCTAGCTTCATTTTCCTTTTGAAAATCCATTTGTTACCAAGTGGATGGCAACCAGGAGGTAGATCAACCAACACCCAAGTGTTGTTGCCCATGATGGAGTCCATCTCATCATTTATTGCTTCTTTCCAGAAAGCAACATCCTGGGACTTCATTGCTTCATCAAATGTTTTGGGATCATCCTCAACATTAAAGCAATAGTAGAATTGGTCAGAGACCTCATCTCTTGTACCTTCAACTAAGTATAGTTGAAACTCAGGCCCAAAATTCCTTGGAGTCCTATGCCTTGTGCTTCTTCTAAGCTCAGGCTCAGGTTGCTGAACCACAACCTCATCAATGACCCTTTCAGGTTCCACTGAAACACCAGTGTCCTCAGCTCCTATAGGAGTCCTAAGGCTTGGTCTAGGGACTGATGAGAACCTAGTCTCATCAAAGTTAGCATCCCTTGATTCAATGATTGAGTTTATTGAAACTGAATCATTAGGTTCAATAACATAGAACCTATAAGCCTTGGAATGCTCAGCATATCCAACAAAGATGCATTCAATGCCTCTTTTACCCAAGGTTTTCACCTTTGGATCAGGGAGTCTTAGAACAGCCCTATAACCCCAAACTTTGAGGTAGTTCAAGTTTGGTTTCCTTTTAGGCCAGAGTTCGTAAGGGGTAATCCTGTTCCTTTTATTAGGAACCCTATTTAATAAATAGCAAGCTGTTAACATAGCTTCTCCCCAAAACCCTTGACTCAGTCCTGAGTAGGACAACATGGAGTTAACCATCTCTTTTAGTACTCTATTTTTCCTTTCTGATATACCATTTTGTTGTGGAGTATAGGGGCAGTTGTTTCATGGATTATTCCAACAGACTGAAAATACTGAGTTTTCATGTACTCACCTCCCCTATCAGTCCTAAATCTTTTGATTTGGACTCCTTGTTGTAATTCAACTTCAGTTTTAAATACTTTAAATTTATCTAATGCTTCATCCTTAGTATGTAACAAATAGACATAACAAAACCTTGAAGCATCATCAATAAATGTTACCAAGTATTTCTTATTCCCTAATGAGGGAGTAGCATGCAAATCACATAGATCACTATGGATTAGCTCCAAAACTGTAGTTTCACGTTTTACATCCTGAAATGGTTTCTTAGTAATTTTGTTCAGCATACAAGTCTGACACTTATCAGTGTCCATGTCAAAAGCTGGAATTAACCCATCCTTAGACATATCTTGCATCCTCTTATAGTGGACATGGCCTAGTCTAGCATGCCATAGTGATGAATCATTCAGTTTAGTGGTAGTCATCAGGACAGAATCAACATTTATACTAGAATCAATATTAAGCCTGAACATTTGATTACTCAAATAGCCAAAACCAATAAACACACCATGTTTTGATAAAACAAATTTATTAGATTCAATCACTTGTTTATAACCACAATTATTCAAAACACTACTAGAAACCAAGTTCTTCCTAATATTAGGAACATGCAAAACATTAAACAAAGAAACAATCTTTCCAGAACTAAACTTAAGATCTACACAACCACGTCCATGCACTAGGGCTGTTGACTCATTTCCCATGTGAAGAATAGATCCATCATTCATTGACTCATAAGTCTTGAACCAGCATCTATCTTTACATACATGTACTGTTGCTCCAGAGTCAACCCACCACGCAACATCATCATCCTGCACAAAGTAAGCTTCAGATACATATGTAACATAATAAATCTGGAGAGATTCATTAAATATATTCTGACCTTTTGTGCCTGATCCATTAGCTTGGTTGCCAATGCTAACACCTTTGCAATCCCTTTTGAAGTGTCCAGGTTTCCCACACTTCCAACAAGCCACTGATGACTTCTTGTTAGGATTAGCCTTGGTGTTATCATGATGCTTATGTTTGCCCTTGTTGTCATTGTACCTGGTGGAGTTGTTATGCTCTACCATATTGACAATAGATGAACCAGCAACATTGTTGCTCTTTGGCTTATCACTTTCATGCACCCTGAGGGATTCCTCAATGCGCAAATGACTGCCCAACTCAACAAGAGTTAACTCCTCCTTCTTATGTTTCAAGGTATGCTTGAAATCTTTCCAAGAAGGAGGTAGTTTGTCAATGACACACGAGACCTGAATGGTCTCATCCATGTTCATTTTATGTTGTGTAAATCTGCCAAGTATTCCAAGAAGTTCATTGTATTGTTCCATGACTGGTCTTGAATCAGTCATTTTGTAATTTGTGAAATCACTCACAAGGAACTTCTTACTTGATGCATCCTCAGCCATATATTTGGCTTCCAAGGAATCCCATAGTTCTTTAGCAGATTCAACATTTTGGTAAATATCAAATAAAGAATCAGACATACCATTGAGAATTATGCCGCGACACACATAATCATCATTCTCCCATTTGCTCCTTTTCCACATCTCCTCCAAAGTAGCATCATCACCATAATCAGGAATAGAAGTAGTCAGCACGTACACCACGTTCATGGTAGAAAGAAGAAAGTGCATCTTCTTCTGCCATCTCCAAAAATCAACCCCTTCAAACTTGTCCAATTTGGAGAAGTTAGCCACCATATGCTTCATTGCCGCCGCCATTGATTATCACGGAATAATCTTCTTTGATTGTTGGGGTTTACTTCGTTCCAACAGGGTGAAGATAATCAATAGCCTAACTACGTACCAATGAATGGTTACCGGATATCTCTTGGAGTCGTGTAATCACTTTCCAAAGAAGATTATTCGACCCTATGTCTGGGTTAACACGAATACCTCCTTGGGATAAAACCAAGAGTTAGTTCTTGTTTTAGGCACAAATCAAGAACTCTATGCGTTTCTATGTTTCTTGTTTCTGTATGTCATCATGCAAAATATGATCACTATTTATAGTGATCCTATTCCTTTAAGGAATGTAACTCCTAGTCAAAGGTATTAAGAGCATTAATCGGCCTATTAATCTCATAATAACCTTCATAAAGCATAGTGGTTACATGACAAGAAATCTGGTCATCAAGTCAATATTCAACCCTCATTAACTGGTCAAAGAGGTTACAAAGACTTTGTGCATCACCAGGAGCAACGTCCTAACCAGGAGCAGCTTCCTGACCAGGAGTAGCTTCCTGACCAGGAGCAACTTCCTGAACAGAAGCAACTTCCTGACCAGGAGCAGCTTCCTACTGATATCACAACCATTATATTGAGTCCAGGGAGGTAAGGGACTTAATGGGTTTACACTCCGTACCTCCAAACCCATTTACAAGTATTACCCGTTCCCACAATTGCACTAAATTTCCAACACAAAATAAGTAACCGCTTTTCAAATAATATAAAAACTATCATAAGACACTCTCATACACATTCATATCCCTTTCTCTTTTCTCTCAATATCTTCAAAATAATACAAAAAAACAACTTCTATAAAACCTTCTCCATAACCACATGCCCACAACCTCTACCACTTCCGCCTCTTCCACCACTACCGTCATCGTTGCTACCATCAGTCGCAAAAATAAAAGGTTTGATGTGCTTTGGTAGTTTTGGTTGTAGATCTGGTGGTTTTCGTGATTACAACAGAAGAAAAAAATCAATGGTTTTATTGTGATTAGTGTTTCGATTGGATGTGTTGTGCCAGGATTTGGAAGTCTTAAAATTGAAATCCTTCACAAGCATTGTTATTGCTTAAAGTTATTTTAATGTATATTATCATTCATTTGTAAAAAGTTATTGTTAAAAAAAGTTAACCATATAACATTTACTAACCACAAAATATAGTCACAGGGTACCCGCCGCCGCATTGCGCGGGTACCCTGCTAGTAAATTTTGAAGTTCTCAAACGTGATTAAATTTTGAGAATCTAAATTATGATGATAATGTCATAATTTCATAAGTTCCTATCGGTGCGTTGTGGTGCTAACTTTTTAATGGTTAATGTTGAAGTTGGGGTTCCGTCAACTCCACAATTGTCGGCTTGCCTAAAGCTCTCTTCATTTTTTAGATACATTTTTTTCAAAATAAAAATTAGAAGCTAAGTTAGCAATTTGAAAGTGCAGGAACGTACATCATTAGTACTTTAGTCTTCCACAAGGATGGGCCTCTCTATGTTCATTATCATCGAGAGTTGCATCTTTTTTGTTATTCACGATGACTAGAATTAAGATTTGCTTAGTTATCATAGTATTTTAAACTACGTAGTTCATATAGATTTAAGTTGCCACGCCTGCAAAACCACTTGCTTTCATCATTTTCTTGAATTCTTTGCAGTTAACTATTTCATCGCTATTTTCGTCCACCTTCTTGCTAATGAGCCTGCATTCATCTATGGACCGGCCTTGCCTTAACTACGAAATAGTGTGGCCATGGTTAGGAGCCATGTTGTAAGATGGTGAGCCCATGTACTGGAAATGTGGTTATCAACTAGACCAAAGTAAGCATAGATTTTGTTGTCATACATGTAGTGTGTTGGAGGTGCATATGTATGTGTCATCCTACTATAAAAATTCTTGTCATGATCAGTAGCAGCAATGTTAGTGTTTCGGGCGCATATGTTACTATACTATTTGGTCGGGACTCGGGGTCTCTTGGGTTGAGGTTTTTCAGCTTGTGTTGCTCGCCTTTTGGCTACCTTCCCTTTCTCGAGCTAAAGTATTGCCTTTAGGCTGTTTTCGGTCGGAGTACCCATTTACTCAAACACTAATATGCAAGATAAGTTCACCTACTTATTCCAATTGTTGAATGAACGGTTGTAATTAATGATAATTAAAAAGTAGAATTTCTGCAAAAATATCTACATCAACCCATATTGCGCTATTCGGATAATTAATAAGCTAAGTGGCTCCGGGGCGGTTAAGGGAAAGTTTTGTTGGGGGAAAGTATTGTTATCGACAATGGAAGTATATGTTGTGACAGTATAATCCATTTTGTAACTTACAAATAGATGATGTTGGGGGTTTGTGTGATTAATGTGATAGTTGTTGATGAATTCGGGGTTGTCAATAAAATCCTTCCATTTCTTCGAAACAGAAAGGAATTGGATGATTGATTTGACAGGAAGCATTTTTATGATTTCCAATTGGATCTCGAAAGGAATGTAATCTGACATCTTATCTTAAGGGTTTATAAAAAGCCCTAAAATACTAGCACAAATAAGCACTTGAGATAAGCTAGAAACAACACCGAAATAAGCTATAAACAACACTCCAATAGACCTAAAAAAATATGAAGAATGATGACAATCCGTTAGAGATCGGAAAAAAACCTTTGGTAGTGGTGGTGAAAAAAACAATGTCGGTTGGCTATTGTTTGGTTTTTTTTAAAGGTTTTGCTCTCTTTACCTAACAAAATAAAATAGGGGGCTCGACCGAAACGAGGGGTGTTTGTTTTTTATAATTTCTGATTGGATCTCAAAATGTATGTAATCTGACATCTTTAAGGGTTATGAATTTTAGAAATTTTTCAACAAGTAGGGATTAAATTTTCCTTGCCTAATGCTTCACGTCCGTGGATGCTTTGGTTCCTTAACAGGCTGTAAATGAAAAGTAACCAAAAGTGTGAGCAACACATTTAGAGAGCCAAAAGCACATATAAGTGAAGAAACACATAATCCCAACACCTGCTTCTATTTTACATATAAAATAGAGTGATCAACACAATCAAGACACATTAAGCTATTAAACACGTATCATTATAATTTTCAAAGCATGAGTTTGGTGATAATAGATTATTATGATAACTAAGCGGATTTGGCATTGTAGTTTGATTGCTGAAACACACCTATTTCGGCTCCCAAACAAACCCATTTCAGTCAAATTATCACGCACATTACAACACATAAATAAGCATGTATATAAGTGAAAAAGGCAGTAAAAAGCTGAAACCAGCCCTGAATAAGCTATAAAAAGACCTAAAATAGGTGAAATTAGCAAAAACAGAAAAGCTTTTAAAGAAAACAGCTAAAATAGATCCAATAAGCAGTCATCAAATAAAGTAGAAACAAGAATGAACATCATAAGAATAAGAAGAATGAATTTCGTTTGTAGAAAACCATTGGCAGGTTTGGGTGAAATAAGCACCCATTTCAACACTTTAAATAACTGAAATAAGCACACTAAAAAGGCTGAAAACAACACTGAAAAGCCAATAAATAAGTGAAATAAGCTAGAAAAACGATCAAAATGATAAAAAGAACGAACCTTTTGGGTTGGTGGTGATGGCTAATGATGGCGGCTGTGGGTTTTGCTTACTCAGTGAGGCTGTGAGGTAGAAAGAGAAAACACTTTGAAAAACGGAGTAATTGTTAACTGGTCAAAGTCAAGGGGTATTTCTTGCCATTTTGATTTATCACTCATCAGTGAACTGGTCAAAGTCAATATATTTTGGTTAACTTATTTTATTTTTTAACACCAACTTAAACTCAAAACTTATTGATTCATACAGATGAGCAATTTTGAACTGAACAAAAACACCAAACTGAACGATTTTGAAAAAAAAATTGAACCGAAAATAAAACCAAATTAACCGAGCTATATTTTTTTATAAGTATATGACCAAAAGTTTAGAAACAAGTGTAGTAGGGTGGGCATATACTTTACTGTCAAACTCAACGGACTCAAAGTCCACGTGTAACCAAGATAAAAGCTTTTTATAGGGTTGTACGTGGATTGTTACCCTACACCCCCTGTTATCAAGGGTTATAGTGATGAATTTATCAATTCGGTTTGGTTTGGCTAGAGGTGCACACAACCGGTTAACCGGTCCAGTTTTTTAATAAACCAGGACCGGGCTGGTCCCTAGTCAACGGTCAAAAGATCGGTCGGTCCGGTTAACCGGTTTAAAACCGGACCGACTGGGAGATCAAATATACAGACTGGTAGAACCGGTCCCAGACCGGTTCTTGCCAGTTAACCGGTTCCGGTTTATTTATTTATTTATTATTTTAAAGATTTTGAATTGTTATTAGCCTCAAACCATATTGAAAAGAAACACATCACTTTTATTAAACATAACATCACGATACATTGTTACAATACATAGGAAATGAAAAAAAAACAATACAAATACATCGAAAGGAAATACATCGAAAGGAAATACATCAAACACAATACATCAAAAAACTACTCGGAAAGATTGTTTTCATCTTCGGATCCGGACAACATAGCTTCCGAAATAACAGCTTCATCACATGATACTTCTTCATCGGAAAGTGTGGGTATTTCACCAATTGCAACCTCTTCATCGTAAACCAACTCTTCAAAGTCAACCGGGATTTCAAGACTTGCTTTGTGTTGTATACGGTCGGCCACGTCCAAATAATCTTTCCAACACATGCACATCTCCAAGGAGGCCGGAGTTAGTCTTGTTCTTCGTTCTGATATCACCCTTCCACTTGTAGAAAAAGCGGATCTCGTGCCATTCGAGATAGAATTGGAAACATAGGCTCTTGTTCTTGCCAAAATGCCAACACATCAAACTTTGAAAGCTCATCTGGATCCATACCCGCGGTCCAATTGCGGGAGGTATAAATTACATACTCGCTATTCATCAAGTGTTCATTTCTTGCCCTTTTGGTTGCTTTATTTGAAGGAGGTTGGTTTCCATACGTTTCCGAATAAAAGTTGTACAAACTTTTGAATTGTTCATTGAAAGGTTTTATTGCATCTCTTGCAAACCACACGTTTGAATCAAAAAGCTCCAAGTAATCCTAAATTGATTCGATATAAACCTCTACCCCGTTTAAGTTAATGCATGGATTCAAAGCGGCGGCACAAGTAAGAATAGGTGGGAGTTGTCCAAAATATTTTTTTATCTTTTCTTTCATTGGAAAAACCATACTTGTATAAACATCACCATTTAATTCAGATTCACTTAATTTTTGCACATTATAGCGATTTGTTGCAATACATAAAGACCCATTGGATAATAAACTCCCGAAACTAATTTTGTGGCATTGTAAAATGCTTCAAGTAACTTGGTTATTTTTTCAATATGATCCCAATTCTCGGGCGCAAATCCATATTCGACAAAACCATTTTGATCCAATTCGTCATGAAAGTATTGTAAAGTTGTCTTTTGTTTTAAAGCACTTAGAAACATAAGATAAGTGGAATTCCATCTAGTAGGAACATCCCAATTAGGCCCTAAAAATGGTTTTCGTGCTTCTTTACAAGCCCTCGTATACGCAACGTATCTTGCATTCCCCGCTTTAAAAAAATCTTTCAACATTTGTTTAAAAGCGTCTTTCATGCAACTTATCGGGGTCACGTCTAGTTCGTCTTGCACAACCAAGTTAATGATGTGTGCAACACAACGACTATGAAAATATATGCCATTAACCGGTGGTTCGTATTTCATCTTTAATTTACCCATGGCGTTTGTATTGTTGCTAGCATTATCCAACGTGATTGAAAAAACTTTATTTTCCAAATTAAACCTTTTTAAGACTCTAACTAACATATTAGCTAAATTCTTTCCCTTGTGAGGACTTGGAAAATCTTCGAATGAAATGACCCGTTTCGTCATTTGCCATGTTTTAGGATCAATCCAATGTGCGGTGACACACATGTATGATCCGGTCAAACCATGAGAGGGGGGGTCCAAATATCCGTAGTTAAATTTACACAAGTATCCAAGTTTAAATAATCATCTTTTATTACTTGTTTAGCCGCTTTACATAATTTCATAGCATCACATTTTAGGGTAGTGCGACTTACATGGTTGTACTTTGGTTGAAGAGTGTTTTGAAACACCCTAGTGATACGCGGGTTGTCAAAGTGGTTGAACGACAGCCCCTCTTGAATCACCATCCCGGCAAATTGTTCTCAAACCAAATCCGGATTATAAGAAAATATACTCCCGTCTCGAATCATAGAAGCTTGACCCTTTGCCGGAGTATTCTTGAGCGTCGGACAATGTCCGAGATAAGACCTAAACGACGAGTTGGCACCGGGCGCCAACAAACCAGAGCAATGCTTACATTGAGCCTTTTTAAAACTGTTTGATAACAAAACGTAGTTGTACTCGCTCTAAACATCGGCGGTATGATTGTGTGAAAGAATTTTAACAACCGTAGGTTTGGGTTCTTATGTTGTTGAATCAACACCGGTAGTAGACGAAATAGCTCTTTTTTACATTGAAGAGATTCGGGTTTGAATTTGATTGAATGTAGAATGAGAAAGATAGAAATTGTGTTGTGTGTTTAAAACATACACACAAAAGGGTGTTATATAGTAAAAAAAACTAGCCAAATGGGTCCCAAATTACCTTACAAAAGCTGCCCCATTAATACTAAATGGTCCTACCCGAAAATTCAAAATTCAAAATTTGAAAACAAAAGACACACTCCTAACCGGTTTTAAACCGGTCAAAATAAACCGGTCCCGGTTAACCATTCCATAAACCGGTTGTAAAACCGATTTTTTCTTCAAAATTAGGAACCGGTCCCTAACCGGCGGTCCCAAAATAAACCGTAACCGGTTATTATCTGCACCTCTAGGTTTGGCTTGCTAACGTGCCATGTGCTCTTCACCACAAACCTATAACACCACGGATAACACAGGCATTGTTGTACCCTATTACAGCCATAAGCGAATTATAGGAGAACAGAAATGGCCATAACATTGCTACGTCATAAACTAGTTGCGTATTAACCTCAAATTTGAGATCACCTCTTTTATATATATGAATTCAAATCACAGAAGCTCTGACTCATCTTTTACTGATGCAACAAACTCCCAGCTCCACAATAATCTACTCAAAACCAGGTCGTTGCATCTCTAACCTCATCGGGGGTCGAGTTTGCTTCAACCACACCATTCCTGTCTTCAAACATAACCGTTTTTACCTTTTTTTTCTTGTTCTCTCTGTTCACTTTGTGCACTTCCCGACCCTAAGGAAGCCTTGTCCTCTTTCTGATCTTTGTTGTCACTCTTAGTGGACCCACCACTCCCGTGTAAACAACTAGCCATTTCCTTCGAATCTGAGACCATAGGTGAAGATACGGATCCCACTTCATCATCTTCAATAGGAAGCATTCTTTTTTAACCCTCTAAAGCAACATGTACTGCTATGTTATCTTCCAAAGCTGATCTTTGGGTGAACGGCTTCTCACCATCAACCTTTGTGTTAGGACTTGATGATGATGCTCCAGTGGGTCCCATATTGGAGGTTCTCACTTCGGGGGTCGACTTTGGATTAGGATCTGCAATTGGGTTGGATGTAGCTACCAGGGTTACTGGCTCGGAATCTTTTCTTCAGGGTTGGTAGTCGGGCGAGATGTTGACATTATAAGAAGGCTCGGTTATTATATGAGGTACAATGGGCAGGTTTGCTAAGGTGTCAAAACATATGTTTTTTCTACAAGTCCAAATCCATCGGTTTATATAAAGATCAACAAAATGAATATATGATCAATGTATATCAGTAGATGGTGTGGAAAAAGTGTAATTGTTGAACAACTTACCAAAAGAGCCTGATTTTCACGGTCAACATTCTCCAAAAACACTCGCCTATGCAGCCTTTGCTGATCGACTTGAGGATTTTTGGCTAAAATTTTCCGCATATCAGCCACTGTGTTTTGTTCCCGTAACATAAGCCAATTTTAGGACATGCATGAAGCAAAGTAATTAAAAATATTGGAATTTATGGTTTGGGATGTGAATTGCCTCCCGGTCATCACCTCTTATTATTATTGGGGACCAGCAACCTACAAGCTAAAGCAAGCAACAAAATATATGAATTAGATCACCTGAGAACGAGATACACAATTACAGGCTGGGCAAAGGTTCAGAATAGTTCGTGTCATAATGAGCTGTCTTTAATTCGTTTTGGTTTTGGGTGCGTCGGCCAGCATTTTTTGTTCTATTTTCTTTATATACTACAAGCTAGTAACTAATGTACGATATAAAAGGTTATAGGCAACTTAATACACTTGTCTTATTAACATGTTATGTTCTTAAGGATTACCAGTTTGACCCGTTTGTTTGAGTACTATATACTGTACTATATACCTGATTTCTAAGTAACTGCTACCTAAGGTGTTAAAAAGGCCACGAATCACACACTTACGTAACTGTGTTAAACAAGGCCTTCAAAGAAAGCAGCTTATTACTCCCCTTCTAGATTAGGATAGTCGAGTAAGAACACAAGGATCTACAAATGCATTGATGCAACTAAAGCTGTTAGTTGAAGAGCATACCTCGATTGTGGCGGAGACTTTATGTCGAGAATTTTGTTTGAATCCATTCACTTAGTACGAACGGTCTTGTTGCATGGGTCATTACACTTGAAATGAAATTTGTAATTTGTAAATATCTACATGGAATTGTGAACCATTATTCACAATACAAGTCTTAACTAAAAATAAACAAACAATCTTTAAGAAGAATGAGGTGCTACCTCAAGCCTGTAAGTGCGAGCAGGACTTCCAGCCGTGAGCCATTATTGAGTAGAGAAACCCAACAACTCCATGAATAACAAACCGGGATTGAGCGGGTTTCACCAGTTTTGGCCGGGCTTGACAGGGTTTTGGCTGGTTTTGACCGGGTTAACAGGGTTGGGTCGGTTTTGGCTTGGTTTGAGTGGGCTTAACCGGATTTGAGCAGGTTTGGCCTGGCTTGTCCGGGGTTGACTCCATCCCTACCAAAATGTAAATTGTGTTTACTGGATACCTGAAATAGAACAAAAGGAACGTTCGTAGTTTTGCATAAGTTACAGATATGTGATTGTGGGACTAGAAAGACTTTGTTTATAATATTTTGTTAAAACAGGATAGGGCTGCACATTCAGCTTGTGTTCTGGTGGTGGAAAAGTAGAAAGTTGGTACATGCAAATAAGCAAGAATTTATGTAAATTATTTCCACTTAGAGCAAAAGGAACGGTCACGTCGTGCCCCGACGTTGGCCGGCGTGACCATACCGCCATCAGCAGCATAGAAGACGGCGTCCCCCCCACCCACGGGCGTGGAAACCGTTGATAAAAAAATCATTTTACCCTTTTGACAATTGTACTTAAAACCCTCAACTATTTTTGGGCCAAATTAAACCCCCAAGGCATATAGCCGTTGGGATTCAAATTTTTCAAAAAAAAATTGTTTTCTTGTGTCCAACGGCTATATAGCCGTTTGAATTAGTTTTTTTTCAAACCACCTCTATATATTCAAAGTTTCATTTATTTTTCATTTTAACAAACAAAAATTTTACACACTCACAAAAATAATGGCGTACCAATGTTCCGCGTTTAACATTGATGATGAAACCGACATTGAAATGTTGGTTAGCGCGTATAATTACTTGCAAGAACAAAAAATCAAACCCCGACTCACCTGAAATGTTATTGAACGTGATCGTGAGAATGGCGAAGCTCGATTGATGGCGGATTACTTTGTCGAATTATCCTCAGTATTGCTGATCCAACTAGCATTAGTGTATCCTTCCAACACTGAAGGATATCCACTATAAGACAAACAATAATACATTGTTCCTTTCAAATACTTCAGTACCCTCTGAATTGCTTGCCAATGCTGAGTACTAGGATTACTAGTGTACCTACTCAGTTTACCTACAGCAAAAGCAATATCAGGCCTAGTACTAGTCATGGCATACATCAAGCAACCAATCACCCTAGAATACTCAAGCTGGGAGACAGCCTGACCATTATTAGGCATTAGTTTCTCACTTGTATCCATTGGTGTACTTACTGGAGTACAATCAAAGTGATTGAATTTCTTTAGAATCTTCTCAATATAATGAGACTGAGAAATTACAATACTATCACTTTCATGTTTAATCCTTATGCCAAGGATAACATCAGCCTCCCCCATGTCTTTCATGGAGAACTTTGATGACGAAAAATCCTTTGTCAAGTTGATCATAACTTGGTCAGTTCCAAAGATTAACATGTCATCAACATATAGGAAATTGATGACTCCTTTATCAGATTCATCAAATTTTCTATATACACATTTGTCATCTTGGTTAAGTGAATAACCATTAGACAAAACCACTTCATCAAATTTATGGTGCCATTGCTTAGGTGTCTGCTTCAGTCCATATAAGGACTTCATCAGTTTACATACCTTGCCTTCATGACCAGGCATGATGAAACCTAGAGGTTGGTTCATGTAAACCTCCTCATCCAAATCACCATTTAAGAATGTTGTCTTCACATCCATCTGATGAATGATCAGATTTTGAATACTTTCTAGAGCAATCAGCATTCTTATGGTACTGATACGTGCTACTGGAGCATAAGTATCAAAATAGTCTATCCCAAACTTTTGTTTAAAGCCTTGAATGACTAGTCTTGCTTTGAACTTTTCAACAGTTCCATCTACCTTCATTTTCCATTTGAAAATCCATTTGTTACCAAGTGGAGTGCAACCTGGATGTAGATCAACCAACACCCAAGTGTTGTTTCTCATGATGGAATCCATCTCATCATTTATCTTTTCTTTCCAGAATGCAACATCTTAGGACTACATTGCTTCATCAAATGTCTTGGGATCATCCTCAACATTAGTGATCCTTTCAGCGATAGGAGTATTGGTTAGAGACCTCATCCCTTGTACCTTCAATTAAATATAATTGAAATTCGGGCCTAAAGTTCTTTGGATTCTTATGCCTTGTGCTTCTTCTAATCTCAAGTTGCTGAACCACAACCTCATCAGTGATCCTTTCAGGTTCCACTGAAGCACCAACGTCCTCACCTCCAGTAGGATTCCTAAGGCTTGGTCTAGGGACTGATGAGAATTTATTCACATCAAAGTTAGCATCCCTTGATTCAATGATTGAGTTTATTGAGACTGAATCATTAGGTTCAATAACATAGAACCTATAGGCCTTAGAATGCTCAACATATCCAACAAAGATGCATTCAATGCCTCTTTCACCCAAGGTTTTCACCTTTGGATCAAGGAGTCTTACAACTTCCCTACAACCCCAAACCTTGAGGTAGTTTAGGTTTGGTTTACTTTTAGTCTAGGGTTCATAAGGGGTAATCTTGTTCCTTTTGTTAGGAACCCTATTTAATAAATAGCAAGTTGTTAACATAGCTTCATCCCAAAACCCTTGACTCAGTCCAGAATAAGACAACATGGAGTTAACCATTTCCTTTAGTATTTTATTTTTCCTTTCAGATATACCATTTTGCTGAGGGGTATAGGGAGCAGTCATTTCATGGATAATACGAACAGACTGAAAATACTGAGCATCCATGTACTTACCTCCCCTATCAGTCCTTAATCCTTTGATTTGGACTCCTTGTTGTAATTCAACTTCAGTCTTAAATACTTTAAATTTATCTAATGCTTCATTCTTAGCATGTAACAAATAAAGATAGCAAAACCTGGAAGCATCATCAATAAATGTTACCAAGTATTTCTTATTCCCTAATGAGGGAGTAGAATGAAAATCCACATAGATCACTATGGATTAGCTCCAAGACTTTAGTTTCATGTTTTACATCTTGAAATGGTTTCTTAGTTATTTTGTGCAGCATGCAAGTCTGACACTTTTTAGTGTCCATGTCAAATGCTGGGATTAACCCATACTTAGACATATCTTGTATCCTCTTAAAGTGGACATAGCCCAGCCTAGCATGCCATAGTGAAGAATCCTTCAGTTTACTGGTGGACACTGAGGCTGAACAAATGTTTACACTACCAGCACCAACTCAGTTAATGCTGGTGATAGTTTCACAAACAATATTAAGCCTGAACATTTGATTACTCAAATAACCAAAACCAATAAACACACCATGTTTGGATAAAAAAATTTATTAGATTCAATCACTTGTTCATAACCACAATTATTCAAAACACTACTAGAAACCAAGTTCTTCCTAATATTAGGAACATGCGAAACATTAAATAAGGAAATAATCTTTCCAGAACTAAACTTAAGATCTACACAACTACGTCCATGCACTAGGGCTGTTGATTCATTTCCCATTTGAAGAATAGATCCATCATTTAGTGACTCATAATTCTTGAACCAGCATCTATCTTTACACACATGAACAGTTGCTCCAGAATAAACCCACCACGCAGCATCATCATCCTGTACAAAATAAGCTTTAGATACATATGTGACATAATAAATCTGGAGAGATTCATTAAATATATTATGACCTTTCACTGTTGTGTCGTTTGAACCAATCACTTAACCATTTGTGCCTGATCCACTAGCTTTGCTGCCAGTACCAACACCTTTGCAATCCCTTTCAAAGTGTCCAGGTTTCCCACACTTCCAACAAGCCACTGATGACTTCTTGTTAGGATTAACTTTGGTGGTATCCTGATGCTTACATTTGCCCTTGTTGTCATTGTACCTGATGGAGTTGTTATGCTCTACCATATTGACAATTGATGAACTAGCAACATTGTTGCTCTTTCGCTTGTCATTGTCCAGCACCCTGAGGGATTCCTCAATGCGCAAATGACTGCCCAACTCAACAAGAGTTAACTCCTCCTTATTATGTTTCAAGGTGTGCTTGAAATCTTTCCAAGAAGGAGGGAGTTTATCTATGACACAAGCATGAATGGTCTCATCCATGTGCATATGATGTTGTGTAAATCTACCAAGTATACCAAGAAGTTCATTGTATTGTTCCATGACTGGTCTTGAATCAGTCATTTTGTAATTTGTGAAATCACTCACAAGGAACTTCTTACTTGATGCATCCTCAGCCATATATTTGGCTTCCAAGGAATCCCATAGTTCTTTACCAGATTCAGAATTTTGGTAAATATCAAATAAGGAATCAGACATACCATTAAGAGTAATTGTAACACCCCATTTGTTAAGATGGAATGTTACAGTAAATTATGGCGTGTCATCAAATGCAAGGTAAATGTCTAAACATTTATGACCATAAATAGAAATACCAGAATCAAACATCGGTAGTCTTGTAGCTCATACACAAGCAATATAAAGTACTGTAGATGAAAGGACTAACAATGTCCAAAATGAAGTAAAGTATGATAAAGTAGGAAGGAAATGCAAAAAGTAATGAAGGCTGGATAGCTTCCATCCGAATGCACATACTCTGAAGTTCCTACTTGCGTTCTTGGGTACTTGCCGTTTGGGAACATGGAAAAGTAGACGGGTGAGCATAATGCTCAGTGCGCGGATATACAATAAAACATGGAAGACATAGTCTATGAAAGCACATAAGAGCATAAAGCATGAATGGCAGCGGAAATGAATAAGTCCTGGGAAAACCTGGGCATATAACATGTTTTACGGATTTTAGTTCTGAAAATATAGCTTATGTTTACTTGTAAAATCTGTATTAGTTTACCATACAATATAGCCAATATAGGTCATGAGGTCAACAACGTGCATGAATACATAGAGGGGTGACATCGTCATGCAATTAGAGGGGTTGCCGCTAATTATACTGGTCTGGGTAGGAGGGATCAACTCCTTGTGAAGGATGCAAGGCACACACCACATTCACCATGAAATCATAACTGAAACATGTAACTAGGATGCACCCATACGCCCCACATGATAACATAATAAATATAATGCCCAAATAACTGAAAGGGACGCCACGAGCTATCACTCCGCCGTGGTGAAGTCATAACACTAGTGCCTCTAGTGTTTTAGTTATGGTACCTTCATAACTAGGTGAAACTGGTTATGCATGTATATGGCTAAGGTAACTATTTAACATAAGCATTCAATCTGTAACTACTTGGAAAACAGTTGACTGTATATGGGAAATCCTAATGAAGGAAGAGATTGTCCTTACTGAAGGACGGGAAATCCGTACCTTATGTCCTGTAGAAGCTAATGAAAACAATGAAGACTAATCCGCATCGACGGATAACACCACATAAGAAATATGGACGTGTATGAGTTATCTGAATTACGTGTGTTTTACTGGTTATGTGTGTTATTAGCTTGTTATACGTATTCTGTCATGTTTTACTGTTTACTGTGTTAACTGTAGTTATTCTGATGTTCTGTTAAGTATTAATCATGTAATAGTGTATTATAATACTTGTATTGTAATACTAAGTAACTTTCTAAAAATAGTTGGTTTCCATAAATAGTAAGTTTCTAAAAATAGAAAGTTTCCAAAAATAGTAAGTTTCCATAATTAAAAATAAGCTTGATTATAAGAAATAAATAAAGTTTTGATAGTATAATACAAGTCATGGTTATAGCTTATTAATTAAATAACTGGGTAATTAATTAAACTATACGTTATATGATTTTAATTAAAATACATGTTTTAATTAAATGACTAAGTAAAAATACTTTAGGTTATACATGAATTAATTTAATAAATTAATTAACCTAAACTTTAATATAACATGACTTATAAAAATAGTTTTTATAAAAACCCGAATCCCGAGTCCGTGTTCTATATAGGCCGAACCAAATAAACTATACAAAAGTCCCACCGAGACCTTGGAGAGGTCTCGGTTGACACTAACTAAACTAACAAACATGCAAAACATACCCCGACTTAAAGTCGAGGTCTTTTGGTCTCGGGTACGAACAAACAAAACCAACCGAGCCCCCTTTGGGGTCTCGGTGGTGTCTCGGTTACACCAAACCGAACCAAAACCAACACCTAAACATACCCCGACCCTTGGTCGGGGTTTCTTGTTGCGTCTGAGCCAAAACCAACCCAAGCCGAGAGTCATGAGACTCTCGGTGGTGGTGAAGAAAACAAAGCCGAGCCCCATTTGGGGTCTCGGTGTCTTGGCCGAACCACAACCACGCCAAACCAAACCCGAAAACATGAAATTAATTAATCATAGGTTTGTTATTACATATTCTTGATGATTAATTAATTCAAAACATGAATTACATAAGAAATTAAATAAGATGAAAAGGGGTTTGATTATACCAACGTGAAAAGAACAAAGGAATGATCACGAACACAAAACCAACAACAAAAATCGTCTGAATCGTCCTTGTGGTTGATAGTGGCCGGCGATAATGGTAAGACAAGGAGGAAGGGTTTGCAAAATTTTAATTAAACTAGAATGAATGAAAGAAAAATCATGTGTTTTAGTTAAATGTGGTCTTGGGCCAAAAAGCCCACCTTCTCCTTTCTCTTGTCTTAGCCACGGCATGTGGGGCCCACTAAGGGAAACCCGAAGTTTTTCCGTCTAAAATAATTAGCGTGCATGTTTGTGAGTTAGTATTCGTGATTTTGGTATTCGTGATCGTGTCACATTTATATTATTCATGATTGTTCGTTATTTAATGTCGTGACACGTGTATTAATATTATAAATGGAAAGTTTAATTTTATCGTGTTTTCATAAGTTACTGTTCACGTGTACTGTTCATAGGATTTTAATGCGGGTTTTACAACTCTTCCCCTCTAAAAGAACAATTCGTCCTCGAATTGGAGAAACGTAAACTGAAAGAAAACATACCCGAATTAGAACTGGAAATGAGGGTAAGAAGTCCGTATAGACTCCTCCGTCTCCCAAGTGGCTTCCCGCTCAGGATGATCCCTCCAGAGGATTTTGACGAAAGGGATCGTCTTCCTCCGCATGACACGATCTTGTCGCTCAAGAACTCTCTCGGGTTCTTCAACATATGAAAGATCCTCTCGAATCTGATCAAGTGGATACTGGACAACATGAACTGGATGATAGTTGTATCCTCTGAGTAAAGACACATGGAACACGTTGTGAACGTCTGATAGCTGAGGCGGTAACGCTAAACGGTATGACAGTTCACCAACGCGTTCTATGATGTCGAACGTTCCGATGAAGCAAGGACTGAGATTCCCTCTGATTCCAAAACGTTTAACTCCTCGTGCAGGTGATACCTTCAGGAAAACGTGATCACATAAGTTGAAAGATACATCTCTACGACGTTTATCAACATAGCTCTTTTGACGAGCACGAGCTTCCTGAAGCCGCCTTGGCGACAACGACCTTATCATTGGTCACCTCAATCATCTCTGGACCCTCAAGAAGTCGTTCGCCCACCTGATCCCAGCAGATTGGGGCGCGACACTTTCTACCATACAACATCTCAAAAGGAGCACACTTGATGCTAGCGTGCCAATTGTTGTTGTATGCAAACTCTACTAGGAATATATAATCATCCCAGCTTCCTGACCACTCTAGAGCACATGATCGCAGCATGTCCTCTAATGTCTGAATGGTATGTTTCGACTGTCCATCAGTCTGAGGATGAAGGTAGTGTTGAGCTTAAGTTTGGTGCCCCAAGCTTTCTGCAGACTCTGCCAGAAAAGTGATGTGAAACGGGGATCTCTGTCAGAGATGATTTGTAATGGAGTACCATGTAGTCTCATGATCTCCCTCTGGATTGTGTCTGCTAATTTGCTGACCGAATGCTCCTTGCGAATCGGCAGAAAATGAGCAGATTTAGTCAACCTATCCACAATAACCCAGATAGCATCGTTATTCTTTTGAGTAACCGGAAGACCAGTAACAAAATCCATGGAGATTTTGTCTCACTTCTATGCTGGAATATCTAGTGGTTGTAATAAACCACTAGCTCGCTGGTGTTCGATCTTCACCTGTTGGCAGATCATACATTTAGAAACGAAGGTGGAAACATCCTGCTTCATACCACTCCACCAAAAGTGTTGCTTGATGTCGTGGTACATCTTGTTAGAACCAGGATGTATGGTAAATGGAGAGCTGTGAGCTTCAGTCAGCACAGCTTCCCTGAGTGTAGGATCATCAGGAACCACTAGTCTAGTGCCATGACATAAGATACCATCGTTGTCAACATGAAATTCTGTCTGCTGATTAAGGTTCTAAATGATATCCCAAATCTCACCATCGTCCTTCTGAGCTTCCTTGATCCTAGAATGTAAGTCTGGTTCCACTCTAAGATTAGCCCAGTAACCGTGTTGTCGTCGTACACCAAACTCTATATCAGTCATCTCTAGGTCACGGATGATCTCCTTTGCAATCCACATGCCAGCAATCATACCCGACCTTCTTCTTAGAGCATCTGCCACCACATTCTCCTTACTAGGATGGTACTGAATGTTGGTGTCGTAGTCCTTCAATAGCTCTGACCATCTCCTTTGTCTCATGTTCAGTTCCTTCTGGGTGAAGATGTATTTGAGACTCTTGTGGTCGGTGAATATGTCACATGATTCACCATACAAATAATGTCTCCAGATCTTCAATGCGAAGACACTGCTGCAAGCTCTAAATCATGAGTAGGATAGTTTTCTTCATAAGGTTTCAGCTATCGTGATACGTATGCAATAACCTTCCCATGTTGCATGAGAACACAGCCCAAACCCTTTCCTAAAGCGTCACTATATATCTGAAATCCACCTGAGCCATATGGGAGAGTAAGAATAGGTGCACTCACTAACTTCTGCTTAAGATCCTCAAAGCTCTTCTCTCGTTCTTCCGTCCAGACGAATTTCTCTCCTTTCCTCATCAGCTTAGTCAAAGGTAAGGCCAACCGTGAAAAGTTCTCTACTAACCTGCGGTAGTAGCCAGCTAAACCCAGAAAACTCCTATCTTCAGTTGCAAATGTAGGTCTCGGCCACTTGGTGATAGCTTCAACCTTTGAAGGATCCATGGTGATCCCCCTCTGCAGATACAATATGGCCCAGAAATGCCACATTGCTTAACCAGAATTCACACTTGGAGAACTTGGCATACAACTGCTTCTGACAAAGAATCTGTAAGACTGTACGAAGGTGTTCCTCATGTTCCTCCTTGGATATGGAGAAAATCAGGATATCATCTATGAACACGATAACGAACTTGTCCAAAAACTTATGGAAGACACGGTTCATCAAATCCATGAAGGCGGCCGGATCATTAGTGAGTCCGAATAGTATGACTACGAACTCGTAGTGCCCATAACGTGTACGGAAAGCAGTTTAGGAATATCATGCTCTTTGACCCGTAACTAATGGTAGCCGGACCTCAGATCAATCTTGGAGAAATACTTGGCGCCCTGAAGTTGATCAAAAAGGTCGTTAATACGCGACAAAGGATAACGGTTCCTGAAACGTGATCTTGTTTAGCTCACGATAGTCTATACATAAACGCATGCTGTCGTATTTCTTCTTCACGAACAGTACCGGTGCACCCCATGGCGATGCACTAGGACGGATGAAACCTCATTCCAGAAGTTCCTGCATCTGATCTTTTAGTTCTTTAAGCTCTATAGGAGCCATGCGATAAGGAGCTTTGTAAATTGGCTATGCACCTGGGATGAGCTCAATTCCAAACTCGACTTCACGAACAGGTGGTGTCACACCCCACCATGGCGGAATATGGGGCGCGACATATGGATATCATCACAACAACAGTGTGTCTATAGAGAGAACTATATGAATTAAAAATGTCATAAAAGGTGACACAAATGTCATGACAATATCTCATCAATGCAGGGGTCTAGGTAAGTAGGTAACAGTCCTACCTCTTACCCAAGACAAACAAATAACACAAACAAAGCAACATATAGGTTCATAGTATCACTTATTGAAACAAACAGATAAATAAACTAAGAAGGAACATGGATCTCCTTCTAAATGCATTCCTACGCGACTCCAATCCTAGCCACATATGTTCTCACACTTAACCACTTTATCACCTGAAAGAGATACTAAAACACGTCAACATAATGTTGGTGAGAGTCATAGGTTTAGACTCCAACCGAAAACAGATTAAAATAAGCTGTGAACCACCATAAACCACTAAACATATGGACAATGTGCTACAAATATGCATTAACAACTAACATTCAAGATCAATCATTCCAAACAAAATCCAAGGCTCCCAGCCTTACCAAACACCATGGTACCATAGGCGCCCATACACCTATGTACCAATCCCAAGGCCCCTCCTTGTCATTATCCATTGGTCCCATAGATGCTCACACATTTATGTACCTCCCCAAGGCCCCTCCTTGTCAATATCCCCTTGGTACCAAGTCAAACCACAATAACTGAGACGGTACGTGTCCCCCGATCCAAATCATAAACACAATCAAGAATCACAAAGCAATTAATCACATAAGTGTACACACAAGTCCATTACCAATCATAAAACATTCACAACATAAGTTATAAAACCAAACAGTGTCTCTTCCATCCCATCTGGAAGTCAAAATCATTAAAAGACATGGGACTATGAAACTTACCTGATTGAGCTTCTCCAAAAGTCCGCACACTAGCAAAAAGCTAACAAACAAAGCACACAATCAAAACATGAACCAAACACTAAGATGGCTCATCAATCTATGATGGACATCTAACCTTCTCCCATATATATACCTCATTTATATGCTCTAAGCATCTCATTACACCCCTCTATAAAGCCCTTAACTTAGTTTACTTCATAACCCGTCCCGTTAACATTTTACCCAAAATAGTCCCGGTTTTTAGGTCTCCAAACTATAAGCCAAAAGCCCACCTAAACATACCCATGATCTCTGTAAAGGAAACCCTATGCCTTTAGATATGTTAGCTAACTCCTCCGTTTTGCCCCAACCTTAAAGCTACTGTTAAGGCCCCGATATATATATATATACTTCTGCCTATCCGCATTTTATCGATTTTGAACATACAAAAAGTTTGTTATGATTAGGGGGTCTTACCCTAACCCATTTGCTTAGCCACCCTTCCGGTCTCTTATTTAATATATAAACCAACACCCATGCTCATTATAAGGCTCAAGTGTACTCCTAAGTACCCCAATCACCTTAAAACGTTAAATTAAACCCGACTGATTTCAAAACTGTTTTGACCTCCGACTGTTGTAACCTGTTTTTGACCCACCTCCCAACCTCCAATTTAGTTCTCGTTTCTTGCATTTGAAAGCCACTTCATCTACCTATTCAGGGATGCTTGGATCGCAAAATAAGAGTTTGTATAACTCTAGATATGATCAAAACAAGTGACTCAAAAATCTGCCCAGTTTTTAAAAACGAATTTAAACATGATTAAACCCTAATTAACATCACTAATAATCACCAATCATTATCCTAATCATGTTAATTGTTTTAAAACCCCTAATTACAGATCTATTAAGAACTCTAATCCAACATATAAATTGATTACATAAAACTTGAAGCCTTAATGCTATAAAACAAGAAAACTATAAGAATTAAATCAAGATTTTTACCTTAAATCTTCAAGAAAATTATTTTTGATGAATCCCTAAATTAGGGCTTTGTAAGAATTCGGCCAAAAGGGGAGAAAATTAATGAAAAACTAATTTGGTGATATAAACATGGTATTTATATGTTTTATTAAAAATGCTTTTCCAAATTGGGCTCAAGTTGGGTCTTTTGGCCCATTATCCTTTCTTTTTCTTTTCTAGTCGGTTTAAAACCCGATTCATATATATATTTTTTTTCTTGTTAAGATTTATTATTATGTTATTAATAATACCTTAATTTACCTTAATTTATTTCAGCTCCTAAAGCCTCCGAAACCTTAAAACCGTAAAACTAGTCAATTTTACGCGTATACCGAAAAAACGTAAAATATACAGTTTTAAAAAAATCTTAAATTTTGAAATAAACTTTATAACTAAGTCCTAAATTACTTAAAACCATCCCGAAAAATACTCACATGACTAAACAGCTTACCCGAGACCTCTAAATGCTAAACCCCAAATCGTAAAAAAAAAATACGATTTACTATAATACATATACGTATACGTAAAACCACTAAATAACACCATTTCATTTCATAGTCACTAATTTGTGAACTCATGAACATGAAATAACCGTTCCTCGATTTACTTATGAGTACTTTATACCCATAAACGATATCCACACCAACCTCGTTCACGCAAAATAACATGTAAACACACAAATCACATAGTCACACATAAATTAACCTTAAAATAAGACCAAGTGACGAACCTCAAAACCAAGGTTGTCACATCACTCCCTCCTAATAGAAATCTCGTCCCGAGATTTACTCCTTAGGATCGTCATTATCAATTAGCTGAGGATACTTGCTCCTCATAAATCTTTACCGTTCCCACGTGAACTCTAGTCCACGTTCCAAATTCCATCTACCCATAACTACGGTATATTACCCTTTTTATCCAACGTCCTAGCTTCACGACCCAAAATCTTTATCGGCTCTTCGATAAAACGAAGACTCGTATCCAAACTAATATCATCTAACGGTACTTGCAAGTTAGTTCTTGCTAAGCATTTCCTCAAGTTTGATACATGAAATACGTCATGCACACTACTCAATTCCTCCGGTAATCTCAACCTATACGCCACTAGCCCAATCCTTTCAAGAATTTCAAATGGACTCACAAATCTAGGTGTTAACTTCCCTTTTCTTTCCAAACAGCATCACCCCTTTCCATGGTGAAACCTTTGGCATAACTTTATCTCAAATCTCAACGGCTTACGCCTCTTGTCCGCATAGCTCTCTTGTCGGTTCTTTGCTATTTTCAACCTCTACTTAGTCACTGCCACCACCTCCATAGTTTTCCAGTCCACCTCCGGTCCAATACGTTGGCCGCTTCTAACTTCATCCCACTGTAACGGTGATCCACCTCATCTCCTATGAATTAACTCCACCAGTTTCTACTACAATTCCTATCACCATACCTAACGGCTTCTATCCTCTACGAATTTTCCATAATTCAGAAGTTCTCCCAACCTTAAACACATCCAATGGTATATGCAGGATTATATAACCAAAAGCTTCCCATAATATTCACAAGAAACATGTCATAACCACCACCTCATCCTTGCTTTCCCATGCTCGGCACCAAGTAACTAACCATCCTTCATACTAACATGTGTTACACCTTTTCTCTAGGTGGACGTTCCATTGTTCGTGACTACTAACCTCTTGCTCTAACGGTTTCTCTTCAATATCAACCCACTATCTTCACAACCTCTTGCTCCCTCGAATCATTCTTCCTCCATACTACTTTTCGCTTGTCTCTCCGCAATCTTAATTTCGATACCATCTTATATCCCGTCTTCAGCCTATAATTTAGGTGTTTCCTACTTTATTCCTTACATCCTCATCAATGGGGAATATGCCCCTCTCACCGGTGACTCTCTCTTTGTAGGAGAATTCTTCCTAATATAATGCGTTCTCCAACTATCTCCAAATCTCACGCCAATGCTCTAGGCGTCTTTCTCAATTACCCCTATAGTATGCTCATACCAAACAATAGTCTATCAACGGTATACTACGCTTGCTTCCCATCATTTCTTCCCTTGCCATAATCCTTCATAAGGCATTCCATACATATTAGGCTAACTTTTACGCAAAACCCTCTATTCCATCACATCCGTACGCAATCCTTCCAACTTCTCAACTACGTGACTTCTCATTCCTCTTGAAATATGAGATGAATTAGTCAGTCTATCGACTATCACCCAACTCTCGTCGTACTTATTCCTCCACCCCATTATGTATCCCTTTCACCAACTTCGTCCTTACATTGCCTTTTCTAAGCTACTCCTATCTATGTAGGAAGTATAGTCTACGTCCCTTTTCTCCATATGATTGTCCAAGCCACGCAACATACATGTTGACGCGTTCTCTGATTTAGACAACTCAACTCGTGCAACCTACATCCTTCATCCAAACCACCCTAATACGTCATCCATATAGTTCAAGTTAGTCTCAGCTTCACTTTATTCTTCTTATTCCATGTCTCATCAACCATGCTTGCCTTTCCCAGATGGTACTTGGCCTTGCAATTTTCTTTCATCACTTAACTCCACCCATCACCTTTGCCAAATGTTCAATCAAAATGATTGGATATGTGTTAGAGACATTCATGATCCGTATAGATCATTCTCTATGTATAGTACCCCAAATGCCTCTAGCATTCTAGGCAGGTATAACAGTCCAACTCCACTGACTAAGTCTTATCTAGTTCTTCCAAATCTTTAGTTCTTGCATCGTATAAGCAATCGCCTTTCTTTGTCGTTCTCGTACACCTCCAAATCCTTGCTTCACGTATCGTCATGCTTCACGAATTCATCTAGTCCTTCCAACAATGCCAAGACCGGATCATTATCCAATCACCTCTTCAGCCTCCAAAACGCTTCCTCATCCCTCTTTACTTCGCCCCTTGCTGGTTACATGATATACCATCATCTCTAACTACTCATCCTGGTAAACTTAATTCTAAAACTCGCCCTTGAAGAACTTACGTATAATTCCCTTTCCCAAACAACCCCAAAACCAACTCATAATTAGCCTTACTCTCTTTCTTAGACTTTGAGTAGATCAGCATATCGTCGATACTCCCGATGACAACTTGTCTGTATACGGTCATGCATACTCGGTTTATTGGCTCATTGAAAACCGCTAGTGCTTTAGCAAAGCCAAATGCATAATCGTAGGCCCAAAGCTTCCATAAAACATTCTTATCCATTTCTACTACATCATCCTTGCATCCTCTCTTGACGGCAATACAAACAAATTTCTACCTCGCTCTACTCGCTAAATTCTACACACCTTCTAAAAGATCGACACTTCCTCTTATCAAACCTTCCAACCGCTTTCCCATCACATTTGCTACTAGGCAACTCAACATTTATCTTGCATCCCTTGCTATTTTTTCTAACAACTATTGCCCTTAAAATCATTCTATCAACAACACCTTGGAAACATCACATCCCCTTTCAACATTCTCTATGACGCGTTACTTGTGCCAATATCCATACTTTATACAAATATCTATTCATCTACCTTGGTATTCCAAAGAGACCTCATGACCACATTAGTTCGTCTACGAACTTCTAACTCTTTCCTCCTCATTAAGGGCATTCCACGCATTCTCTCATGACCACCTACTAAATCGTGTAGGCATAATCAAGTCTTCCATATGACTACCTCAATGCTCCCAATCAATACGAAACGAAAACTACATCTTGAATCCACCAGATACGATCAACGAATCAAACCAACGGATAACTAACGACATTTCACGTGCATGAGTTAAAACAGACCAAAACCACAAAACTCAAAAGAAAACTCAAACCCGAAACATGTATCAATTCCAAATGACCTTTGAAAACAACAACCGACCCAAGAAAAACCCAACAGAAAAAAAACCAAAACATATTACAACCCGCGACACATTATTTAATAACCTTGCACAAAGGATTATTTTTTTCAAAAAGAATTTTTTTTTACCTCTCCACATCTATGTGAATGAAACAATCTACCACCAACCCTCTAGATGATCTCAAGGATCAACTCAAAGTCTAGATACCCTGAACACCCTAAATCATAAGTTTAAAACTACTATTCAAAACTCAACCTTGAACCCGACACTCGTACAAAATGTTCGACCAAGCTACTGTCCTCCCATGACTATACTTTCTGAATATTGGAAAAGTACGTTCTGATTACATAATTTTAGGCTTTTGAATCACTCAAAAAACTTTAAAAACAAATAAGTTATGACCAAAACAATTTTTATACTAGTTGTTTTAAAAACTAAAGAATCATCTTAGTGATTTAACGTAATCTTTGTTAAATGAAAAGAATAAATGTATGTTAAATTTTCATGAACTCATTTTAGTCTTGTACTCTTAATTATAAACGATGTAAATCGGTTAAACTCACTTACATGAAATATTCAAGTAGAAAATTTTATTTTACTTTACTTTAAAGAAAGTATTTTAGAATTTTGAAATAAATAAGTATTGATTACATATTAAAAATAAACTATGTTACATTTCTTTGCAAACACGGCTCATAAACCTTACCTTTATTTTACTGCATACAACCAACTATCCAACTCTATAGTAGATTTCCAAGTCTTTTTCAATATATACGGACCAAAAGAAATGTAAGAATAAGCACAAAAGATTTCATTATCCCAAATACATCCGAAGATATTCAAATAGACTTAACACCAAAAACACCATTTTAAAACGGACACGTGAAATAGGAAACTCGAAGAATACGCCACAACAGAGGTTGGATATCTAAAAAGAAGCGAGCTAGCCACCCTCCTAAGGATACAATCGATAATTATAGGGTATCATACATATATAGGCATATCGGGATACATATACTTAAATCCGTCTAACATCTACTATACAAGCATATATTAACCCTCTTTCATGCAATCATACTTAGGAATCCATTGGAGTTATGGTACTTGTATAACTATGTTGTCCACCATACTTATACAATTACCCTTTCCCCAATGCACTCCCTCCTATGATGACACTTATAAGAATTAATACAACACATAACACATATATCCATCTGCTCACATAAGCTCATAACCACATAAACAATAAAGTCCAAACTCCATCCATTAAAATAACATAGTCAAACTCTTGAAATACATAAATCTATAGTCTAGCTAAAACAGCATAGACTAAATCCAAAACGAAAACATAATCAGTTATAAGTCATGTCGCCCATAAGAGTGGAAACAGCTTAAAATCCTTCATATCCACCTACTCCTAATAACTCGAACCACCACATGATTCTTAGGGAACATGACTTAAACATCAAAAGAAAAATACTATACCTCAGGTACATAAAATAACCCAACAAAATATAGAAACTACCATGTACCAAATTATGTACTATAATGTACAATTTAAGCAAAATACGACAATGACTAGCGTGGATGATTATGGTTCAACCAACACTAGTCACACCCCGAAAAGAAAATAACATGTGGCTAAGTATGAACTACTATGGTTCAACCCATACTAGTCAAAACTTAACAAACATCGCAAGTAAAAACCAATAACATCCAGAAAACTTTAATTAATATAAAATGCACACATACTCCTATGACGCCTATATGCAGGGACCCTTAAGCTATAGACTAGGTTACTAGACTAGGCAACCTAATTCTCTATAACCATTGTCTCTGATACCATTCTGTCACACCCCACCATGGCGGAATATAGGGCGCGACGTATGGATATCATCACAACAACATCGTGTCTATAGAGAGAACTATATGAATTAAAAATGTCATAAAAGGTGACACAAATGTCATGACAATATCTCATCAATGCAGGAGTCTAGGTAAGTAGGTAACAGTCCTACCTCTTACCCAAGACAAACAAATAACACAAACAAAGCAACATATAGGTTCATAGTATCACTTATTGAAACAAACAGATAAATAAACTAAGAAGGAACAGGGATCTCCTTCTAAATGCATTCCTACGCGACTCCAATCCTAGCCACATATGTTCTCACGCTTAACCACTTTATCACCTGAAAGAGACACTAAAACACGTCAACATAATGTTGGTGAGAGTCATAGGTTTAGACTCTAACCGAAAACAGATTAAAATAAGTTATGAACCACCATAAACCACTAAACATATGGACAATGTGCTACAAATATGCATTAACAACTAACATTCAAGATCAATCATTCCAAACAAAATCCAAGGCTCCCAGCCTTACCAAACACCATGGTACCATAGGCGCCCATACACCTATGTACCAATCTCAAGGCCCCGCCTTGTCATTATCCATTGGTCCCATAGATGCTCACACATTTATGTACCTCCCCAAGGCCCCGCCTTGTCAACATCCCCTTCGTACCAAGTCAAACCACAATAACTGAGACAATACGTGTCCCCCGATCCAAATCATAAACACAATCAAGAATCACATAGCAATTAATCACATAAGTGTACACACAAGTCCATTACCAATCATAAAACATTCACAACATAAGTTATAAAACCAAACAGTTTCTCTTCCATCCCATCTGGAAGTCAAAATCATTAAAAGACACGGGACTATGAAACTCACTTGATTGAGCTTCTCCAAAAGTTCGCGCACTAGCAAAAAACTAACAAACAAAAGCACACAATCAAAACATGAACCAAACACTAAGATGACTCATCAACCTATGATGGACATCTAACCTTCTCCCATATATATACCTCATTTATATGCTCTAAGCATCTCATTACACCCCTCTATAAAGCCCTTAACTTAGTTTACTTCATAACCCGTCCCGTTAACATTTTACCCAAAACAGTCCCGGTTTTTAGTCTCCAAACTATAAGCCAAACGCCCACCTAAACATACCCATGATCTCTATAAAGGAAACCCTATGCCCTTACATATGTTAGCTAACTCCTCTTTTTTGCCTCAACCTTAAAGCTACTGTTAAGGCCCCGATATATATATATATATATATATATATATATATATATATATATATATATATATATATATATATATATATATATATATATATATATATATATATATATATATATATATATATATATATATATATATATATATATATATATATATATATATATATATACTTCTGCCTATCCGCATTTTATCGATTTTGAACATACAAAACGTTTGTTATGATTAGGGGGTCTTACCCTAACCCATTTGCTTAGCCACCCTTCAAGTCTCTTATTTAATATATAAACCAACACCCATGCTAATTAGAGGGCACATGTGTACTCCTAAGTACCCCAATCACCTTAAAACGTTAAATTAAACCCAACTGATTTCAAAACTGTTTTGACCTCCGACTGTTGTAACCTGTTTTTGACCCACCTCCCAACCTCCAATTTAGTTCTAGTTTCTTGCATTTGAAAGTCACTTCAATTACCTAATCAGGGATGCTTGGATCGCAAAATAAGAGTTTGTAGAACTCTAGATATGATCAAAACAAGTGACTCAAAAATCTGCCCAGTTTTTAAAAACGAATTTAAACATGATTAAACCCTAATTAACATCACTAATAATCACCAGTCATTATCCTAATCATGTTAATTGTTATAAAACCCCTAATTACAGATCTATTAAGAACTCTAATCCATCATATAAATTGATTACATAAAACTTGAAGCCTTAATGCTATGAAACAAGAAAACTATAAGAATTAAATCAAGATTTTTACCTCAAATCTTCAAGAAAATTATTTTTGATGAATCTCTAAATTAGGGTTTGTAAAAATTCGGCCAAAAGGGGAGAAAATTAATGAAAAACTGATTTTTGTGATATAAACATGGTATTTATATGTTTTATTAAAAAGGCTTTTCCAAATTGGGCTCAAGTTGGGTCTTTTGGACCATTATCCTTTCTTTTTCTTTTCTAGTTGGTTTAAAACCCGATTCATATATATATATATATATATATATATATATATATATATATATATATATATATATATATATATATATATATATATATATATATATATATATATATATATATATATATATATATATATATATATATATATATATATATATATATATATATATATATATATATATATATATATATATATATATATATATATATATATATATATATATATATATATATATATATATATATATATATATATATATATATATATATATATATATATATATATATATATATATTCTTTTTAAGACTTATTATTATGTTATTAATAATACCTTAATTTACCTTAATTTATTTCAGCTCCTAAAGCCTCCAAAACCTTAAAACCATAAAACTAGTCAATTTTACGCGTATACCGAAAAAACGTAAAATATACAGTTTTAAAAAAAATATTAAATTTTGAAATAAACTTTATAACTAAGTCCTAAATTACTTAAAACCATCCCGAAAAATACTTACTTGACTAAACACCTTACCCGAGACCTCTAAATGCTAAACCCCAAACCGTAAAAAAAAATACGATTTACTATAATACATGTATACGTAAAACCACTAAATAACACCATTTCATTTCATAGTCACTAATTTGTGAGCTCACGAACATGAAATAACCGTTCCTCGATTTACTTATGAGTACTTTATACCCATAAACGATATCCACACCAACCTCGTTCACGCAAAATAACATGTAAACACACAAATCACATAGTCACACATAAATTAACCTTAAAATAAGACCAAGTGACGAACCTCAAAACCACGGTTGTCACAGGTGGTATGTCTGGAAGTTTATCTGGAAATACATCAAGAAACTCTGACACGATAGGCTGATCTTAGATCGATGGGGACTCGGCAGAAATGTCATGAATATTGGCTATGAAGCCCTGACAGCCGTGTGATAGCAATGCACGCGCCTCTATGGATGAAATAATTTGTACAGACCTCCCTGGCAGAAAACCATGGTGTATACACTCTGGAGATTTAACATCACCGAAGATAACTCGATAAGTGTGGCAGTCTATCGTAGCCTGGTGTTTGGATAACCAGTCCATGCCCAAAATCAAGTCAAACTCGCACATGTCCAAAGGAAGTTTGTCTACTCTGTGGATCTTATCGTCAAATTCTAAAGGAAGATCTCTGTACACTTGAGTGATTCGTACAGAGTCCCTAAGTGGCGTAGAAATGCATAAGGCATTATCTAATGGCATAGGGGAAATCCTAACACTTACAACAAAAGTTGTGGATATGACTGAATGAGTCACTCCAGTATCACATAGAACACATGCTGCCAAACCATTCATAAAGATATTTCCGTTGATGGTACCTGAAGTCTTGTTCGCCTGGTCTGTAGTAGTAGTGAACACGCGATCAGAAGTAGGAGGTGGCTTGGAGTCGGCATGTCTAGAGGTGCCTTCTATCTCACCCTGGCGATAGTCCTTCTGCTGATGGCCTTGTTGGCCACACTTGAAGCAACCACCAGTACCTCTGCGACAAACACCAAAATGTATGCGTGAACAAGTAGGACAGATGAGATGCGTGAATCCTCCAGCAGGTGTCCTAGTTAGCTCAGAGCCTGTTTCAGGATTACATGCATGAGATATGATCATGGAACATAAACATGATTACATAGAAGGTTAAAATGATTACCAGATAAAGCCGAACGGTTAGGCTGCGAACCTCTACGGTCCTGGTCCCTTCCGTTGCCATTGCTCCTGAATATGAGTGTTGGAGTGTCAGAATAATGAAACATACGCAGTTTAATAATAAGGAAGGTAAATTCAAGGACATGCTGCTGTTGGCATTATTACGGTAATTATCATTACCGCCACGCCTCTCTGAAGCAGAATGATCATTGGTCTGACCGTTTCCCTTGGATGACTGTTGCTGAGTAGCCGGAGTCTTCCGGTCCTCGGTCTTCTGTCTAAAATGGAGAATTGAACAGAGGATGATATAAACATAAAGATACTGAAGGAAATGAATGATTACATTTGGTGAGTGAAGATACCTCTTCATTGTTTGGTCATCACCAAACTCCTCTCGTTCTTGAAGTATCTCCAGCTTACGGGCTGCATCAGCCACTTGTGCCACTGTAGTGAAAGTATCACATACCAAGCTGTTGGCGACCGAAGTGCGAAGTGCCTAGCGAAACTTCTCAGCTTGCTCTGCAGCAGTACCAGCTGCTGCTTCTAGAAAACCAGCCAAACGGAGAAACCTCTGCATGAACTCATTGCTGTTTTCACCAGCAACCTGCCGAATGTTGTGGTAATCCCTCTTGAGTTTCTCCTGCTCAGCATGTGGAAAGTACTGCTTAAGGAAGAGTTCTTTAAACTGGTTCCAAGTCAGTTGTGCAACCTAATCATCACCACCGTTGGACTGCTTGACTGACTTCCACCACTGCAGCACATCACCTTCAAACTTATAGAAAGCCAGTCTTGCCTTGAAGACACCGTCACAACCCATCGCATCGAATATCTTCTCGATGTGAGAAATCCAAGCTTCAGCCTCGTTGGGGCTGTCAGTCAGCTCAAACGAACGGGGTTGCTGTTTGTTGAATCTCTCCAACCAAGTCGTGACGGTAACATGTGGAGGAGGTTAAGGATTGTTGTTGTTGTTGTTGTTATGATTTCCATGAGCATGGAATTCCGCATGAACTTCGTCCCTGATCTCATTGCGAAGTTGGGGAAGGAGGGCTTGCAGAGCTGCATTGACAGTTGCAGCCAAATCTGGAGTATTGCGTGCGTTCATCATCTGACAGTTTAAAACAACAAAATGCAACATAAATGATAAGTCTAAAATGAGATGAACATAAAATGCATGAACAATGTATAAGTTGATAACTTTGGTTTTACCTAGTTAAAAATTAAAGTTCGTTGTGTTGGTCTAATCGAATTGATCCTAGTTAACTATGCGACTCAGTCGTTCTTTGGTGGAAACAAATGTTGTGTCGTTGTAGTATATTGAAATGCAAGACTTAAAAGTAAATGACGTTAATTTAAATTTAAAACTAATTAAAATGTAAATGTTGCAAATTTTAAAGCTTTGAAAAGTAATTTAATTAAATGACTTAAAATTAAAACGTGACGGAAAATGAATCAATTTAAAACTTAAAACTTAACAAAAATAAACAAACAAAGTGAATTCCATCGCAATGCGATCGGAATCCTGTCGCAATGTCACCCGAAGGAATCCAATCGCAATACCGATCGCAATCACCTATCGCAATAACAAAAACAGACCTGTCGCAATGATCCCAATCGCAATCCTATTGCAATAATTCCAATCGCAATACCGATCGTAATACCACCAAAATCAAACCAAACGCAATCCCAATCGCAATCTGCGTCGGAATGCAAAACCCTTATGCGATGCAGCGATCGCAATGTGGATCGGAATACCCCGTCGCAATGGGGTTTATCATTGCGATGGCTTGTGATTCAAAATAAGCAAATCTAATAAGCTAACTTGAATAAGCACAAACCAAAACTTGATTAAAAAGATATAAAACGAGACAATAAGCAGCAAAGTTAAATATTTTTTAAGACACGAAATAAGAAAAAACAATAAGCAAACTTTTAAGAAAAATGAAACTTTTTAGAAAACTAAGAAAAACAAATAAGCTAAGTACAAAACAAGCCAATAAGATTGTGAAACTTATAGCTTATCTCATACAAAAACTTAGATAAAAGTAAAAGGGTAAACTTTTTAATCAAATAAGCAAAGAGATTAAGCAATTTCTTACTTAATCCGAATTTAAAACAAATAAAAACAAGAAAAGTAGAATGAGAATGGTAAAATAAAGCTTGATCAAAGGTAAATAAAAATTAAAGCAACAAAATTAAGAACACTTACTTGGAATTAAAATGAATTAAAGGTGCAAGACAATGTATTTAAATTGACATGTATTTAAATGACAAGGTAATTAAAAGGTGGAAGACTAATTGTCACACTTAGCCAACAAAATGAAATGAAAACACTAATGAACTATTTATAGGGGAGATTAGGGAGGTGCTTAGGAAGCTTACTCCCCTCTTTCTTCTTTCCTTAATTGCGTCATTAAGTCCTTAATCTTCTTGATTCTTTGACTTAAACGACTTTGTCTCGGGATTTCTTTTAAACCCGTCTTGTAATTCTTCAATAAATTAGACTTGAGTTCTTTGGCTTTTAGTAAACTTCCGTCTTTTGACTTTTTCTTCGATAAATCTTCAGAATTGGTCTTGTACTTCCGTTCTTTTTGCACTCTTGACTTCTTGACTTCGTCTTTCGTCTTTTTCTTCGATAAAAGCCCGTGAATGCCCGTGTTTTATCCCCTTTTCACATTTTCGTCCTAAATCACAACAAAAACACAAACCACGCATAATACCGACATTTATGACATAAAATACACGTTTTGGCTTGGTTATTATTGTAGTTAAGTGGTAAAAAGGATGGGTGTTTACACACCTATCAAATCCCCTACACTTGACCATTGCAATGTCCTCATGCAATGCATTAGTTACAAAGCACGATTACACTTTTCATCATAATCAATCCACGTTGGCCTTTATTAAAGAGATAGAAAATTATAAACATTAAAAGTAAAGAAATCAAAAACATACCTTTGGGTTTTGGAAATGTCGTGAATGATCATCATCCTCAAGTTTTCACTTTCTCCAAACCAAGCTTAAAAACGAGATCATTGTTATTATAAGTTAGCAAACTAACACGAACTCATGTGGGCCAATTATTTACTTAGAATCCCTTATTCCTAGGTGTATCTCTTATATTTTATTGTTGTCTTGAATGATCACGAGGATGTATTGTTGACTTATTTCGATAGTTATTTAGGCTGAAAATAAAGTGGGACGATTTAATCAATAGTTAGCTAAAGGAAAAAATCTTTTAAAACTGCTTCTCGGGACCTCATAAAGTTCATATCTTGGCATAACTCGCTTCGCGATTTGAGACCTTTCTCGGACCGATATTTGGCAGCGACTTCATACTTCAAATCTTGAGAGACGTTCATGAAATAATGGTCTTCTCTTCTTAATAGGAATTTCTTCACTTGAAGTTTTGAGAGATTCTTCATATTTGGACCACGACTTCTTTATTTTTCTCCAATCTTTATTTTGGACTTTGATATACAACGATCCGCCTCCTTTTTGGACTTGGATCTATTTATCCTCATACCTTGTTAGGGCCTTTTTGGATAGACTTCTCCATGATCTTTACGGGAGTATTTGCTTTTCGTCGTGTGTCTCGATCCTTCATATTGATTCTTGATAAATGATTCTTCACATCACTTTTGAATCTTTAGCAACAAAATGTAGCCCTCATGCCTTGTTAGGGCCTTTTTGGACTCGCCAATCTTCGCATCCCGCTTCAATAAGTTATGCCTTGGCTATGAACTCTAATCCATACCGAGCAACTTTTAAACGATCTTGGGCTAGAAGCTAAGTAACTTTTCAAATCGTACAACCTTATTTATTGCAGATAAATTTATTAACAAGCGACGGGAGAATAGACTTATAATTAACTCACATAAATTCACGAAAGAATACCAAACTTATAATTGACTCTATCGTCTCTCATCCTCCATAGTTTAAAATCTCAAGGAATGAGACTCATGGATGCTTAGCCTATTAAATCAATGTTTTGGGTTTTCGAGTCATCTATAGGATCTTGCAAATTCTTAGACTTTTTCAAGTTTAGAAATCGCATTTTAAAGTTCCCTTGATAAACAACTCTCTAGGATCAATTATAGGAACTTGCGAAAAGTTCTTGTTCTTTACCCGTGAGAGTTAAGACTTTCGCGTTTTATAGCTCCCTATATAAAAGTCTAGCAAAACATGACTTAAACACGTTAAGGATACTAGCTAGAGTAAACTTAGATAAGTAAACTCGGGTTGAGTCAAAAGATTCACAACGTTTAAAAATTAAAACCACTTTATTCAAAATTTATTCTAGTAAAGAAAGAAAAATAACTATACAAAGGTAAAAACTAATAGGCCAAAATAGATAAAAAATTTTGAAAAATGTCGAAAAATTGATTTTCCGGTTAAAATGAGGACAAATACAAGGAAAAGGCCACTTAACTTCGATAGAAGTCCCCCCTACACTTAATATAAACATTGTCCTCAATGTTTAAGCATGTGGGAGTAAACTCCCCTACACTTGGGACATTGTGCACGTTGTTTAAATCTCGCTAAGGAAGAGACAACTAAAGAGATTCCTATTTTAATATTGAGAAAATATAAAATAGTGAATCGAAAAGAGTTTAGGATAGAACCGGGAAAATAGGAACACGAAATCACGGGTCGTCAAAAATCATCAAGAGTGGATCATTGAGCGCTTGAATCCCTGAATAGAATAAGAGAGGAAATAGCAAACACCAACGGGTGTCCCCTACACTTAGGATAAAGAAAGCTAAAATATAGATACATGGGTTACCTCCCAAGAAGCGCTTGATTTTTGTTCACCGAGTCGTGAGCCTGACTCGACCTTGATTAGCATAGGAAGAAGCATGAAACACATCCACCGGGATCAAAGACATAGTTTTCGTCCATCAAATAGCACAATCTTAAGGCGAACAAGGCAAGCCAAAGAAAAATAGGCAAGGTTCCCTTAAGCAAAGATGGAGCACGGTGGGAGCAAGTATGCTGAGGTGCAAGCATATTTCCATAAGTTCCAAAGATATTTCCTTTTATTTCATCAGATGGATACTGAGGTGGCTGAAGAATATCGATACCGGGGTCGAACACCTTTTCCTTTAGGGGAAAATACCACTCAGGCTCAGCAGAATTTGAAGATGATCCGCAAAGAAGATGCACATCCTCGTCCTCGGAAGGTGGACAAAGAGGTGTCAAATCATACGTGCTGCGGATGTTGGTGTCGTCCGGTTGCTTCTCCTTTGGAAGAATTTTCTTCAAATCCAAAGTAGGATCAAGACCATAATCATCAAAGTCTAAAGGAGGTGCATCACTCTCATGAGGGAAGTATGTATTGATAAATGTATAGAAGTCTTCCTCAAATGAGTAGTCATCCAAAGTAGGATTAAGCATGGTAGGCGGAGGATCTTCATCATGAGAAGAATCACTCGAAAGAGTATCGGCCTCATCAAAATCATCATAAGTGGGCATGTCGGGATACTCGGAAGTAAAATCATCATAATCATCCGTATCTGAGCTAGAATCATCATCATACGCATCAAAGATCGGTGGAGAATCATATATGGGAGAAGGTTCCAAATTAGATAGAGAATCATCCACATCATCTTGAAACAGTGGATTATCAATGCACGAATCGAATAGAGGATTGTTGTAGATGAAAAAATCATCGAGCACATTAATCATATTCGCGGTTTCTCTTCCAAAGGATTTGCTTGTAAGCTTCCCCATTTCAAACACTTGTGCATCATCCCCGACTCTTAAGATGAGCTCACATTTATCCACATCAATTAAAGCTCGACCGGTTCTCAAAAATGGGCGCCCAAGTATTAACGGAATACGAGGGTCCATTTCATAATCAAAAACGATGAAGTCGACCGGAAAAGTGAATGTGCCAACTTTGATGAACACATCTTCGGCAATACCAACGGGGTAAGCGAGAGTGCGTTTGGCTAGCTCAAGAGTCATTTTGGTGGGTGTAAGGTCAGGCAATGATAACTTTTTCCAAACACTTAACGGCATCAAATTAATACTTGCCCCGAGATCGGCTAAGGCAGTAAATTTGTCGGTTTGGTTAAAAGTTCAAGGAAGCACAAAACGACCGGGATCTCCAAGTTTCTCTGGAAGTTCTTTAAGAAGGACGGAAGAACAATTTTCATTTAATCGAGTATTAACAAACTCGGCCATCTTCTCCTTCTTACTTAGCAATTCCTTAAACATCTTGACAAATTGTGGCATTTGTGCAAGAGCTTCAACAAGGGTAAAGGTGATCTTCATGCCGGCAACCTTTTCCAAAAGGTGAGAGACTTGAAATGTCATTCTTTGTCAAAATTCGAGCCTTGTTGAGTCGAGAAGGGTAAGGAATGTTGGGGTTATAGGTGGAAGGTGGGGTTGGTGAAGGTTGATATGTTGAAGGGTTCTTCTTGGGTACATCGTCATGACGAGGCGGAGACGGTAATGGTGTACTAATACTAGGTGTGGGAGGAGTAGGGATAAATGGTGGTGGAGGAGGTGTAGATGATGGGGGCGGGATAGGTGGTCCTACTATGGTTACTCCACTACGGGTAGTAATAGCACTCACATTCGCTCGTGGATTGGTGACGGTGTTTGAAGGTAGAGAACTCGAGGTAGAGGGTTGAGTGGTGGGAAAGAAACTCGCCAACATATTATTTAAATCATTCGTTTGATTGCTGAAGGAGGATTGTATATTATCTCAAAGCTCGGATCTAATGTCATTCCCTTGCTTGGTGATATCCCATTTCAAATTGATAATTTGGCTCTGCAGATTCTTGATTTGCTCACCTTGGGTTCTCATTAGAGCTTCAAAATCTTGGTTAATGGGTGGGGTTTGTTGAGCGGGTGGGTGATAAGGATTAGAAGCTCTAGGTGGGATTTGGTTGCTTCTAGAATAGTTGTTGTTGGGGTTTTGGTTTTGAGGAGAAAAACCGGGTGAAAGATAGTTGTTGGACCGGTAACTTAGCAAATTTCTATCCCCTTGAGGTCGGGCTTGGTAATTTTCCGGTGAATAATTACCATAAGCCGCATACACGTTTTCCAGATTTCCTTGAGTAGAAGGACAATCAGTGTATGAGTGTGGACCGTCGCATGTCTCACAAGGATTGGCTACTACTTTAACTTGTTGTTGGTTTGTAGCGAGAAGCAAGATATTCTTGTTCATTTCGGCCATCATGTGGGCGAGTTCGGTCATGTCTGGGTTTGCTGAAGTAGAAGAAACATTGACTCTCGGATTGTTCCTTGAAGAAGCGGAGGAATCCCAGTTTTTGTGATGAGTAGTCATGTTCTCAATAAGCTCTCTACACTCCTCGGGTCTCCTTTTCATAAATGTGCCACCGGTGGCTGCATTAATCGTATCACGATCACAAAAAGTCAAACCGTTTTAGAAAGTATCAATTAAGGTCACAGGGAGCATGTTGTGGTTTGGACAGCGATCGATCAAAACATTATATCTTTCCCAAGCATCAAAGAGAGATTCATCGGGTTCTTGCATGAAACCGTTGATTTGATTGCGAAGGCTCGTGACCATGGATGGTGGAAAGTAGCGCGACAAAAAGCGTTGAGTCATGTCATCCCAAGTATGAATTGAATTCTTCGGGAGATGATCAAACCCTTTCTCGGCGTGGTGTGATAAAGTATGTGGGAAGAGTTGAAGGCGAAGAACATCCATTGTAGCCTCGGGCAACTTCATGCTTTGAGTGATTGTAATGAATTTGTCGAGGTGTTTGTTGGCATCATCATCAGGCATTCCGCGAAATGGATTAGTTTGCACTTGCTGAATCATGTGGTGCTTCAACGAAAACTCCGGAGCCGTGATTTGCATCGGCGCAATCGGTCCTTCTCGTCCAAACATGGTAGGTTGACAAAGCTCCTCCATTGTTTGAAGATCGGGTTGTGGAAGAACATTGTTGTTATTATTGTTGAGGTGCGGTGGATTATTGTTGTTGTTCACACCTGCCATAGCTAAATCTTCAAGAGTCTCGGGCTCTTGATAAGTAGAAGATCTAGTACGCATACACCTGCGAAAGCAAAAGAAAACAATACCAAAGCAATAGACAATATATATACACAATAAAAATAAAATCTTTTTGGATTTTTGAAATTTTTTAATTTTTATGGTTTTTTAACAATTTTTAATTTTTATGGGTTTTTTGAAATTTTTAAGCAAGAAAAATAACGCTCACGAATGAACGGATCACAAAAAGCAACGCGTCTCTCACAGTAAACCGTTAATCTTTACGAAAAGAGCCGGCAGCGGCGCCATTTGATAACTTTGGTTTTACCTAGTTAAAAATTAAAGTTCGTTGTGTTGGTCTAATCGAATTGATCCTGGTTAACTATGCGACTCAGTCGTTCTTTGGTGGAAACAAATGTTGTGTCGTTGTAGTATATTGAAATGCAAGACTTAAAAGTAAATGACGTTAATTTAAATCTAAAACTAATTAAAATGTAAATGTTGCAAATTTTAAAACTTTGAAAAGTAATTTAATTAAATGACTTAAAATTAAAACGTGACGGAAAATTAATCAATTTAAAACTTAAAACTTAAAAAAAATAAACAAACAAAGTGAATTCCATCGCAATGCGATCGGAATCCTGTCGCAATGTCACCCAAAGGAATCCAATCGCAATACCGATCGCAATCACCTATCGCAATTACAAAAACAGACCTGTCGCAATGATCCCAATTGCAATCCTCTTGCAATAATCCCAATCGCAATACATATCGTAATACCACCAAAATCAAACCAAACGCAATCCCAATCGCAATCTGCGTCGGAATGCAAAACCCTTATGCGATGTAGCGATCGCAATGTGGATCGGAATGCCCCGTCGCAATAGGGTTTATCATTGCGATGGCTTGTGATTAAAAATAAGCAAATCTAATAAGCTAACTTGAATAAGCACAAACCAAAACTTGATTAAAAAGATATAAAACGAGACAATAAGCAGCAAAGTTAAAGATTTTTTTAAGACACGAAATAAGAAAAAACAATAAGCAAACTTTTAAGAAAAATGAAACTTTTTAGAAAACTAAGAAAAACAAATAAGCTAAGTACAAAACAAGCCAATAAGATTGTCAAACTTATAGCTTATCTCATACAAAAACTTAGATAAAAGTAAAAGGGTAAACTTTTTAATCAAATAAGCAAAGAGATTAAGCAATTTCTTGCTTAATCCGAATTTAAAACAAATAAAAACAAGAAAAGTAGAATGAGAATGGTAAAATAAAGCTTGATCAAAGGTAAATAAAAATTAAAGCAACAAAATTAAGAACACTTACTTGGAATTAAAATGAATTAAAGGTGCAAGACAATGTATTTAAATTGACATGTATTTAAATGACAAGGTAATTAAAAGGTGGAAGACTAATTGTCACACTTAGCCAACAAAATGAAATAAAAACACTAATGAACTATTTATAGGGGAGATTAGGGAGGTGCTTAGGAAGCTTCCTCCCCTCTTTCTTCTTTCCTTAATTGCGTTATTAAGTCCTTAATCTTCTTGATTCTTTGACTTAAACGACTTTGTCTCGGGATTTCTTTTAAACTCGTCTTGTAATTCTTCAATAAATTAGACTTGAGTTCTTCGACTTTTAGTAAACTTCCGTCTTTTGACTTTTTCTTCGATAAATCTTCAGAATTGGTCTTGGACTTCCGTTCTTTTTGCACTCTTGACTTCTTGACTTCGTCTTTCGTCTTTTTCTTCGATAAAAGCCCGTGAATGCCCGTGTTTTCTCCCCTTTTTCACATTTTCGTCCTAAATCACAACAAAAACACAAACCACGCATAATTCCGACATTTATGACATAAAATACACGTTTTGGCTTGGTTATTATTGAAGTTAAGTGGTCAAAAGGATGAGTGTTTACATACCTATCATAAGCCAATCAAGCAGTTTAAAATGCATGAAACAATGGTAAATGCATGATGTAGTTTATAAAACATTTTATATGAACGGGCGTTGTTGGGTCCATTAGATGTGGATCTTGCAGCCTGTTTAGGATGGTGAACGACTTCTGTAATCACAAGTCTATTCACAGAGAGACTCTTAATGAAACACTCAGTATAAGTGCGGAATACAAATACTATGAACAAGAAGAAACATAATAACTAAATAACTGATCCTTACTAAGGATTTCTACTATTAATATGAAATGAATAATGTTGATGAATGTGTGTCTAACCCTGCTGCCAATGGTTCCTTTTATACTACAAGGAAAACCTAATACTACATTAAACCAAAACGTGTAACTTCTAATATGCATATTCTTTCCTAACATATCTCATGCATATCCTAACAAACTACTAAGAATAATAATGTTTGACTTTCAACTAGACCAGGAGCATGTATTGCTCCTACTACTACTAGGACCAGGAGGAACTACATACCTCATAGCTTATCTATTACAAAGATCTATTCCAGAGGTCCTAACAATCCTCCCCTAAACTTGAATTTGACTGGTTGAGTTCAAGTTTCTTGGTAAATCTTGCAAAACAGCTTTAGGATTGAAACAGCAGCACACACAGCAGCAAGGTAACCATCAGCATTGAAAACACAAAGACTGCTGCAACAAGTAACACCTAGAAGCTTCTTGAAAGCTTGAAACAGATCTGCACCGTGTTGAATCTTTACAGCAACATGATCAGATTTGATGAGCCTTTACCAAGTAGTTGCTCGCTCTTGGGCTAGCCAGTCTTTGAGGTGGAATAAGCATCACCATGGGAGACCAGAACCCAGCCCAACTCTTAGAATTTAAATCAATGGTGAGTGGGGGTACCCTAATGATTTTGGGCAAATCATCCCAGCCGTCAACGGATTTGATATGAGTCTTTAACAGAAGTCGTACCCTTCTGGAGTAGCCAACTCTTAGCAATAAAGCATCGGTGAGCTGAAAACCCTATAGCTTTGAGCAAGCTATTACAGCTATCAACGGATTTGATATAGATCTTTACCAAGAGTCGTACCCCCTTGGACTAGCCACTTTTCAGTCTAGGACCAAGGCAAGTGAAAACCCTCTAATTTTGGGTAAACTGGCAACCATCAACGTATTTGATAATCACACCAGAGCCGTAACCTCATGGTGAATCAACTCTTTCTTGTCGGCAAGACATGGTGAGCTGAGCACCATTTGTTGTGTGGACTAGGTCCAACACCAGAAGTACGTCTCAAGACAGCCCAAATGTAAAAATACCAAGTGGAAAACAGCTTCATGATGGAAAAGTATAAGCAAATATTATATGAGTTACAAGGTTTGAAATTCCATCACATGTTTAAAGTATAAGCAGATATTATATAAAAGTATGTTTTAAAAAAAAACTAACTAAAGTAAAATGTGAGTCACCAATCACTGTACAAATTGGTGAAAATAATGTATGTATAGCAAAAAGATAGAAGAAACAAACCAATCACATACCAGAAGCAGCAACCTTGTCTGCATGCAGCCGAGCTTGAATTCCCTCAACTAAGGTAGTGGCCATGGCAGACTCGTTACCAGAAGGAGCATTAGACACCAGCAAGTGGGACTCCAGCATAGCTTCCATGGTAGCAATGTTCAACGGATACTCCACATCAGTAAGCATAAACACAACAGCACCAGACTCAATCTCCAACACATGAACACCACATCCAGCATACAACTTCCACCTCCTTATCACCCAGCGAGGTTGATCCTTTCATACGCCAGCATGAGGAGAATCAGGAGGGGAATCCAACATCAACTTCAAATCACCCCATATGTCAACCGGTGCCAATCAGGAAGCTCACTTGAAGACTTAGGAATCTCAGCATCAACCAAACCATATAACAACATGAGATCACGACGCTCAACCCACGACAAAATATTTTGCAATCCAGAGACATATCGGGTGTAGCCATCACTAGTCGTAATCTTATGAGTAAAGGTACCATGAGAAATAGGGATGGCCGAACCTCCCAAGAAACAATCAAGCCTTTACCAAGAGGTAACTCAGTCTCACTATCAAAAGCAGCATCAATGAGATTGGTAGGATCTCTATTCTCAAATGGGACAGACTTACCACCACGAGCCTTCTTCTTCCTAATAGAACGGCGGGGTGTGGGGACACCAGAAGAAGATTCCTCCTTAACCTTGACATCAACAGTAGAAGCAACAGTAGGAACTAAATCATCAACAACCATAGGTTCAGAAGAGGCTGCACCAGCTGATGAAGTAGAAAGTGGATCAATCACCGGTGTGGGTGTTGGCTCCATAACAGGAGTAACAGGTGTGGGATCAGTAGAAGGAGTGGTAGTAGCTTCAGTAGTGGTGGGAATATCAACATGAGAGTGAGTGGGATCAACTTTTGAAGTGGTGGTGGTAGGAACAGCAGTAGAAGGTGCACTAGAAGATGGAACCCCAGAAGTACCTTTGTGAACATCCAGCCAAGAGGTGGGAGCGGCAGCAGGCTTAGAGGTGTGGACAACACGAGGAGGTGGGCGATAAATAGAATATTCAGGCACAGGTGTATCCTGATGCTTGATCATCTTGGTGTAAAGATCTTTAAGCTCATCAAAAGAAAGCCTCCTCACCCTCTCCCATGTCCACCCAGTTTGATAATAAGCAGCCGATTGATTCTTAACATACTGCTGCATCAACCGTCTCTCCTCAGCACGCGACAGGGGTCTGTTACGGTGTTGTTCATGAAGCTGGGCAGCAAGAGTTAACTGTTGTTTACGCATCAAATCCATTGCCCGTTGAACACAATTGGCTTGATTCACATCTGCACCCAACAAATCGGTGAACTGAGAGTAGTCTGAAGTAAGGATGGTAAGCACCTTCATCCAGTCATGATCATCCCAATGCATGGCATTGTGCCACAACTGCTCACGTCTTTGTTGTTGCAGGGCTTCATCCTCAGCCTTGGCTTGTTGGTCCAGCTCTTCTTGCAATCTCTGAGCAGCCTCTTCCCCCAATCTTTCTTCCTCTAATTGTCTGCGAGTACGTTTTTTTGGAGGAGAGGGTGCATCAGTCATAGGGGCTTTGCCCTTGGGATCATGAGAAGGACCAGCAGTTGGAGATGAAGGACCAGTAGAGTCATCCATTGGTTTGGGACCAGCAGCAGCATTAGGAATGCATGAAGGACTAGGAGGAGCAGGCAAGTCATCACTTGGCTTATCAACAAAGGCAGCCCTGGCCAAAATAGTCAACCCATCCTCCTCAACATCTTCATCAGAATCAGAAAGCACCACTTTCTTCCTTTGGCGCTTTAGTTGTGTCTCCAATTATTTAAACCTGTTCGCCAGTGGGAGCACGAAATCCTGGGTGAGCTTGCGGTGCTGGTTGAGCTCATCGTCCAATGAAACAATCTTGGCATAGTACTTGTGCGTAAGAGCTAGCAAAGAAGTCAGAGTAACAGGTTCCTCAACTTCCCCACCAAGAGGACTTGGTTTAGGGGATGCATCATGGGGACCAGAAATAACAGATGGGTCATCCATATGGGCATGAGATCTAGAAGGCTTCTCAGCAGAATGTGGAGCTGGACTAGGAGGGGGAGAATCAGAAAATGGGGACTCATGTGGGCGAGAAGAAGGAGCATCCTTTGAGGTAGATGGCATTTCTACCACCACCTCTATAACTGGTTCCTCAACCTCCACATGAGGCACACCAGTAGCAGGGTTCTCCTCCTCCATTAGGATCATTCTCCAATGGAGGTTCCTCCTCGGCTTGACCAGCCGAAGGAACCACATTGGGACCCCCTTGGGCAAGGCCCAGCATAGCATCAGTGAGAGGCCTCAAAGGACCCTTATAACCAAGTGCCATATTCGCATAAACCTTTGGAGTAAGCTTTGGGGGCACATATTCCTAGGTAAGCACATAAGAACCTACTGCAAAAATCTAGGGTACATCAAGAAATTCTTTCTAGAACCAGTATCACTAAGATTACTAATCATGCCATCAAACAAGTAACAAGAAAAATTAAAAGTACGACCCAGCGCAATACAAATCAAACCAGTAGCAAGGGGGATGGGAAACGCATCCCAACTCCTAGATTTTGGACTCAAATAATGAATCAAAAAGTGAACCAGCAGCTTCCATTGAGGGGAAAATCTATTCTTCTGGAAGTTAAACTTCCCCTCATGATTATAGCCTATAGCAGCCATACCATCCAACACCTCTGAATTGGGAATATAGATAATGCCATCTTCATCTTGGAGATGAAGGGCATACCTAATGGATGCCTCAGACACCACATATGAGCGACCATCTATAGTAGCATGGAGCTCTAATGGTCGACCCAAAACAGCATTGGTGTTGGCAGTTGCCCAAAACTGACGGATAACACTATCATACACAGTGGGGTAAACAGTACGATCATACCTTAGATTGGAAGCTTCAATGTATTCCATGAGGTATGTGAACTCGTCTCTCTTAGGACCTTCACCAAGATAGGCCACCTTGTTATGATCGGGCTTGTACTGTAGTGATGCCATTGATGTTGATTGAAGCAGTGGAAGATGATTGATTGAAGAGGGTGAAAGGTAGGAGCGTATGTGTGTGTGTATGTTTGTGATAATTGAGTCAAAGGAGTAATTTGACCATAAATAATAGTCACAAAACTGTTCATTGACCCCTAATTATGGGGGTTGCTCTTTCAAAATTAAGTCATTAATGCTTGAGTAACCACTGCCCCTTAAACCATTATTTGTAAATCCCAGTTACCAAAGATAAACAAAAGATGTGCACCAGAAGTAACTCGCGTTGACTGAAAGTCAAAATGCGTAAAGGTCAACACTAGGAGCAGCGAGTGGTCAACGAAAGTCAATGAAGTGAATAGTGACCCAAAATTGATACTAGAATCCAACCACAAGTGAAGAATAAGGGTTTTTACCCACTAGAAGCAGAAGACTGCCACTAGAAGTAACCAAAATCTTCCACTAGAAGTTGCACACACCGCGAATACCCATGAAAACTGTTGTTAGAAGCTACCATATTTATAACTGTACAAGGAAATATGTACAATAAGCCTCTCCTTAGGCTTAGCCTCCCCACAGTCCTAGGCCTCAAAGATTGATCATACCTATGTGAACCACCAAGTGGTTGAATCTCGGACCATCAAATGCTTTAGTCAATAAATCAAGAACATTATCATCCGTATGTACTTAAAAACCTGTATCAACTTCTTCTCATTGGCATCCCGTATAAAATGGTACCTAATCTCGATATGCTTGGTTCGTTGATGAAAGACAGGATTCTTCACAATGCGGATAGTGCTTTGATTGTCGATGAAAATTTTGGTGTTCATGAAGTTGAACCCATAATCCAGCATCTGATTTTGTATCCACAAGATTTTTCCACAGCAACTAGCAGCAGCTACGTATTCAGCTTATGTTGAAGAGGTAGCTACTATTGTTTGTTTCTTACATTGCCATGAGATAAGTCTTCGACCCAAAAACTGACAACCACCAGTAGTAGACTTCCTATCATTATTAGCACATGCATAGTCACTATCACTATAGGCTTCAAGAACAAAAGGTGATTCCCTTGGATACCACAAGCCTAGCTTGGGTTGTGCCTTGATATACTTGAAGATTTTATTGTCTGCATTCAAGTTAGATACGGTTGGAGCCACCTGATGTCTAGAACACGCACTTACTGCAAATATAATGTCTGGACGTGATGCAGTCAAATACATGAGTGAGCCAATCATTGACCTGTACATGTAAACATTTACCGGAGGATCTGGCTCATTCTTGAGTTTGACTTAAGTGACTTCATAAGGTGTTGTTGCTGGTCTAATAGGTTCCACATCAAACTTATGAATGATCTCATGAACATACTTGTCTTGACTAATGAAGATACCATCCGACTGCTGCTTGACTTGTAGACCAAAGGAAATTTTGAGTTCTCCCATGGCACTCATCTGAAATTCGCCTTTCATAAGTTGTTCAAACTCATCACACCATTCCTTCCTAGTAGAACCGAAGATAATATCATCCACATAAACTTGAACCAGGATGATGTCTTTGGTATTCCTTTTAAGGAACAATGTTTTGTCAATAGTGCCTCTTCTATAGCCATGTTTCAACAAGAAAGTGGACAGACGCTCATACCAAGCTCGAGGAGCCTGATGAAGTCCAATAGAGCTTTGACCACCTTGTAGACTTTCTTGGGATGAATTGGATCCACAAAGCCCTTAGGTTGAGTGACATAAACTTCCTCATCAATCTTGCCATAAAGAAACGCACTCTTAACATCCATCTGAAAAATCGTAAAGCCAACATAAGAAGCAAAAGCCAAAAACAGACAAATGGCCTCAATCCTAGCAACAGGAGCAAAGACTTCAGTATAGTCAATTCCTTCTAGTTGTGTGTGACCTTGTGCAACCAACCTAGCCTTGTTTCTCACCACAATACCCCATGCATCTTTTTTGTTTTTGAGAATCCATTTGGTACCAATTGTTGTCTTTCCATCTCGTAAGTCAACTAGGATCCAAACATTCTAAAACAAGAACTGATGCATCTCCTCCTGCATCGCCTCTACCCAACTTTGATCCTAAAGAGCATGTGAGACTGACCTAGGTTCCACTTGTGAAAGAAAACAAGCAAACAAACAGTGAAGAAAGTCTTTGTGATTATTACGCTTTTGGTCTTCAATGTAGCTCACAAGAGCATGATGACCAGACGTTGCTTACTTATGCATGCGGCGAGTCTTGACAGTAGAACCAGGATCCCCTATGATTTGAGTAGTAGGATGGTCTTTGTTGATCTGCTGAACAGGACTATGAGCTACATCCACTTCTGGTGCCAAGTTATTAAGATCTCCAACAAAGTCATCATCATATGAAGCAGAGTCGAAAATGCCATCTATTGGCTGCTTATGAATATCATCCAGCTTAGTAGAAGTCTTCTTTTGATAGTTTCCCAAGTCAGAAGGACCAGAGAACCTAGTTGTAGAAGTAGGACCACTAACCGGACTACCAATAAGTGTTAAACTTGCACTAGAAGTAACACTAGGATCACTAGAAGTGACTGGTACAACAGGAGTACTCATAGGAAACTCAAAGCCTCCTTGAGTAGCTGCTGTAGTAGCATCTTGTTGTTGCTTGAGTAGTGTATCAAGAGATATTTGTGAATCCACAATGTCTGATGAAGAAGCATCAATAGGAGTAGCATTGGTGTTGGGATCGACTGTGGTGGAATAGGATGGGACAACAAAAATCTCACTATCCTCATCGGAGTCCGAAAAGCTAGAAGCAGCACCTACACTAGAAGTTGCAAACACTTGTGGACCTGCATCTTGGTTAGTTTTGAAACGAAAATATCCAAATGAGTCACTAAGATAATCAAGATCAAAATACCATTCAAGACCTTTGCCTTGGATATTTATCTTCTCCTCAAAGTACCTGAGATTCATAGTTTCAATGACACGCTTGGCATGGAGATTATAAACGCGATAAGCTCTTGAGTGAGATGAATAACCAACAATGTAGCCTTCATCTGCCTTGCCATCAAATTTCCCCAAATAGTCACTAGTATTTAGAATGGTGACAAGACAGCCAAATGGCTTCAAATGAGCAATGCTTGGGACTTTGGCTGTGAGTAGTTCATAGGGAGTCTTCTTATGAGGATTGGTAGTTGAAACCCTATTCAACACATAACTTGCAGTGTCGACAGCTTCTGTCCAAAACATAGTTGGAAGCTTGGAGTCTACAAGCATGGTTCTTGCAGCTTCTATAAGAGTCATGTTCTTCCTTTCTACAACACCATTCTATTGAGGAGTCCTGGCAGCACTATAATCTCTTTTGATACCTTTGGAATTGCAAAGTGCTATGAGGTATGTATTTTTGAATTATGTTCCATTATCACATCGGATACATTTCACCTTCTTAGATAGCTGATTCTCAATGAGTGTAATAAAGTCTTTGAGAATGGAGTAGGTCTCACTTTTAGCAGCCAGAAAGAAAACCCACATGAACCTGCTATACCCATCAGTTACCACAAAACAATATTGTTTATGGTCAATGCTCCTAATGGAGGTAGGACCAAACAAATTCATGTGTAGTAGCTGTAATGGTTCAGTTATAAGGCTGAGAGCAGTAATGGCCTTGAAGGATGCTTTGTGTTGTTTGCCTTTGCTGTACGCAAGACAACTGATGTCATTTCTAAATGTTTTGGGAGGTAAACCAGAGACCAAGTTCATGTTTGCTAGTTTGTGAATGGTCTTGAAGTTTACATGTCCCATCCTTCTATGCCATTTGGTGGCTTCATCTTCTGATGCTTTGGCAACCAAGCAAGCTAGTTGACCAGTAGGATTAACTTCATTCAGCTTGATTCTATAGAGGTTATGTCTTCTAGGGATTTTGAGTAAAACTTGAGAGTTATCCGGTAGCTTAAAGTCTTTGGACAACACCAGTGCTTCAGTATCCGTAAAGAGGACAAACTGTTTCTTGTCACAAATCTGAGAGACAGAGATCAAGTTGAAGTGTTGAAGTGCTTCCACATAGTAAACCTGCTCAAAATTAAGGTTAGGTGTCTGAATAGTTCCTTTGCCAGAGATCCTTCCTTCACCACCTCTGAAGTACACCTTTCCACCTTGAAATGGTACAAAGTTAGATAAAAGTCCTTTATTTCCTGTCATGCTCCTAGAGCATCCACTATCAACTATTCCAAGAGTCGGGTCTTGGTATGGAGTAATCTACAACAACAGAAAAGTCATATGCAAAAGTTAGTGTCTTAAGGGGACCCAGACCTTTTCAGGCTTGAGTCTGCTTTGTGGATCTTTAGTAGATAGCCAAGAAGATTGATGAGATCCACTGTTGTTCTTAGGTTTCCTTTTCATCATTTGGGTGTTATTTTGTGACCAAGAACAACCTGCTGAGCGCTTATGTAACACCCCACTTGGATAAGTGGACCGTTACGTGTATTTATGGCGTGTCATCAAAGCATAAGGTAAATGTCCTAAAACATTAACTGACCATAACGGAAATACCGGAATCAAACATCGGTAATCCAACCTAAGCTCAAAACATGAAAAATAAAATACTGAAGGAAAAGACTAAACAATGTCCAAATAAGCAGAATAATGTAAGAAGTGCATAAAGACATAAAGTAAGAAGTCCAGATAGCTTCCATTCAATGCACATGCTCTCAGAATCCTAAGAGCGTCCCGGTGTACCTGCCGTTAGAACATGAAAGAACTACGGCTGAGCATAACGCTCAGTGAACGGATATAAAGCATGATAAGGAATTACTAAAATGAAACAGATGATAAAATACTTGACCTGTAAGACTGATAAGTAAAGTTGCAGCAGAAATCTGTGTATAATCTGTAAAGTCTGATTTATAAATAATAAAGCTGAACTGTTATCTGTTAAATCTGAAAACATGCCTTTACTGTATTTTAATTGACAGAGCTTATATAGGTTACGTGCTGTAACAACCATGCATGAATAACTGGAGGGGTGACCTCGTCATGCTGTAGAGGGGTGACCTCTAAATAACTGTAGAGGGGTGACCTCTAAATACTGTGCTGGGTGGAGGGATCAGCTCCAATGTGAAGGATGTAGAGCACACACCACATTCACCCTGATAACTTGTAAACTGATAAGCCTAGGATGCATCCATACGCCCCACTAAACATACATATAAAAATGGCCAAACTGAACATGAGTGGGACGATGCAGGATATCACTCTCCTGCATGTGAGTCACGACACCGGTGCCTCTAGTGTCGTGGTTACGGTACCTCCGTAACTAGTACATAAACTGGTCGTGCTTGTATATAATGCTCAGGCAACTTACTTCGTTTTTAACATGATTTCTGATAAGCTTAAACACATACGGGGAAAAACATTTGGCTGCAGACGGGGAATCCTAATCATGCATAGAAAGGAAGTCCTTACTGAAAGGACGGAAAATCCGTACCTCGTGTCCAGTAATGAAATAAGAATGAAAGCTGAAGGGTCTACTCCGACTTCACGGATACTACATAAATAAGGGACATGAAATGAGTTGTCTGATTACAGTTTACTGTTACTGATTCTTAATTGTTCTAGTTTGATTTATTTTATTCTTGTATTACTGTTTGTGTATAAACTGGTAACTCTGACTGTCTCATGTATTATTGATTAGTGTATTTCATGTATTCATGTGTTATTATACTGTTATAATTAACTTGCTAAAAATAAAAAGTTTCCAAAATAAAAAGTTTCCAAAAATAATAATAAGCTGATTAAATAAGTCTATAATATAAGTTGAGGCTTAATGAATATATTTATAAGTCATGATTTAAGCAAGCTCAATATTTATTAAGCCCAACTTAACTTTAAACTGATTTCCCGTCAAATAATCTACATTATTAACTACTAAATATTAATATGTCGAGCAATCAACTAATGTTTTAGTCTTCAACTTTATACCTATATCTACTTGTTTTAGTTTCTATTTTTTTTATGCTCGGTTACACTAGCTGACATTGCCATCCATATTTCAAACTAAAGACCATGTTTCTATATTTCATGCATGCCTTAATTCCACATCAATTAAATTTGCAAATGTTCATAACCGTAACTTGGGCAAATATATTACGATGAGAGTACTTATGATATATGCTTGTACATGTAATTCCTCGCTTTTAGTTCACCTACAGTCTAACATGTTTTAAACTCGCAACCGAACAATGCGTCATTAATGTGATTCCCGATCATGGTTCTTATATATTCATATATCATATTAGTATGAAACAAGGATGACTAAGATTTGTGATATTGCACTAAAACAATAGTTAAAGATGTATACCTCAAGTCAAACGAGAGTTCAAGAATAAACGAACAAAAATGCGAACACGAGGTCGAACGTGAACAATAGAGTTTGGCGAGATGAATCGGACCTTGATAACGCATACCCGTTCGTATATGAATAAACGACTCTAAAACCATGCAACTCAAGAATGATCTTTACTACCGAACGGTGCCGAACCGTCTTCCCAAAACATTATACGATCACACTAAACCTGAGCGTGATACAAGAATACAACTCCAAGTCCGTGACAAATGAAGACATAAATCCGACAGGATTATGAATGCGAACCGATCGAACACTTTTCATCAAAGGATTTCATATTTAACGCAGTTTTGCTTAAAGGGGCCTTCGAAATTAAATGAGATGTATATTATTATTCAGTTAAAAAGGGTAACCGTGTATAATGATATGAATGTGGCGCGAATCATTCGCAAGGATTGCGTGAAATGGAGGATAGCAGTTAAAGCTTTTTAATGCAGTCAACATTTCTTATTCCATTAGTTGAGACATATTCTAATCTCAATGATATTAACTAGTTAGGAAATGATAAGATTTACAACATAGGATTTAAGATGATATTATCCCTTACTGATTCACATTTTTATTTGCATTAATATAGTAATATTTATTTTATTTTATATGTACATGTTTTATTATTAGTATAATCATTAAAATGCTAAGTAAGATTTTAGGGTTTTACAACTCTTCCCCTCTAAAAAAATAATTCGTCCTCGAATTAGAAACGTGGTATTGTTGCGGGTTTTACAACTCTTCCTCTCTAAAAAGGATAATACGTTCTTGAATTAGAGACACGATAATGTTTTGGTTTTACAATTCTCCCTCTCTAAAAAGGAAATTCGTCCTTGAATTTAAAGTAATTTAAGCTGATGAGGTTTATATAAGCTGAAAGACACATAGACTGAAAGGGCATGAAAGCCGAAAGACATAAAAGCTGAAAGACCATTTGTCCTTGATTTAGAACATACTGCTGCTGAAAGGGTATAACGTGACATGACTGAAATGAACATGGAATGTGACATGGCTGAAGAAAACATGGAATGTGGCATGACTGAAAGGACTTAACTGGATTTATTAAAGGGAAAGGAATGAGAGGTCCGGATGGACTCCTCCGTTTCAAGTGGACTCCCGCTTGAAACGATTCCTTCACATGTCTAAACATAATGAAAAATCTTGGTCTTGATGACCCTGTCCTGATGAATGCTGAATAGTTTATGGTCCATACTTAAGATGGATTTTCTGGATCTGATAGAATGAATAAGCTATAGCATGTAGTATACATGAAACGGTACGTACAAGTATCCTAAAAAGATAACATTTATATCTCTGAGCAAGCTGCTGAAACATATAGGGACGAACTACGTGAACAATTATGAACGTGCTACGTGAGAAATTGTGAATGTGGTTCGCGATTATATAAGGAGCGTTGTGCATGAAGTATATCGTGAATGTGATACATGAAGGATATTGTGGACGTGCTACCAGAACATATCATGAACGTATGATGACTGAGGAAGGAATGCCAAACGATACGGCCTGAGATGTGAAACATCTGCCTAGTTATGGAATAGTTGTGCTATACTTGAGTCTAGTTTCTCAAGCTTCCTGTAACCGTATTCGGTAATAAACTGTGAAACGTGTATCGCGGAATGGAACACGGACTTGAACGTGAACAATGTTATGAACGCGAACGTGAGCATAAATCATGAGATATCATAAAACATAAACTGAAACAGATCATATTGCGAATGAGATGTAAACGTGAAAGTGAAAATAAACGTGAACGTGAATGTGAACGTACACGTGATCGTGAACATGAACGTGAGCGCGATTCGCGAACGCTAATTTCCATCTAACAAGATTGTGGATGGAATACCTTGGAATCATACGATCTATTTCTAAATTTCCTGCAGATTTGTTACTACGTAATCATCTCGGATAAAAGAAGACGTGTAGGCTGGGTTAACTGGTTAACAACGACTTAGATAGCATCATGCTTCGTCTGAGTCTGTGGTAATAACCTCCATGGAATCTTATCTCATTTATGTTCAAAAATTTCTAGTGGTTGTAATAACTCATTAGCATGTTGGTGTCCTATCTTGAACATGTAGTATGTTAGGCATCTAGATATAAACGTAGTTGCATCAATTGTGTTATACTGCTTCTATCAAAATTTTACCTAGGATTATTGTACATTCCGGTGGAATTTCGTTCACAGGCATTAGTCGGGACCATCAGGTGATGGCCTTCACCTTCGCAGCATTGTCTCAAATTTCTTTCTGCTGAAATAGGGTGGCTCAGAAATATAAGTCTGAATTTTAGAGAGACTATAATGTGTGCAACAGCAGTCTGAAAAAAAAACTCATGTTCTTTCTCTCACCACTGCTGGTGGCATAATCGTGAATCGTTCCAGAAAATGTTTTAAGACGTCGTAGCAGGTCAGGCAAACCTTCTATACGCGAGATGACATCGATTATGAATGGTGATCTTGTAAAGTTTCTGGTGATCGATACATGATCTCATGTTAACGGCCTTCTTCCTGATAGACAGAAACGGTGCACTTCTTGGTGGTACGCCACGGCGAATAAAGCCTCGTTCCGGTAATTCTCGCAGCAAATGCTGCAACTCTTTTAACTTAGCTACAGCCCGCAACAGGGAGTTTTGAAAACATGTCCTGTTCTTGGGACCAGCTTGATGCAAATTCTGTCTCGTGGTTAGAAAGGAATTTCTGAAAAAAAAACTTTCTGAAATTACGTCTAGGACTCTGGAGAATTCTGTTGATCATGAATTAAAGGAATTTAAGAAGTGAAATTATAACTGGTAGCTGAAAGGTCTTTCGTATCTTTGGAAGAATAATTCACTTGTTGTATAGTATAACAACTTGTACTGATTTCCTGGCAGAAAATAAAATGACTATATTTGGGATTTAGTAAGACGGATCTCGTCGGTAACTGCAAGGAAAAAGGAAAACCTTAATAATATGAGTGGTACTATGGAGTCTTTCTGGCTGGGAGGTAGGTAATACCTGATTTAAGATAAAGTTGACATATGAATACGTGAAGTAAACGTGGCGACTTTCACTGAATGTTTTCGTCTGTAACCTTACAGCATAAATACCGCGTGTCTAAGCTGAATGATACTCTGGTGGTGACTCAATCTGTATTGATCTGATTCATGCGTGGCATAATAGAACTGGTATACCCCTTTCTGAAGGGTACCCTGAATTACTGAGGACCTGGCTTAGAAACATACTGGAGTTATGAGTTCTAACTCGTATTTTAATGAAAGATTCGTATGACGTGTACCATGACTAGTGTCCTGATATGTGTCTTCCGAAATGATACCTGAGACCTGTGTCTTGACTGTCGTCTTGACATGTGTTTTAGTGGATGAACCTGGACAAGGCTGAAAATTTTTGGTAACTGCTAGGATCGGCGGACCGGTTAGACTACTGACCTCTTGTATTTCCGACACGTCTGTGCTGGAGTTTCGATGGTTACTGACTGATTAATTATAATTACAGTGGTTGTCATTACTACCTTGTCTGTCAGTTTCCTGACGATCGTAATCATGACCGTGATTCATGTAACTATTTCTGCTGAGTGGCCGGCTGGTTACCGGTTCCCACTCTTCTGACTTCAAAATTAGCTGAGTGAAGTGTGACATCTAACTAGCGAGGTAAAAGCATAGAATAGAATGGTAGTGTCTGATGGTTGAAATTTATTCTTGTCAGAAATTTCAAATTTATAGTTTTCGTCCTTGTTCTGCAGAGTCTTCATAGTATAAACAGAAGCAGCATCTTGGGAAATCTCCAAAGCATCAGCATCAGCAGCATTAGCATTTGTGAGGTCTTCAAAGTGTTAGCAACATCAGTATCTGATAAAATCTTCAACTCACGAGCAGCATCAGCATCTGGTAGAATATCGACAAATGGAAACGCATGAGATAACTGAGGATCGATTAGCAATATCCATGGAGTAGGGTACCTGGAGTACACCTGGACTACTGTACATGAAGTACAAAGTGAATACTGCACATGGAGCATATCTGAGACACTGTATGTGGAGTACTCATGAAATACTGTACATGGAGTATAACTGAGACACTGTACATGGGGTATAGATGGAATACTGTATATGGCACTGGTGGAAAAAATTTATGGGTTCATCGATACTGGTGTTGCTTGTCAGACATGATCAAAGAATTAAATTGATTTAAACGGTAGTAATCTGAACTGAAATGAGTAACATGATAGCCTGATCATTTCTGTGTGGACTTAAAGCTGGTTGTATAGAAGTTCAATAATATGCTTAAACGGAATTTCGACAATGGTCAGCATGAAGACATGACTGATGAAGACCAAACATGATTTATTATGAAAATAGGATTTTACTGTAACCCTTCTGTATCTTAACATGAACACATCATCACTATGCTGATAATATAATCCTCGTAAGGAGACATGAAACTTATTCAGCATGAAAACGACCTTTACGTAAGAGCATGAAATTTGACTGTTACAAAGAACCTGGAAGGATAATCGATTGAGGTTTAACATCAACTGATGTGGATGGCTACGGTTCAATCCACATAATACAAGGAACAAGACATGTGACTAAGTATGGGCGATTCTGGTTCGATCCATACTTGTCAAAATTTTCTAAGAACTGTCATGTATAGAAAATTACAATCTGGGACTAAATATGGATGGCTGTAGTCCAATTCATACTTGTCACTAGTTTATTGAATGTTATGATATGAGCAAAGGTGAACGTCTCTGGTTCAGTTCACAAAATAATACTCGACTGAAAGCATGAAAATTTGACCTGAATAATGGTGAACGTTTATGGTTGGTTCACCAAGTAATATTTGACTGAAAACATGAATCTGACATGAGTAAGGGTAAACGCCTATGGGTCGGTTTACCAATACAAAATCTGAATGGGCAAGGGTGAACGCCTATGGGTCGGTTCACCAAAACAAAATTTGAATAAAAGCACATGCGACTAAATATGGCCAGTCCTGTACCAACCTTTTATTTAGTCAAAAACTTTAAGAAAACTGACTGATTAATGAATAAAGCTGACTGATAAATGCATGAGAAACATGAAAGATAACAACGCCAAAATCTGGGAAGTTCCTGGTGACTACCCACTAGTCACAGGTCAAGTTATAGAGCCTACAGGTCGAACCTTGCGCTCTGATACCATAATTGTAACACCCCACTTGGATAAGTGGACCGTTACGTGTATTTATGGCGTGTCATCAAAGCATAAGGTAAATGTCCTAAAACATTAACTGACCATAACGGAAATACCGGAATCAAACATCGGTAATCCAACCTAAGCTCAAAACATGAAAAATAAATACTGAAGGAAAAGACTAAACAATGTCCGAATAAGCAGAATAATGTAAGAAGTGCATAAAGTAAGAAGTCCAGATAGCTTCCATTCAATGCACATGCTCTCAGAATCCTAAGAGCGTCCTGGTGTACCTGCCGTTAGAACATGAAAGAACTACGGCTGAGCATAACGCTCAGTGAACGGATATAAAGCATGATAAGGAATTACTTAAATGAAACAGATGATAAAATACTGGAGCTGTAAGACTGATAAGTAAAGTTGCAGCAGAAATCTGTGTATAATCTGTAAAGTCTGATTTATAAATAATAAAGCTGAACTGTTATCTGTTAAATCTGAAAACATGCATTTACTGTATTTTAATTGCCAGAGCTTATATAAGTCACGTGCTGTCACAACCATGCATGAATAACTGGAGGGGTGACCTCGTCATGCTGTAGAGGGGTGACCTCTAAATAACTGTAGAGGGGTGACCTCTAAATACTGTGCTGGGTGGAGGGATCAGCTCCAATGTGAAGGATGTAGAGCACACACCACATTCACCCTGATAACTTGTAAACTGATAAGCCTAGGATGCATCCATACGCCCCACTAAACATACATATATAAATGGCCAAACTGAACATGAGTGGGACGATGCAGGATATCACTCTCCTGCATGTGAGTCACAACACCGGTGCCTCTAGTGTCGTGGTTACGGTACCTCCGTAACTAGTACATAAACTGGTCGTGCTTGTATATAATGCTCAGGCAACTTACTTCGTTTTTAACATGATTTCTGATAAGCTTAAACACATACGGGGAAAAACATTTGGCTGCAGACGGGGAATCCTAATCATGCATAGAAAGGAAGTCCTTACTGAAAGGACGGAAAATTCGTACCTCGTGTCCAGTAATGAAATAAGAATGAAAGCTGAAGGGTCTACTCCGACTTCACGGATACTACATAAATAAGGGACATGAAATGAGTTGTCTGATTACCGTTTACTGTTACTGATTCTTAATTGTTCTTAGTTTGATTTATTTTATTCTTGTATTACTGTTTGTGTATAAACTGGTAACTCTGACTGTCTCATGTATTATTGATTAGTGTATTTCATGTATTCATGTGTTATTATACTGTTATAATTAACCTGCTAAAAATAAAAAGTTTCCAAAATAAAAAGTTTCCAAAAATAATAATAAGCTGATTAAATAAGTCTATAATATAAGTTGAGGCTTAATGAATATATTTTATAAGTCATGATTTAAGTAAGCTCAATATTTATTAAGCCCAACTTAACTTTAAACTGATTTCCCGTCAAATAATCTACATTATTAACTACTAAAGATTAATATGTCGAGCAATCAACTAATGTTTTAGTCTTCAACTTTATACCTATATCTACTTGTTTTAGTTTCTATTTTTTTATGCTCGGTTACACTAGCTGACATTGCCATCCATATTTCAAACTAAAGACCATGTTTCTATATTTCATGCATGCCTTAATTCCACATCAATTAAATTTGCAAATGTTCATAACCGTAACTTGGGCAAATATATTACGATGAGAGTACTTATGATATATGCTTGTACATGTAATTCCTCGCTTTTAGTTCACCTGCAGTCTAACATGTTTTAAACTCGCAACCGAGCAATGCGTCATTAATGTGATTCCCGATCATGGTTCTTATATATTCGTATATCATATTAGTATGAAACAAGGATGACTAAGATTTGTGATATTGCACTAAAACAATAGTTAAAGATGTATACCTCAAGTCAAACGAGGGTTCAAGAATAAACGAACAAAAATGCGAACACGAGGTCGAACGTGAACAATAGAGTTTGGCGAGATGAATCGGACCTCGATAACGCGTACCCGTTTGTATATGAATAAACGACTCTAAAACCATGCAACTCAATAATGATCTTTACTACCGAACGGTGCCGAACCGTCTTCCCAAAACATTATACGATCACACTAAACCTGAGCGTGATACAAGAATACAACTCCAAGTCCGTGACAAATGAAGACATAAATCCGACAGGATTATGAATGCGAACCGATCGAACACTTTTCATCAAAGGATTTCATATTTAACGCAGTTTTGCTTAAAGGGGCCTTCGAAATTGAATGAGATGTATATTATTATTCAGTTAAAAAGGGTAACCGTGTATAATGATATGAATGTGGCGCGAATAATTCGCAAGGATTGCGTGAAATGGAGGATAGCAGTTAAAGCTTTTTAATGCAGTCAACATTTCTTATTCCATTAGTTGAGACATATTCTAATCTCAATGATATTAACTAGTTAGGAAATGATAAGATTTACAACATAGGATTTAAGATGATATTATCCCTTACTGATTCACATTTTTATTTGCATTCATATAGTAATATTAACTAGTTAGGGTTTTACAACTTAACAGCAGAACCCAAATGTCCCAACCCAAAATGCATTTGGTCTGAATTAAAAGCATAATTCTGATTAAAGTTCTGAAAATAGTTGATGGTTGGTCTATTGTAGGTATAAACATTGCTTCTCCAAAGATTAGAAGCTGAAGGAGAGGTCCTTCTAGAAGCAGAATAAGATTGGGCACATGGGTTTAATCTTCTAAAAAAATAGAGCAACTCCTGGTGGACCAGGAGCAGGATAAGCTTGATAACCAGAAGGAGTTTGAGCATAAAAATCACAATCCTTAATCAAATGAAATTTACTACCACAAACAAAGCATGTTTTAAAAGACCTTTTATTCAAATGACATTGTTTCACACTACTAAACTTATTACAAACAACTCTAGGAGTATCAACATTCCTAGGACTCAACAAACTAGAACTAGAAACAGTGGAAGTAGAAGCAGGAGCAACTCCCTCATCACTCATCCTAGCACTAGTAGCAGCAGGGTCATTTCTCTTAGGACTCGAAGGTCTTGACTCTTCACTTGAAGCACAGGATGCATAGTCACTGGCCTTGTCACTGAAAGTACAAGAGACAAATTCATTAGTATTAGTAGTGCTTTTTGGAGACTCATGCATATGTGATCCATCCAAGTCAGTATGCCTAGATATGGGCATAAAAGTTCCTGTAAGAGGTGGAGGAACAACATGCATTGCTGCAGCTGGTTTAAACCTATTGTAACTAGGTTTTCCCTCCTCCTCCTTGTCAGGATCAAAAACACTTGAAAAAGATAAATCAAATACATCCTCTGAATCAATATATTTATCAAAGCCTAATCCTCTCTTAGTCCTACCAGACATGCTACTATCTATTAACTTTGAAAGATTTTTTTGGTGCTTTTTGCCATTTTTCAAATCGTAAAAGTGTAGCATCCAATTTTTCTTGCATGTTTTGCTTAGCCTGAATACTGTCATTGTTTAGTTTTTCAGTATATGTAAGCATGTGAGTGGTGTTTTTTAAATCAATGCTTAGAATTCTAATCTTATCCTCATATTCACGTTGAGTATCTTGAAGCCACTTCTTTTGTTGTTCCAAAGTTTTTAGAGAACTCTTATATGCTTGAAATTCAAAAAAATATTTGTCATTTTGTTCATTTAGTTCATTGTACTGTGTCAAGAGTTCTGAGTATTTATCATGACAACCAAGAGGACAAGTTTGTACCTGTGGCGAGATTTCCATAAGAGAAAATTCTTCTGCTTCCTCGACATCAGATAGGTGCCCAGCAATCATAGCAAATACATCAGTAGAAGCTTCAGCTGATTCCAAGGTAGCAGTCTGATGATCATTCCAGTTAACCATAGAGTCAACACACATCAAAGCTTTCTTTTCATCCTTGAGCTCTTGAACCTTGAAGGCTGAATACATGTTCTTCTCCTGGTTATTTTTTTAGGGCATTCCCTAGCAAAATATCCTTTCTATTGGCAGTTATAGCATCTGACCTTGCTTCTATCAAACCTGGCTGGCTCCCTTAGGTTGTAGTTGAATTTTCGACTAGTTTCTTTTCAAACTTGTGAACCCGGAGAGTGAGCATAGCCATCTGCCATTTTAGATCCATTTCATCCAAGTTAAGTTTATCAACTTGTTTGAAATCATCAAAAGCAAGCTGCTGTTGTGGATCAACATCAGCAACCAAAGAGTGAAGAACAACTTCTACCATGCTACCAGTCTTGGCTTTTGATTCAGGAGTAGAAGTATGTTGAGATGACACAGTATAGCTTTGGCTACTGGCATAAGACATTGGGCTAGATCCCATGGAACTCGCAAAAGCAGAATTAGCAAGAGTAGGAAAGGAATCACTTGAGTATCCTATCACGTGAGACTCAAAGGTTTTGAGTTTATAAAACAAGTCATCAAAAGAAAGATAGTCAAAGCCTCCTTTTGCCTTTAGAGAGATGACTACCTGATTCCATGAGTGAGGTAGGGCTCTAAGAAACCTGGCATTGATGTCTTCATTGTCAGGTTTAGACCTGAGTTGATTCAATTGGCTAAGAATCTTTTGAAACCTGTCATACCCTTGATGAATACCTTCTGTTTCAGAAATCTTGAATTCTGTGAATTCATCTCTCAGCATTGATCTACGCATTTTCTTGGATTCCTCATTCCCTCTAAATCTTGCCTTTATTCCATTCCAAATCTCCCTAGCATCATCCAAGTGATAAAAATCACCCATATGATCATCAGGAAGGGACTGAAGCAAAATAGTTTTTGCTTTGATTTCCTTCTAAACAACAGTGATTTCTTCATGAGTTTTAGGATCGAGAATGGTGATATTACCATTCTTGTCTCTACCAGTAGTTTTCTTGTTGTTGCCATTCTGGACAATCTTCCAAAGGTCTAGATCAGTATTGGTGATCCAGCATTTCATCTTCATGGCCCAGCTATCATACTCATCCTTCTTCAAGAGTGGGAATTTTCCATTAGTATTGGAAACCGTAGCAACGATTTGCTGTGGTTGCTGTGTTTTAGAGGTGCTAGCTTCTCCTGTTTCAGTAGAACTAGAAGCAAACATGATTAAACAATGATGTTAGTATAAAGAAAAATTGATTCTTCTTGAGCAGAGACTCTCCCAGACTCTGATACCACTTGTTGGGTCCACTAGATGTGGATCTTGCAGCCTGTTAAGGATGGTGAACGACTTCTGTAATCAAAAGTCTATTCACAGTGAGACTCTTAATGAAACACATAGTATAAGTGCAGAATAATAATATTATGAACAAGAAGAAACAAAATAACTAAATAACTTGATCCTTACTAAGAATTTCTACTGTTAATATGAAATGAATAATGTTGATGAAGGTGTGTCTAACCCTTCTGCCAATGGTTCATTTTATACTACAAGGAAACCCTAATACTACATTAAACCAAAACGTGTAACTTCTGATATGCATATCCTTTCCTAACATATCTCCTGCATATCCTAACAAACTACTAAGAATAATAATGTTTGACTTTCAACTAGACCAGGAGCACGTATTGCTCCTACTACTACTAGGACCAGGAGGAACTACATACCTCCTAGCTTATCTATTACAAATATCTATTCCAAAGGTCCTAACAGGAGTGAACGCCGATGGTCAGTTCACTCAAAACAAAAGACATGGCGTGGGGATAGCGATGGGTCGGTCCCAAAGTTAAAAGTTTGGTTAAAAGCACATGTGACTAAATAGGGTCAGTCCTGTACCAACCATTACTTAGTCATAAACTTGCAACAATGATATGAATGCATGAAATAAAATGAAAATGAATGAATGCTTAAAAACCAACTGTCAGTTCTAGGAAGACACTGGTGACTACCCATAAGTCACATGTCAAGTTTTACATAGCTACATGTCAAAACCTTGGATCTAATACCATAATTGTAACACCCCATTTATTAAGATGGAATGCTACAGTAAATTATGGCGTGTCATCAAAGCATGCAAGGTAAATGTTTAAACATTTATGACCATAAATAGAAATACCGGAATCAAACATCGGTAGTCTAGTAACTCACACACAAGCAATATAAAGTACTGTAAATGAAAGGACTAAACAATGTCCAAAATGAAGTAAAGTATGATAAAGTAGGAAGGAAATGCATAAAGTAATGAAGGCTAAATAGCTTCCATCTGAATGCACATACTCTGAAGTTCCTACTTGCGTCTTTGAGTACCTTCCGTTTGGGAACATGGAAAAGTAGACGGCTGAGCATAATGCTCAGTGCGCGGATATACAATAAAACATGGAAGACATAGTGTATGAAAGCATATAAGAGCATAAAGCATGAATGGCAGCGGAAATGAATATGTCATGGGAAAACCTGGGCGTAAACATGTTTTACGGATTTTATTTCTGAAAATATAGCTTATATTTACTTGTAAAATCTGTATTAGTTTACCATACAAAATAGCCAATATGGGTCATGAGGTCAACAACGTGCATGAATACATAAATGGGTGACCTCGTCATGCAATTAGAGGGGCTGCCTCTAATTATACTGGTCTGGGTAGGAGGGATCAGCTCCTTGTGAAGGATGCAAGGCACACACCACATTCACCATGAAATCCTGACTGAAACATGTAACTAGGATGCAGCCATACGCCCCACATGATAACATAATAAATATAATGGCCAAATAACTGAAAGGGACGCCACGAGCTATCACTCAGCCCTGGTAAAGTCATAACACTAGTGCCTCTAGTGTTATGGTTATGGTACCTCCATAAATAGGTGAAACTGGTCATGCATGTATATGGCTAAGGTAACTAATTAACATAAGCATTTAATCTGTAACTATTGGGAAAATAGTTGGCTGCATACGGGAAATTCTAATGAAGGAAGAGATTGTCCTTACTGAAGGACGGGAAATCCGTACCTTATGTCCAGTAGAAGCTAATGAAAACGATGAAGACTAATCCGCCTCGACGGATAACACTACATAAGAAATATGGACGTGTATGAGTTATCTGAATTACGTGTGTTTTACTGGTTCCGTGTGATATTAGCTTGTTATACGTATTCTGTCATGTTTTACTTTTTACTGTGTTAACTATAGTTATTATGATGTTCTGTTAAGTATTAATCGTGTAATAGTGTATTATAATACTAAGTAACTTTCCAAAAAAGCAGGTTTCTATAAATAGTAAGTTTCTAAAAATAGAAAGTTCCCAAAAATAGTAAGTTTCCATAATTAGAAATACGTTGGATTATAAATAATAAATAAAGTTTTAATAGTATAATACAAGTCATGGTTATAGCTTATTAATTAAATAACTGGGTAATTAATTAAACTATACGTTATATGATTTTAATTAAAATACATGTTTTAATTAAATGACTAAGTAAAAATACTTTAGGTTATACATGAATTAATTTAATAAATTAATTAACCTACAGTTTGATATAACATGACTTATAAAAATAGTTTTTATAAAACCCGAATCTCGAGCCCGTGTTCTATATAAGCCGAACCAAATAAGCTATACAAAAGTCCCACCGAGACCTTCGAGGGGTCTCGGTTGACAGTAACTAAACTAACAAACATGCAAAACATACCCCGACTTAAAGTCGGGGTCTTTTGGTCTCGGGTCCGAACAAACAAAACCAACCGAGCCCCTTTGGGGTCTCGGTAGTGTCTCGGTTACACCAAACCAAACCAAAACCAACACCTAAACATACCCCGACCCTTGGTCGGGGTTTCTTGCTGCGTCCGAGCCAAAACCAACCCAAGCCGAGAGTCATGAGACTCTCGGTGGTGGTGAAGAAAACAAAGCCGAGCCCCATTTGGGGTCTCGGTGTCTCGGCCGAACCACAACCACGCCAAACCAAACCCGAAAACATGAAACTAATTAATCCTAGGTTTGTTATTACATGTTCTTGATGATTAATTAATTTAAAACATGAATTACATAAGAAATTAAATAAGATGAAAAGAGGTTTGATTATACCAACGTGAAAAGAACAAAGGAATGATCACGAACACAAAACCAATAACAAAAATCGTCTGAATCGTCCTTGTGGTTGATAGTGGCCGGCGGCAATGGTGAGACAAGGAAGAAGGGTTTGCAAAATTTTAATTAACCTAGAATGAATGAAAGAAAAATCATGTGTTTTAGTTAAATGTGGTCTTGGGCCAAAAAGCCCACCTTCTCCTTTCTCTTGTCTTAGCCGCGGCATGTGGGGCCCACTAAGGGAAACCCGAAGTTTTTCCGTGTTAAATAATTAGCGTGCATGTTCGTGAGTTAGTATTCGTGATTTTGGTATTCGTGATCGTGTCACATTTATAATATTCATGATTGTTCGTTATTTAATGTCGTGATACGTGTATCAATATTATAAATGATGCGTTTAAGAAAATACGCAAGTGTGTGATTCATGGTTTTTCTAACTCTGTGCAGCGTGTGTCTAGATAGAAGGCCGGCTGCTGACCTTAAGTAGCATACTAGTGTTATCTTCTACATCCAATCATATTTAGCTTTCAAGCTTGAACCAATGTCAAACAATGGACCTTTCCTGGTAAGCACTAGTTTCCTAATGAACGTAGGTGGGAAATAAGTGATTTTGTAGTGTAAGAACAACAAGGCCTTGCTCATAGCCATCTATATATGTTGTTCAGCTCTCATCAAGTCGAAACTGGGCAAGGTCCGCTGCTATACCAGTTCTCAGAGTCATCTAGGCGAAATGGTTTATATGTATATCTGAGTCTTTCACCTTTACACCTTTAACCATACTGGTGATTCGTAGTCAAAAGTTGTACTAAAATTACCGGCTTTCTTCATAGGGGCCCGACTGTTCTTTGGAATCAAAACACCAAATAAATCTTTAAGTGCCTCTACACCGAGTGGCGTTCATGAGTCGAGTCACAAACATAGTTACGACCACTTGACATTGCATCCACAACAGTTTCAAGTATGGAACAATCCCATTATTCATGGTGCTCTTAGTACTTATAAGTATGCTGAACAGTTGATGAACTGTATACTAAGAAAAAAATAATGATTGTTCTCGTCATGAGAAGTCTGGATACATTGACTTGTCCTAGATTTTTCTCACACTCGAGGAGCTGGTGATGGTTGATGTAAAACACAGTTGACCGACATGAGTAACAGTTAAGTAAACACGTGTTCGAATCTGTTCCAGGGTTTGCTGTTTGTTTTCGGCATGAAAGTGTGTTTTGGCGATAAAGTATAAGTTTTCTGCTGTTCGGTTCTGCATAGTGTGTTTGGCAAAAAGTGTCTGGTTGCCTGGTTGATTCTGCAACAAAGTGTGTTTGCCAATAATATTTCAGTTCCGCTGTTTGGTTCTGCAACAAAGAGTATCTGGGTATAAGTTTCAGGGTGCTTTGTAAGTGGTTCGGTCTATAGGCCTACAAGTCAGCGTTTATAATGTGGCATAATATTCTAGGTTGCTGTGAGATTGTTTGAGCCAGGTTCTTTGGGAATTAGTTTTCCTTTTGTGGACCTGGTTCGTATTTAGAGCATCAGCGGTAGTATTTCATTTCGTGTGGTCACAAGTGGTATAAGTCAATGTGTTAGTTTTGTAACCTTAATAGCTAATGATTCATTTGTGTACCAAAATATATTCATTTAAAGTGGTTACGTAACTCACATTTGTTACAGAAATGCGCAGTAAACTTTGTTTTTTTTACCGATAATAGGAACATTGGACAAAAAGTATATGTTAAAAGACATACCACCTCGTAGGTCATTTACCAGTATGGGGGAACCTTTTACTCATCATATATTGCAAACTCTTCACATCATCAGTATCATCTTCAGATATCAGGTAATGAAATACATGTTGTATACCAGCAAGCCCGTGGGCTGCACCCCGGTACCTGGCCCCATGCCGTCTGTACATCAAAGGACACATGGCGTGATCAGATGCACCTGCCCTTACTTCGCTACTGCAGCTTGGAGCCTTGGACTACTGGTCAAGTAGATCTTTCGGTATTGTTTCTTGGCCGATATGTTTGTTTATGAGCAAAGCAGCCCATAGAAATTCAGCACGCCCGTTCAGAAGGTCGTACGACATTCCAAAACCGCCTTTTGACCCATTTGCTAATCGAGTACTTGTAGTTGTTTTAAGTTACGTCTTCTCTCAAAACAGGTCAAATATTTTTTAGCGACCGGGTCTAAGGTTTCAAAAGTGTATTTTTAATGCATAAGTAGTTCCTAAATCGTTCGATTCTTATAATAGCATTTTTAAACATGTACAACACGCTCATTTTATTAAAAGTCAACTGACCTAGAAATTACCATTGACCAGATAATGCCAGTCTATTTGTACGTGCACGGTCTCGCGATCCAGTAGCATACCCAATAAGCAAGGTGACATTTCATTACAATAAAATCACACCAAAAAAATCCGCTTCAAGATTGGATAATCGGCAAGGGACATGTTTGTCTTTCTCGTAGAGCTCTCTGAATTAAAAAACTTGTGTCGGGACAAACTATGAGATAAACCCAAACTCATTGGAGGTTAATCTTGTGAACCGAGGCCGATTGTAAGTTTCCCAAAGCTGCTCCATTCAATGTTTCCCTACTCGTCCACAGATCATCGCTTGAAGCTTCTCTACTCTTCTGATTCCAATCAATGGGTTCCATGCGTGTATCATTCCCGGAAATTGGTCGAAATAAATCAATTTTACTTCAAAGTAATTAAAATAAGTTGTTTATTATAGTGTTTGGATAAGGTGGAAACGTTTGCTAAACCGTTATAAATAAATGCCGCCATATGGATTAAGCATTTGATCCATTGCAAGTGAAGCTGACACCAGTAAAAGGACGCCAAAATATTTATCGAAAGCAGTTTATTTCACTCATAACAGATCACATATCTGCTCAAACCACTCAAAGGCTTAATTTTAAGCAAATTAGTAGCTTGAAGTGCTTATATAATCCAAACTACTTTTGCATATTTACTTATATTGTGGAAAAATATTGGTGCGGGCAGGGGCGGAGCTACATAGGGTGCCGGGTGTGGCATGGGCTATACACCCCACTGAAAATCCTGGGTCCGCCCTGGGTACGGGCTTATTAAAAAACAAAGGTAATTTTGGGCGAACCTGAATGGACAGTCGTAGAGCACATTGTCGCTTCAAACTTCCCTTCGATTTATTGTCTCCTGTCGGAGTCAGCGTTATCACTTGGACACCACATGTTCTATTAATAACAGGATTGGGTTGCTTCTACCTCTTCAAGTTGATTGAGTTCTTTAAGCAATCTGTTGTAGAGCATGTATGCTACATAGTATGTCATTGGAGTCCATATCTTGGTGTTGCATTACAACGGTTTTTTGTTTAACATTTTGACCACATTTGCTAACGAACACTGTACTTGTCATATAAAAAACTAAGAATTGGTATCACTTTTTCGTATGGACAAACAACCCCGACTAGAATTTCCCATTTTTAGCAGAGAGAATTTGTCCCTACGAAAACGTGACATTAATCTTAACATAACGTAGTGGTATACAATACAATATAGGGTAAAAGCTATAAAATACCATCTTACTTATTGATTTGTGCCGACTTTAAACACTTACTATTTAATCTCGTGACTTTACCATTGTACTTTCATATTTGTTCCGAAGTCGCCAATATAGTGACTTGTTACCGACATGTTGGCACGGTAATATCCACGTAATTATTTAATTTTCTTTTAATATGTACACGTGTGATTTCCACTATGTATATTTGCTGACTATGATAGGACTTATACTATAAAAGAGGGGATGGGGACAAAAAATAAGCACAGTTCATTCTCATCATATTTTTTCCCCAATTCAAACAACCAAAAACACAAACACATGAACCCTAATTTACAACTTCATCATTGAGTTAATTACATCTCGATTCTAAACACTCAACATATCCATAAACGCAATGAATTACTTATACTTATCATTGTAAAAGAAAACAATCACTACAGCGGAGGAGAACAATTACTTTTTATGCTCTGTAATACAAAACTTAAAATAGCGATGGATTTACAACATATAATTGAAAAAGGTATGTTCCATACTAAAATCAAGAAAATAGAATAGATTTAATAATCACCAAACCTCAGTTCTTGCTGACATCGTGTTACTCCGTATTTATTTGGTGAAGAATTAATCACACATCGTCATCAGTCATCAGTCGGTGATGGGGATGGTGATGGTGATGGATAAGTTATTCAATATGATCTATTATCATCGTTATCTTCTCTATCTTCTAAATCACATGAACCTAATTAATCTTCATTTAGATTTGAATTTAATAAAAAGTTTCTCGCATCGAATTAGGATTCCACGAAACTCATAAGTAAATCTCCAGACCTGCCAATTGTAAAAGTTTGATATTTTGGTAACTGTAATTTCATTTATTTATAGAAGAGAAACAAAAACAACTCTAATGGTTTTTGTGTTTAATATTTTCTGGAAAATAATAAAGTTTATATTGTTTTCTGGAAAAGGGGGAAGGGGGATTTAGGTATAGTATAATATGTTGGGTTTCGTTGTTTTTGGATCGGGTAAAGCCAAGTTGATGGGTCAAAAGTATTAGTTCCACGTAGATATATTAACTGATTTTTTATTTTAAAAATAATTAATTTAATGATGTGTACATGTTCCCGGTCATAATGGTAATATTATTACAAAACAAACAAGTACAATGGTAAAGTCACGAGATTAAATAGTAAGTGTTTAAAGTCGGCACAAATAAATAAGTAAGATGGTATTTTATAGCTTTTACCCTACAATATATAAACCTATTATCATTTCTGTACTGAAACCTATGTGGGATGAGGTGTTGAAATGTTCCATCTAAAACTTACAAAAGTAGTTATATGGGATGTTGCTTTTTCTAAGATTGACACTCACATCAACAATTCTACGGTTTTTTTAGAGTGCATTTTTTCATAAGATAAGATCGAGTAGATTAATAGTTTTGTTAAGTTTCTTGTAATCACAAGTTAACAAGTTCTCTGATAAGTAAAATATTAGAAAAAAAAAATAACCTGAACACTTAGTTTGAAACTCAATGGAAGTCAAATTACAAAAAAAATGTACACATCCAAAAGCCAAATATTATTGATCGATCATTGCAATGATGTAGAGGTGCACAGAAAAACCGGTTTTTAAACCGGAACCGGAAAAAAAACCGGAAACCGGGACCGGTCAAAACCGGTCAAAACCAGTTTATTATAAACCGGTCCCGGTTTATTTAGGAACCGGAGGTTTGAGACCGGTTCATGATTTTTAAGAAAAATTCGGTTTTCCAACCGGTTTATGGACCGGTTAACCGGAACCGGTTTATTATAAACCGGTTCCGGTTAACCGGCATAAAAATTAAAATTAAAAAAACCGGAAAATCTAGTGGAAATTCAAAACTTTTTAAAAAAAAATAAAAATAAAATAAAAACCGGAACCGGTTAACCGGCATAAACCGGTCTGGGACCGGTCTAGGACCGGTTCTACCGGTCTGTAAATTTCATCTCTCAGCCGGTCCGGTTTTAAACCGGTTAACCGGACGAACCAGTCTTTTGACCGTTGACTAGGGACCGGGCCGGTCCCGGTTTATAAAAAAACCGGACCGGTTAACCGGTTGTGTGCACCTCTACAATAATGCATGCCGTTCGAGAGGATGAATGCAAATCGATATTTTTGTCGGTTTGTGCTCAAAAATCCATTCAACAACTATCTTGCCTACTACTATTTCATCATGATGAGAGCAACCTCGCTCATCTTGGCCCTCAACGTTGGAAATAAGCGCTGTTTAATCGTAGAAAATTCCTTCACTTTTCTAGAAAAAAAATTCATTTGAAAAGTGAAAAATAGAAAACCTGTTTAGCAACATCATTTTTCAATATTTTTCAAAAATTATAAAATTTTCATTTTCTAAATTTATATAGAAAATTAAAAAACTCCATTTTACCCTTTTCGAAATTTTCACCTCATACCTTCCATTATTTTATTTAACCCATTTCAATAACACGTTACTCTATTCAGTATTCACCGTTAATCATTATTTTTACGTTTTCGTCATTATATATACGTTTTTGTCAGTAAATTAACATTTTCGTCAGAAAATTTACTTTTTTATCAGTAAATTTACGTTATCGTTTGTAAATTTACGTTATCGTTTGTAAATTTACGTTTTCGTCAGAAAATTTACGTTTTCGTCTGTAAATTAACGTTTTCGTCAGTAAATGTATGTTTTCGTATGTAAATTTACGTTTTTGTTAGTAAATTTAGGTTTTCGGCTGTAAATTTACGTTTTCGTCTGTAAAGTTACGTTTTCGTCAATAAATTTACGTTTTCGTCAGTAAGTTTACGTTCTCGTTCAGTAAATTTACGTTTTCGTCAAAAAATTTACGTTTTCGTCTGTAAATTACGTTTTCATCAGAAAATTTACGTTTTCGTCTGTAAATTTACGTTTTCGTCAGTAAATTAACGTTTTCGTCTGTAAATATACGTTTTGTCAGTAAATTTAGGTTTTCGGCTGTAAATTTACGTTTTCGTCTGTAAAGTTACGTTTTCGTCAATAAATTTACGTTTGCGTTAGTAAGTTTACATTCTCGTCAGTAAATTTACATTTTCGTCAAAAAATTTACGTTTTCGTCAGTAAATTTACGTTTTCGTCAGAAAATTTTCCGTCAGTAAATTTACGTTTCCGTCAGTAAATTTACGTTTTCGTCTGTAAATTTACGTTTTCGTCAGTAAATTTACGTTTTCGGCTGTAAATTTACGTTTTCGTCTGTAAATTTTCGTTTCCGTCAGTAAATTTACGTTTTCGTCAGTAAGTTTACGTTCACGTCAGTAAATTTACGTTTTCGTCAGAAAATTTACGTTTCATCTCTAAATTTACGTTTTTGTCTGTAAATTTACGTTTTCGTTAGTAAATTTAGGTTTTCATCAACTAATTTACGCTTTCGTTAGAAAATTTATGTTTTCGTCTATAAATTTCCGTTTAGTCAGTAAATTTACGTTTTCAGCTGTAAATTTACGTTTTCGTCTGGAAAATTACGTTTTCGTCAGTAAATTTACATTTTCGTCTGTAAATTTACGTTTCATCAATAAATTTACGTTTTCGTCAATAAGTTTACGTTTCCTTCAGTAAATTTACGTTTTCGTCTATAAATTTATGTTTTGTCGGTAAATTTACGTTTTCGTCAGTAAATTTACGTTTTCGTCAGTAATTTTACGTTTTCGTCAGTAAGTTTACGTTCTCGTCAGTAAATTTACGTTTTCGTCAGTAATTTTACGTTTTCGTCAGTAAATTTACGTTTTCGTCAGTAAATTTACGTTTTCGTCAGTAAATTTACGTTTTTTTTAGAAAATTTAAGTTTACGTTTTCGTCAATAAATTTACGTTTTAGTCAGAAAATTTAAAACTTAAATTTAATGACGAAACGTAAATTTACTGACGAAAACGTAAATTTAGTGACGAAAACGTAAATTAACTGACGGAAACGTAAATTTACTGACGAAAATGTAAACTTAAATTTTCTAACAAAACGTAAATTTACTGACGAAAACGTAAATTTACTGACGAAAACGTAAATTTAATGACGAAAATGTAAATTTAAATTTAATGACGAAACGTAAATTTACTGACGGAAAAGTAAATTTACTGACAAAAACGTATATTTGCTGATTTGAGCTATTTTAGGCCTGTTTATAGGTTTTTGAGTGTTTTCAGTTATTTAGTGCTTATTTGAGATATTTGGCCTTTGAAATGGGTGTCTTTTAGTGCTCAATTCAGTGCTGAAATGGATGTTTTTGAGTGCTGAAATGGGCGTGTTTGAAAATCATAATGATCACATTAGGTAGTTATTTTATACAATTATAATGATCCTTGTTAATAGTCTATCTTCTGTATTTTGTATGTGAGATGAAAGCGAGTTTTGGTGTCTTCACTTGTATGTGCTTTTGCTCCCCAAATGTTACTCACACTTGTGCTTACTTTGATTTTCAGCTTGTTAAGGAACTCTTTGATCTACTATTCAAAATGTCAGACCATATACCTTTCGAGATCCAATCAGAAATCATTAAAATGCTTCCTGTCAAATCAATTATCCAATTCCGTTCAGTTTCCAAGCAATGGAAGGCTTTTATTGACAACCCGGAATTCATCAACAACTACCACATAAATCATACAAACCCCCAGCATCATCTACTTGTACAGTACCAGTTGGATGATACGGTCAAAACGTACACTTCGATTATCGATAACAACACTTTTCCCGAACAAAAGTTTCCCTTAACCGCCCCGGAGTCCCTTCGCTCATTAAGAAACACATTTATACTCGATTCGGTTAACGGGTTGTTATGTTTTTGTTGTCGTCACGGAGGCTTCGGTACGAGTATTAGGATGGTTGTTATTTGGAATCCTACGATCAGGAAATATGTTGATATAGTTATCCCTCTCGCAAAAGCGGTGGATGTTGTTGGGTTTGGTGTTTGTCCGGATACTAGTGACCCTAAGCTTGTTAAGATTGCTGAACTAACTAATATGTGGGAGGTTGAGGTTTTTACTTTAAGTTCGCGCATTTGGAAACCTGTGTATAAGGGTGCGCCTTTTAAATCATGCTATTTGTCGGGCGATCAGGTTTTTGTAAACGGGGTTATCTATTTTTGGGCTTATTATTTAGCTGGCGCATCTATGTGTAATATTTTTATCTCGTTTGATTTGAAGAGTGAGAAGTTTGGTAAAGTGTGTCTTCCAGAGACGTTAGTAAATAGATATCTTCTAAAAGTGGCGAAGGTGAATGAGTCGCTTGGTTTACTTGAGTTTCATCATGAGGGTGGGACATCTGTTTGTGGTGTGTGGACAAGGAAAGATGGTGCTAATAAAACGTTTACTAAGATATATACTATCAAGGTTGAGGGTAAGTCTGTGTTCCATAGGGTATTGGGGTTTAGGAACAATGGTGAAGTTGTAATAGAGATGGATAAAAATATTAAAAAGTCTGGAATTATTGTTTATGAACCCTTTTCAGGGAATATTAATGGTGTTGGGATTAATGGAAAGCGAGGTTTGTTCTCCGTAATGTCATACATGGAAACGCTACTTTTGCTTGATGAGTCGGATTCTATCATTCATTAACAACGGTGATTGTGCTATTTTGCAAGGTGTCGAGATTAAGCTGCAGGTATCACATGAGTCTTTATTATTCAGTTTAGTTTATGTTACTAGAATGATAAGTGTGAACATATTTGTAAGGGAATGATGATTACTGAAATGTTTAGGTTAACTATATTTGGGATGGTCAGTTTAGTATATGATGGCATATTGTTTCGATTGTTTATTCAAATATATGAAACATTTATATGTTTTAAAGTGAGCCAAACTTCTAACCATTGAGCTAAGACCAATAACTAAAACCAGTTGAGCCAAAGTTGTCATAGCCTTACACATGCTTCTTTATTAGATATGCTTTGATTGCAATTGCACGCACATCAACATGTGTCCAGATCAAAGTAAAACACACATGAATCAATGATACGATCAGGGATACACTATATACTGTTGATTGACATTCGTTATCCATTACTGATTTGCTTAGGTAATATTTAGAAGATTGAACAATGTCTTACTATCCTACATCATAGCAGCCACATCGGCTTTATATTTCTGTCATGTAAGTTTTGGAGTTTCACATGTTTGCTTCCTTTTTCAAATAGTTGAAGAACACACACATATTCAACACACTTTGTTATAACACCCAATAATCTTGATTATTTATACATGTGCTATCCTATAGCCTGATTTCGTACGTTTGTCTCCTTAGGCCATAAGAAAGTGGTATATTCTGATGTATCCATTTCAACTTACCCTACTATAGCCTGATTTCGTACCAACCAGCTCATATCCTATCCATGCTCCCCTCTATGGAAGTCATGGCATTCGTTAAGACTCATCACATTTCTTTGTTGTGTTGCAACTTAGCTGTCATGGTGAAGCTGATGGTGTTAGATGTTTGATGGGGTTTTGGGATGATACGGGAATAGTAATTCGTTGGCTGTTTAATCTCTTTTAAGGATCTTATCTTTCATTATTTAGACATGTAAAGCTGAAGTGCAGCTTTTGGAGGAATAGTTGTTCTTGTGTTTTTCTACAAACAACTGCTCTTTTAAATAATGGCAAACATGGGTGTTTCTTGAATTTAAGAATGGTCATTTTCAAAACTGGGTCAAACTGGTCATTTTAAAAACCAAGTCAAACGGGTCTTTTCTGGTCGGATCAGTCCTACCTTTTTACCCAATTTGATCCCCATCCTTTCTTCATTTTGCCGTTCCATTATGATGTTTCCGTTCCAACCATGCATCTTTATTGTTCCGTTTAGTTCATGTTACTAGAAAGATAAGTTGGAACATATCTTTGTTGTGCTGCAACTTCAAAGCTTGTTGAAGTAAGGTCTTTTATCGTCTTAGATGTTTCAGGGGATTTTGAAATGATACATAATACTGTTATAGTGTTTTATTTATATACTACTGTTCTTGACTTGTAAATGATGACAAACATGGGCGTTCATTGAATTATATGAACGGTCATTTAGAAAACCACGTCAGAATAGTCATTTTAAAAACCGAGTCAAACGGGTCTTCTCTAGCCAGGTCCATCCCAAACTTTTCCACATTTTGATCCCCATTCTTTCGTAATTTCTTATGCCATACTATTATGATGTCTCAGTTTCAACCATTCCTTTCCTCTTACTTGTACATTATAAAAAAGTTATAGGATGATATTGATATTTGATAGAGCGTTATCCTTTTCCTGTTGGCAACTTTGTCTTTATAATTTCTGTTATTAAACTTATATTTTCCGTGCCTGTGCGATTTTTCTCCGTGCCCGTGTAAATTTTTTGCAGAACTTTTAGTTTTTTAGTTATCTACAAATTTAAAAAGTTTGCTGTCACCTACTAATTAAGATCGGGTGGCAAACTTGCAGGTTGCAGACTCAGAGCCTATGTTGCACGGAAACGCCTCTCGGGTGCCGTGCCCGTCCCGGAAACGTTTCGGAAACGGGAAACGGCCGGAAACGCCTGGAAACGCGGCGGAAACGTTTCCGAAAAAAGAGAAACGTTTCATGATGATCGGAAACGTCGAGGCTTAAGAAGAAACGTGGAGGGAAACGTTTTTTAGGCTTTTGACACGTTTCCGGTGGTGTTTTCCGACGAAAAAGTGACTTTTCCGGTGAACATTGTTATGAAGGAGACAGAGGAGATGAAAGCGGCTGATGATTTATGATTAGACGTGTAGGGTTTTTATTTCTGTTAGTTTTGTATATATGGGCCAAGTATTAAGTTTGGTAAATGGGCTTGTGATTTTATTGGACAAAAAGCATTATGTTTATACTTGTTACTAGTAGCTTAGTTAAATGTAGTATTATATAAATGAATGAATATAGATAAATTTTTAATATTTGTATAAATTATATAAAGTATTTTATTAAAATTATTAAATAAAATAATAAAATATACAAACGTTTCTAGCTGTACCCGTTTCATGAATTTTGGGACATTGACGTTTCTAAGTACCCGTCCCCGTACCCGTCTCCGTTTCCGTATCCGTCCCCTTGCAACATAGCTCAGAGCATGCAAAGAAATTCACTCAGAGCATTATCTTGTGATCAATCATATTTAGCTTTTTAGCTTGAACCAAATGTCAAGCAATGGACCTTTCTATGTAAGCACTAGTTTCCGAATGAACTTACGTGGGAAATAAGTGATTTTGTCGTGTCAGAAGATAATGTGTGAGAGGATACATTAGTCGTATTAGAACTCCAAGGCACCTGCATTTTCCCTACTAATGAGGTAATATTACGGATCAAGCAGCAGATATATCCCACATAATTGCCATAAAGGCTGAAATGTGAAGTAGCCATCTCTATATGTTGTTAAGCTGTCATCAAGTTGAAACCGTGCAAGATCAACTGCTACATCAGTTTATAAATTCAATAATGGAGGAAGTTTATTAGTTTGGATCATCTTTGTGCTTTATCCAAGCTGCTTTAAACCACTTGCAAATGTTTTATATCCAGGTCTGTGTCTTTCACCTTGATACTGTTTTGTGGAATCAAATCACTAAATACATCTTTGAGTGCCTCTTTACACCAAATGATGAAGTTTTTTTTGTGTTCTAGTAGTTTACATATGGTATGGTCACCACATGCAGAAGACTACATGACACAAGCGTGTATGACTTTATAACGTTCATGGTAGTTCCAATGGCTTCTGTTATACAATAACTTGATGCAAACGAGTACGACTGTATCACCAGTGTCTTGTTGCGATGCATTCAAAAATCTCAGCAATACAACAAACTTTTGACCACTGGATAACTTGCTATTGTCTGAAGACCGCTATTTAAAATAACAAGAAAATTGATCTGAACTTCCCCTCTTTCTTCCAGAGGTTACATCTATACACGATCAGATACTGACTTGCTAAATTCTATCACTGGTAACGGTTTCTTTTTGATAAGATTTAGCCAATTTGTTTTTGTACTTTTGTCGAACCAATTCATGACAATTTATGTGTGAAATGATCCGCATCTGCTTTACTACTGTGCTTTTTGCTGATCACCACTCTCCTCATTCATGTTCTTTGAGTTCATGCAGAAACTATAGTAATGAACGAAAACCCTCTTTAAAAATATTACTACCATTTCCTCCACTAGTAGTTGAAGGAAGGAGAGGAAAAACCGATAACCAAATCGTGATTAAAACCCTCTCATAATACACGTAATAACAAATCTAGTATACCAAAACCTGATATAACTAATCGGCAACCATAAAAACATGCAAAACATACATTTGGATTAAAACTTGCAAACCAAACAAGATGTTGCTTCATTCCTAACTACCTACGGCCCTATAAGAATATACCGGTTCATCTATGTAGTACAGCTTGTGCTGTTATCCGTGCTCATTTACACACATCACCGAGTGAACACTGTAGCGCTTCTCTAACTGTAGAACACTGAAAAAAGAACCAACTAATGTTGTTGACACATACAATCTGGCACTGTGTCTCCTTTCTTAAACTAACTTGACCTTGTCTATTCTTATGCGCGTTTTGTATAGCCCGCTGAAAGTCTTCAAGTTTTTGTATGCTCGATACCCTAGCTGAAAAACAAGCGCCAATGCCTGTTGGATAATTCCAAGCTGTTAATGCATCAGACTTTATTTTTATAGCCAGCTAAGCAAAGGGTCAAAAAGGGTTGTAACAGAATGTGTTCGGTTTAGACCCATCAACACTCTTTTGTCCAACTCTTTATGAATTTGAGTACACTTTCATACTACATTCAATCCGCTTACTTTATAACTAAACAAAAGTCAATTGGATTTGTATAACCTGATATAACCCGGACAAACCTGCTCAAACTGGGTATAAACCCACTGAAAACCTGGTCAAACCAGGTATAAACCCGATAAAACCGGTTATAACCCAGCCAAACCCGCTCAAACTCGGTTAAACCCGGCCATACATGCTCAAACCTGGCCAAACCCACTCAAACTCAGTTAAGCCCGGTCAAACCTGCTCAAACCCGACCAAAATCCAGCCATACCTGGTCGAAATCTGGTCAAACCCGCTCCAAAAAACATGTTAGAAAACAGAAACCATTATATTAACAGAAAAATAACATTATTTTTATCTCACTATATTTCAGTTATATGTGTTCCAATGATGCCAAAATTTTTAGTGAAACTGGGAAAGAATGGTTATTTTAAAAACGCTCATTTTGAAACTATTCTTGTAAATGATAAGTATGGGTGTTTGTTGAATTATATAAACGATCATTTTGAAACCGTGTCAGAATGGGAATTTTAAAAACCAAGTCAAATAGGTTTGTTTGGCACCTAACTAACAACGGGTGGGAAACTTGCAAGTTGCGGAGTCACAGCCTGCAAAGGAAGTCATTAGTTCTATTGATCAGGATTCGAGTAAAAGAATCTGTATGAACTCATGTAAGGAACCAAATGTCGAGCAATGGACCTTACCTTTTAAGCACTAGTTTCCGAATGAAATTAGTTGGGAAAAAAGAGTGATTTGAGTTGTATAAGACTGACAATATATGTATACTGTGAGAGGGAGGATACATTAGCCGTATTAGAACAACAAAACCTTGCTTATCTCAGTTATATGGACTACACGTGAAATATGTGAAAACCACTAGGACTAACGGTGTAGCGTTCAGTGGAGATTCAGTTATCAAAGAAAAACATCATGTGCTCGTCATGTATGCTGATCATGATCTTGCTAGGCTAATGATGTTTTAGCAAAACCACCATACTTTATTGTTTCTCTTAAAACTCAAACCGACCAGCAAAGGATACAGCAACAATGTTGATAGCGTTCGTATAGAACTGTTAGTGGAATAAACTCACCCAGAAAACTTTAAAAGTTACCCTCACCCTCGCGGGATTGCGACCCTTTGTCCCTGCCATTGTAGCATGCCTTGCTAACACCACAAGTGCTTTAAACTTTCCTTTAGTTGGGAAGACAACGGTTCAACATTTTATTGAGTTAAAAGATATTCAAACCAAACATTATGACCACGGGTTTAATTGCGTTTAGAATACCAAAAGCCCAATGTAATTTTGGCCCGTTTTTTGGAATCAGTTTAACAAATTACTTACGTTCTATCTCTGCCGTGTCATCCATAAACAGGTTTATGTGCCCTAATTCTGTTGATCACTAAAATTTAAAACAAATGTCTGATCACATACCTTTTGATATCCAATCCGAAATCATAAAAAGGCTTCGTGTCAAATCGCTTATTCGATTTTGTTCTGTTTCGAAGCAATGGAAGTCTTTTATCGACGACCCGAAATTCATAAAAAACTACCATGTCAATCACCCAAACCCACAACATCATCTATTTTTAAGATACGAGTTAGACAACGTCCAAACATATACTTCGATTACCGATAACAACACCTTCCCCCAACAAAAGTTTTGCTTAACCGCCCCAGAGTCACTTAGCTTATTAACACACAAGTTTATACTCGCTTCAGTGACCGGGTTGTTATGTTTTTACTGTTATGACAGAGGTTTAAATTCAAAGCAGATGGTTGTTATTTGGAATCCTACTGTTAGGAAATCTGTTGCTATTGATATTCCTTCCCATAAATCGGGGTGTTATACTGTTGTTGGTTTTGGTGTTTGTCCTGATACTAGTGTACCCAAGATTGTTAAGATTACTGTTAATAGAATGGCTAGTATATGGGAGGTTGCGGTTTTTACGTTGAGTACACGTGTTTGGAGAACTGTGTATATGGGTGCTCCTTTTAAATTGTGCGATCCTTTGTGTCGTCAGGTTTTTGTAGATGGGGTTATCTATTTATGTGCTTACGATGATATATGGTTGGATGATGGAGTTAGGTTTAATTATATTATTTCGTTTAATCTGAAGAATGAGAAGTTTGGAGAAGTGTGTCTTCCGGAGAGATTAGTGCATGCACCTTATCTACAAGTGACGAAGGTGAATGAGTCGCTTGGTTTACTTGAGTATTATAATGACGGCGAGATGACGGTTTGTGGTGTGTGGATGAGGAAAAACGGTGCTAACGAAACGTTTAGTAAGATCTATACTGTTAAGGTTAAGGTTGAGGGTAATTCAGTTTTCAATAGGGTATTAGCATTTAGGAACAATGGCGAAGTTGTGATGAAAATGGATGATGATAAACATGAAGTGTGTAGAATTGAAGTTTATGAACCTTTTACAGGGCATGTTAATTGTGTTGGGATTAATGGAAAGTGGCGTACGTTCTCCGGGAGGTCGTATATGGAAACACTACTTTTGCTTAATGAGTCAGATTCAATCATTCATTAACAATAATGATGTGCTATTACATTAGTCTTTATTGTTCAATTTAGTTTATGTTAGAAAGATAAGTTTAAGGGAATGCTGGTAATTTGTTTCCTGATATGATATGTGTTTCTAGATGTTTACTTTATATGTTTTTTGCTTCAGTTGTTTATTCAACTATTTGAAACGGTTATATGTTATTAAAGCGAGCCAAACTTATAACCATTGAGTTAAGACCACTGGCTAAGACCAGTTGAGCCAAAGTCCTCATAGCCATACACATGCTTCGTTAAGCAAAGACCAGCTGAGCCAAACTTATCTAGATGTGGCGAATGTGAATGAGTCTCTTGGTTTGCTTGAGTATTATAATGACGACGAGATGGCTGTTTGTGGTGTGTGGACGAGGAAAGATGGTGCTAATGAAACGTTTAGTAAGATATATACTGTTAAGGTTGAGGGAAACTCAGTTTTAGTAGTCTCTAAGAGCATCTCTTATGCAAAAAGCTTTGAATAGCTTTTTACATTTAATGTCTTAAATGTTAAACTCATTTAATAGCTAAAGCTTTCATGAAAGACTTGAGTTCACCAAGTCTTTCCAAAAAGCTCTTCAAAAAGAGTAGTAAAAAGTCATCTTTAGTTTTTGCATTGGAGATGCTTAGAGTTTATGAATAATGGTGAAGTTTTAATGAAAATGGATGACGATAAATATAAAGAGTATAGAATTGAAGTTTACGAACCGTCTTCAGGGGATGTTTATGGTGTTGGGATTAATGGAAAGATATCTACGTTCTTCGCGAGGTCGTTTATGGAAACATTACTTTTACTTGACCAGTCCAATCCTATCATCCATCAACAACCATGACAGTGCTATAATTATCAAGCTGTAGGTATCACATGATTCTTTATTATTTAGTTGCGTTTTATGTTACTAAACTGGTAAGTGTGAACATATTTGTAAGGTGGATTAAATAGTAACTTGGTGTGGTCATGCAATTCGCTAAAGGAACCGAGTAATTATGGACCAATTGTTCTTGATGGCATATTAGTGTCTGGTTTACATTTATGCCGGAAGTATGTTTTTTGCTTTGTTTGTTTGTTTATTCAAATTCTGGATGTGGTTTGATTGTAAGCAATGTTATATTAGAAAACTAGCTAGGAATTATAGGGTTCTTGTAGTTGCACGTGGCCAGATCAAAGTCAAAGAACATGAATAAGTTATACGATTAGGATACACTATTCACGATCTCTGCTAGCTTTTGATTAATTGTTGCTCTCCTACGACCTACGTCATGACATCCACAGCGGCTTTATATTTAAGTGTTATGTAAGTTTTTGATGTTTCAATTAGTTGAAACACACATCAACACATATCCTGTTGATAGTGACTCAAGCTTGAAACCTCATATTTAGTACGAACCTTGACCAGCAGTTTCTCTTCACACCAAACTTGTATCAGGCTTACCAAATGGAAGCTTCACTCTTGAATTACCATTACCAGCCTTGATCATGGGCTTATTGGTTTGTCCTCGACCAGCAACCTGACCGATCATAGCACTTGGGACAATTTTCTGGGCTCCTGATGGAAGCTTCACTCTTGAAGTACCATTATCATCAGAATTAGGACTAATAGCAATAGCATAATCCCCAGAAGCTCTAGGGATAGAACCCATATCAGCCTTCATGGCTGCAACAACGGCTTGAGCTTGAGCTTGACGACCAGTCCTCCTAATAGCCACACCAGAAGCTCCTAAGAGCAATACCTGGAACTTGTGGCCAGGGATGCTCAACTGGTTTCATAGCAAAAGTATTACCAGCCTTAAGCATGGGCTTCTCAGTTTGTCCTCGACCAGCAACCTGGCCGATCATAGCACCACATCCACTTGGGGCAATTTTCTTGGCTCCAGATGAAAGCAATTCACTGTTGAAGTACCATTATCATCAGCGTTAGGACTACTAACAATAGCATTATCCACAGAAGCCCTATCTTCAACATGATGCTCAACGTCAGTTCCTTCAGGTATGACTCTCCTGGGTCGTGGATGATTTCGGTGATGACTCTTTTACAGTATCCGTTGCATTCGTGGAAACGTGTTGGCCTTTTTCGTTATGTGTGTGGGACTTGAAGGACACCTTACGTATTTGTGCAATGATGACTCGAACCATTTTTATGGTTTGTGTGTGATGGCAAGATGCATTAATGTTTTTATTGATGAAAGGAACTACCGACTATTATTGGCCCATAATCACAACTAATACGCACAGCTAATAGATATAAGTACTAGAGTAACAGATATAAGTACTGTTAAGTTCTTATATTTCTGATTTTCTGGAAAAGCTGCCTATTCAAGTGTAATGATCCGTGCAACAAGGGCGTTCGTTTTAAGTGAATGGATACAAACAAAAATCAATGGGTATGAAGTATCTGGTATAGTTGAGGTGTATGATTTTCATCTAACAGATTTAGTTGATTTGTAAATCGTTATGTTCTGGCTCGGTTACCCTAATCAAGAAGAAGAGTAATAAATAGCTTTTTGTAAAGGATGCGTTTAAGAAAATACGCAAGTGTGTGATTCATGGTTTTTCTAACTCTGTGCAGCGTGTGTCTAGATAGAAGGCCGGCTGCTGACCTTAAGTAGCATACTAGTGTTATCTTCTACATCCAATCATATTTAGCTTTCAAGCTTGAACCAATGTCAAACAATGGACCTTTCCTGGTAAGCACTAGTTTCCTAATGAACTTAGGTGGGAAATAAGTGATTTTGTAGTGTAAGAACAACAAGGCCTTGCTCATAGCCATCTATATATGTTGTTCAGCTCTCATCAAGTCGAAACTGGGCAAGGTCCGCTGCTATACCAGTTCTCAGAGTCATCTAGGCGAAATGGTTTATATGTATATCTGAGTCTTTCACCTTTACACCTTTAACCATACTGGTGATTCGTAGTCAAAAGTTGTACTAAAATTACCGGCTTTCTTCATAGGGGCCCGACTGTTCTTTGGAATCAAAACACCAAATAAATCTTTAAGTGCCTCTACACCGAGTGGCGTTCATGAGTCGAGTCACAAACATAGTTACGACCACTTGACATTGCATCCACAACAGTTTCAAGTATGGAACAATCCCATTATTCATGGTGCTCTTAGTACTTATAAGTATGCTGAACAGTTGATGAACTGTATACTAAGAAAAAAATAATGATTGTTCTCGTCATGAGAAGTCTGGATACATTGACTTGTCCTAGATTTGTCTCGCACTCGAGGAGCTGGTGATGGTTGATGTAAAACACAGTTGACCGACATGAGTAACAGTTAAGTAAACACGTGTTCGAATCTGTTCCAGGGTTTGCTGTTTGTTTTCGGCATGAAAGTGTGTTTTGGCGATAAAGTATAAGTTTTCTGCTGTTCGGTTCTGCATAGTGTGTTTGGCAAAAAGTGTCTGGTTGCCTGGTTGATTCTGCAACAAAGTGTGTTTGCCAATAATATTTCAGTTCCGCTGTTTGGTTCTGCAACAAAGAGTATCTGGGTATAAGTTTCAGGGTGCTTTGTAAGTGGTTCGGTCTATAGGTCTACAAGTCAGCGTTTATAATGTGGCATAATATTCTAGGTTGCTGTGAGATTGTTTGAGCCAGGTTCTTTGGGAATTAGTTTTCCTTTTGTGGACCTGGTTCGTATTTAGAGCATCAGCGGTAGTATTTCATTTCGTGTGGTCACAAGTGGTATAAGTCAATGTGTTAGTTTTGTAACCTTAATAGCTAATGATTCATTTGTGTACCAAAATATATTCATTTAAAGTGGTTACGTAACTCACATTTGTTACAGAAATGCGCAGTAAACTTTGTTTTTTTTACCGATAATAGGAACATTGGACAAAAAGTATATGTTAAAAGACATACCACCTCGTAGGTCATTTACCAGTATGGGGGAACCTTTTACTCATCATATATTGCAAACTCTTCACATCATCAGTATCATCTTCAGATATCAGGTAATGAAATACATGCTGTATACCAGCAAGCCCGTGGGCTGCACCCCGGTACCTGGCCCCATGCCGTCTGTACATCAAAGGACACATGGCGTGATCAGATGCACCTGCCCTTACTTCGCTACTGCAGCTTGGAGCCTTGGACTACTGGTCAAGTAGATCTTTCGGTATTGTTTCTTGGCCGATATGTTTGTTTATGAGCAAAGCAGCCCATAGAAATTCAGCACGCCCGTTCAGAAGGTCGTACGACATTCCAAAACCGCCTTTTGACCCATTTGCTAATCGAGTACTTGTAGTTGTTTTAAGTTACGTCTTCTCTCAAAACAGGTCAAATATTTTTTAGCGACCGGGTCTAAGGTTTCAAAAGTGTATTTTTAATGCATAAGTAGTTCCTAAATCGTTCGATTCTTATAATAGCATTTTTAAACATGTACAACACGCTCATTTTATTAAAAGTCAACTGACCTAGAAATTACCATTGACCAGATAATGCCAGTCTATTTGTACGTGCACGGTCTCGCGATCCAGTAGCATACCCAATAAGCAAGGTGACATTTCATTACAATAAAATCACACCAAAAAAATCCGCTTCAAGATTGGATAATCGGCAAGGGACATGTTTGTCTTTCTCGTAGAGCTCTCTGAATTAAAAAACTTGTGTCGGGACAAACTATGAGATAAACCCAAACTCATTGGAGGTTAATCTTGTGAACCGAGGCCGATTGTAAGTTTCCCAAAGCTGCTCCATTCAATGTTTCCCTACTCGTCCACAGATCATCGCTTGAAGCTTCTCTACTCTTCTGATTCCAATCAATGGGTTCCATGCGTGTATCATTCCCGGAAATTGGTCGAAATAAATCAATTTTACTTCAAAGTAATTAAAATAAGTTGTTTGTTATAGTGTTTGGATAAGGTGGAAACGTTTGCTAAACCGTTATAAATAAATGCCGCCATATGGATTAAGCATTTGATCCATTGCAAGTGAAGCTGACACCAGTAAAAGGACGCCAAAATATTTATCGAAAGCAGTTTATTTCACTCATAACAGATCACATATCTGCTCAAACCACTCAAAGGCTTAATTTTAAGCAAATTAGTAGCTTGAAGTGCTTATATAATCCAAACTACTTTTGCATATTTACTTATATTGTGGAAAAATATTGGTGCGGGCAGGGGCGGAGCTACATAGGGTGCCGGGTGTGGCATGGGCTATACACCCCACTGAAAATCCTGGGTCCGCCCTGGGTACGGGCTTATTAAAAAACAAAGGTAATTTTGGGCGAACCTGAATGGACAGTCGTAGAGCACATTGTCGCTTCAAACTTCCCTTCGATTTATTGTCTCCTGTCGGAGTCAGCGTTATCACTTGGACACCACATGTTCTATTAATAACAGGATTGGGTTGCTTCTACCTCTTCAAGTTGATTGAGTTCTTTAAGCAATCTGTTGTAGAGCATGTATGCTACATAGTATGTCATTGGAGTCCATATCTTGGTGTTGCATTACAACGGTTTTTTGTTTAACATTTTGACCACATTTGCTAACGAACACTGTACTTGTCATATAAAAAACTAAGAATTGGTATCACTTTTTCGTATGGACAAACAACCCCGACTAGAATTTCCCATTTTTAGCAGAGAGAATTTGTCCCTACGAAAACGTGACATTAATCTTAACATAACGTAGTGGTATACAATACAATATAGGGTAAAAGCTATAAAATACCATCTTACTTATTGATTTGTGCCGACTTTAAACACTTACTATTTAATCTCGTGACTTTACCATTGTACTTTCATATTTGTTCCGAAGTCGCCAATATAGTGACTTGTTACCGACATGTTGGCACGGTAATATCCACGTAATTATTTAATTTTCTTTTAATATGTACACGTGTGATTTCCACTATGTATATTTGCTGACTATGATAGGACTTATACTATAAAAGAGGGGATGGGGACAAAAAATAAGCACAGTTCATTCTCATCATACTTTTTCCCCAATTCAAACAACCAAAAACACAAACACATGAACCCTAATTTACAACTTCATCATTGAGTTAATTACATCTCGATTCTAAACACTCAACATATCCATAAACGCAATGAATTACTTATACTTATCATTGTAAAAGAAAACAATCACTACAGCGGAGGAGAACAATTACTTTTTATGCTCTGTAATACAAAACTTAAAATAGCGATGGATTTACAACATATAATTGAAAAAGGTATGTTCCATACTAAAATCAAGAAAATAGAATAGATTTAATAATCACCAAACCTCAGTTCTTGCTGACATCGTGTTACTCCGTATTTATTTGGTGAAGAATTAATCACACATCGTCATCAGTCATCAGTCGGTGATGGGGATGGTGATGGTGATGGATAAGTTATTCAATATGATCTATCATCATCGTTATCTTCTCTATCTTCTAAATCACATGAACCTAATTAATCTTCATTTAGATTTGAATTTAATAAAAAGTTTCTCGCATCGAATTAGGATTCCACGAAACTCATAAGTAAATCTCCAGACCTGCCAATTGTAAAAGTTTGATATTTTGGTAACTGTAATTTCATTTATTTATAGAAGAGAAACAAAAACAACTCTAATGGTTTTTGTGTTTAATATTTTCTGGAAAATAATAAAGTTTATATTGTTTTCTGGAAAAGGGGGAAGGGGGATTTAGGTATAGTATAATATGTTGGGTTTCGTTGTTTTTGGATCGGGTAAAGCCAAGTTGATGGGTCAAAAGTATTAGTTCCACGTAGATATATTAACTGATTTTTTATTTTAAAAATAATTAATTTAATGATGTGTACATGTTCCCGGTCATAATGGTAATATTATTACAAAACAAACAAGTACAATGGTAAAGTCACGAGATTAAATAGTAAGTGTTTAAAGTCGGCACAAATAAATAAGTAAGATGGTATTTTATAGCTTTTACCCTACAATATATAAACCTATTATCATTTCTGTACTGAAACCTATGTGGGATGAGGTGTTGAAATGTTCCATCTAAAACTTACAAAAGTAGTTATATGGGATGTTGCTTTTTCTAAGATTGACACTCACATCAACAATTCTACGGTTTTTTTAGAGTGCATTTTTTCATAAGATAAGATCGAGTAGATTAATAGTTTTGTTAAGTTTCTTGTAATCACAAGTTAACAAGTTCTCTGATAAGTAAAATATTAGAAAAAAAAAATAACCTGAACACTTAGTTTGAAACTCAATGGAAGTCAAATTACAAAAAAAATGTACACATCCAAAAGCCAAATATTATTGATCGATCATTGCAATGATGTAGAGGTGCACAGAAAAACCGGTTTTTAAACCGGAACCGGAAAAAAACCGGAAACCGGGACCGGTCAAAACCGGTCAAAACCAGTTTATTATAAACCGGTCCCGGTTTATTTAGGAACCGGAGGTTTGAGACCGGTTCATGATTTTTAAGAAAAATTCGGTTTTCCAACCGGTTTATGGACCGGTTAACCGGAACCGGTTTATTATAAACCGGTTCCGGTTAACCGGCATAAAAATTAAAATAAAAAAAACCGGAAAATCTAGTGGAAATTCAAAACTTTTTAAAAAAAAATAAAAATAAAATAAAAACCGGAACCGGTTAACCGGCATAAACCGGTCTGGGACCGGTCTAGGACCGGTTCTACCGGTCTGTAAATTTCATCTCTCAGCCGGTCCGGTTTTAAACCGGTTAACCGGACGAACCAGTCTTTTGACCGTTGACTAGGGACCGGGCCGGTCCCGGTTTATAAAAAAACCGGACCGGTTAACCGGTTGTGTGCACCTCTACAATAATGCATGCCGTTCGAGAGGATGAATGCAAATCGATATTTTTGTCGGTTTGTGCTCAAAAATCCATTCAACAACTATCTTGCCTACTACTATTTCATCATGATGAGAGCAACCTCGCTCATCTTGGCCCTCAACGTTGGAAATAAGCGCTGTTTAATCGTAGAAAATTCCTTCACTTTTCTAGAAAAAAATTTCATTTGAAAAGTGAAAAATAGAAAACCTGTTTAGCAACATCATTTTTCAATATTTTTCAAAAATTATAAAATTTTCATTTTCTAAATTTATATAGAAAATTAAAAAACTCCATTTTACCCTTTTCGAAATTTTCACCTCATACCTTCCATTATTTTATTTAACCCATTTCAATAACACGTTACTCTATTCAGTATTCACCGTTAATCATTATTTTTACGTTTTCGTCATTATATATACGTTTTTGTCAGTAAATTAACATTTTCGTCAGAAAATTTACTTTTTTATCAGTAAATTTACGTTATCGTTTGTAAATTTACGTTATCGTTTGTAAATTTACGTTTTCGTCAGAAAATTTACGTTTTCGTCTGTAAATTAACGTTTTCGTCAGTAAATGTATGTTTTCGTATGTAAATTTACGTTTTTGTTAGTAAATTTAGGTTTTCGGCTGTAAATTTACGTTTTCGTCTGTAAAGTTACGTTTTCGTCAATAAATTTACGTTTTCGTCAGTAAGTTTACGTTCTCGTTCAGTAAATTTACGTTTTCGTCAAAAAATTTACGTTTTCGTCTGTAAATTACGTTTTCATCAGAAAATTTACGTTTTCGTCTGTAAATTTACGTTTTCGTCAGTAAATTAACGTTTTCGTCTGTAAATATACGTTTTGTCAGTAAATTTAGGTTTTCGGCTGTAAATTTACGTTTTCGTCTGTAAAGTTACGTTTTCGTCAATAAATTTACGTTTGCGTTAGTAAGTTTACATTCTCGTCAGTAAATTTACATTTTCGTCAAAAAATTTACGTTTTCGTCAGTAAATTTACGTTTTCGTCAGAAAATTTTCCGTCAGTAAATTTACGTTTCCGTCAGTAAATTTACGTTTTCGTCTGTAAATTTACGTTTTCGTCAGTAAATTTACGTTTTCGGCTGTAAATTTACGTTTTCGTCTGTAAATTTTCGTTTCCGTCAGTAAATTTACGTTTTCGTCAGTAAGTTTACGTTCACGTCAGTAAATTTACGTTTTCGTCAGAAAATTTACGTTTCATCTCTAAATTTACGTTTTTGTCTGTAAATTTACGTTTTCGTTAGTAAATTTAGGTTTTCATCAACTAATTTACGCTTTCGTTAGAAAATTTATGTTTTCGTCTATAAATTTCCGTTTAGTCAGTAAATTTACGTTTTCAGCTGTAAATTTACGTTTTCGTCTGGAAAATTACGTTTTCGTCAGTAAATTTACATTTTCGTCTGTAAATTTACGTTTCATCAATAAATTTACGTTTTCGTCAATAAGTTTACGTTTCCGTCAGTAAATTTACGTTTTCGTCTATAAATTTATGTTTTGTCGGTAAATTTACGTTTTCGTCAGTAAATTTACGTTTTCGTCAGTAATTTTACGTTTTCGTCAGTAAGTTTACGTTCTCGTCAGTAAATTTACGTTTTCGTCAGTAATTTTACGTTTTCGTCAGTAAATTTACGTTTTCGTCAGTAAATTTACGTTTTCGTCAGTAAATTTACGTTTTTTTTAGAAAATTTAAGTTTACGTTTTCGTCAATAAATTTACGTTTTAGTCAGAAAATTTAAAACTTAAATTTAATGACGAAACGTAAATTTACTGACGAAAACGTAAATTTAGTGACGAAAACGTAAATTAACTGACGGAAACGTAAATTTACTGACGAAAATGTAAACTTAAATTTTCTAACAAAACGTAAATTTACTGACGAAAACGTAAATTTACTGACGAAAACGTAAATTTAATGACGAAAATGTAAATTTAAATTTAATGACGAAACGTAAATTTACTGACGGAAAAGTAAATTTACTGACAAAAACGTATATTTGCTGACGAAAACTTAAACTTAAATTTACTGACGAAACGTAAATTTAATGACGAAAACGCAAATTTACTGACGAAAACGTAAACTCACAGACGAAAACATTAATTTATAGCCGAAAACGTAAATTTACTGACGAAAACGTAAATTTATAGACGAAAACGTAAATTCTCTGACGAAAACATAAATTTTCTGACGGAAACGTAAATTTACTGACGAAAATGTAAATATACTGACGAAAACATAAGTTTTTGACGAAAACGTAAATTTATTGACGAAAACATAAATTTACTGACGAAAACGTAAATTTACAGACGAAAATGTAATTTTACTGACGAAAACGTAAACTTTCTGACGAAAACGTAAATTTACTGACGAAAACGTAAATTTACTGACGAAAACGTAAATTTATAGACGAAAACGTAAAAGTATTGACGAAAACGTAAATTTACTGATGAAAACGTAAATATACTGACGAAAACGTAAATTTATAGACGAAAACGTAATAATACTGATGAAAATGTAAAAAAAACTAATTAAAACGTAAATAAAATTACGATAATATGAAAAAGAAGATGGGAAAAAACAGACGAAAATGTAAAAAAAAACTAGCAAAAACTTGAAAAAAGAAGTTGATCATGAAAAAAATGGTTGAAAATATTTCGTCGAAACATTGTTTATTTTTTTTAGAAAATGAAAAATATCATTTAAACAAGTTTTCAAACTTTTCAACTTTTTTCTAGAAAAGAAAACTCTTTTCTTTTCTAGAAAATTAGAAACAGAAAATTAGGTTAATGCTTATGAATTCAAGCCTTGACTGTAACAATCCGAGGGACACATAATTAGTTGTGAGTACGATATTGAAGTTCGGTTTGGTCTCAAGCTACTCCAGTACAAAATCGAACGGTTTTTTAAGTTATGCATATGTAAAGAACATGTTAATATTTAATATTTTAAAGTTCAATACTAACTACTACACTTTATTTAGTTTTACAAACGTATCACGTGAAACTGTTAAGCAATGTTTTTAAACCCGAGTTTTTTGTTGATCTGGCGGTTTACTGAGTCATCGATTCAATCGATTGAACCACCAGATTAACCCGGTTTACGTCCAAAAAAAGAAATAAACTTTATTTCAAGTGAATAAACAATATTATAAGATCAGATGAACACAAATACGAGTAATAAATAAGTATGCTCAACATGAAACAAATATTCGTGCCGCTTTTACATCTAACAAATTACTTGTGGGTTAAATAGCAAAAATAATAAACAAATATGCTCAACATGTAGGGTTGGTTTGGTTTGAAGTCGGGTTTTACTTTAGGTGTGAGTTTATAAATGGATTGTTTAGGATTAGATATTGTTAAATAAAATGAAATGTTTGATTTGTTAAAATTTTAAAATGATTTATATCAGGTAATTATTTTAATAGAATTAAAACGATATAAAATTATTTTAAAGGGTCACATTATTATAAAAAAAACAAATTAAACTACAACATAGTTATGGTTGCTATTCTCCCACGTTGCTAGTCTTAGACTATGTTTATTCACGACCTTCCCCACCCTAACATTTCAAAACGAAACATACAATCGTAACGAGAATTAAATTTTCTTTCTATCGAGGGGCACATGTATATATCATCGTTAATCGTTACGCAAAACGAAACATACTATCGTTAATCGTTACGCAAAACAAAACATACCATCGTGACGAGAATTAAATCATCTTTCTATCGAGGGGCACATGTATATACTTTCGACGAACATTTTTTTTAAGAAAATTATATATGACCCGTGATACAAATCATATATGATTTTCTCCGAAAAAAGTTCGACGAAAATATATATTTGTGCCCCTCGATAGAAAGATGATTTAATGTTTGTTACAATTGTGTTTGTGAAACATTAGTTCTTTTTATCACTTAACAATTTACTGTTTGTGAGTTTAATTTAAAAAAAAATGATTGTTAATGTGGTCTATATTAAAAAAAATCTTTATCAATCTCAACTCGGATAAAAATATTGTTACCATCAAACAAAGGTAACTAGCATCGATGGGCAAAATTAAATGTCTTCTTTTAGAACGGTAAATGTTAGTAGTTAGTGGGTTGAGTTGTACAATGACATTCAAATGGCATGATGTCTTTTTTGAACCATCGCCTAATTATGTTAAACTTCTTATCTGCTTTACCTGAAAGTCCTTGACAGGTTTTGAACTAAATACCTCTAGAAAACCTCCCTAAAAAATCACTTAGTGGAACATTTGTGACTAGCTAAACTAAACCAGTTGGTTTTTACGATCAAATGTTATTTGCATGTACTTTTTTTTCTAACAAAAACTTTATGAATTAAGTTATTTTTAAGTTTGTTTTTTACTTTTATTTATATTGCTAAGAAAATTGGGTTTCATTTGAGTTTAAAAATAGTGCTAAAAGAAAAAATGCAATGATGTTATCAAAAATGACTAACATTAGAAATTCTTTTTCTCATCATATTTTTAGGCTGGAAGGAGTGGCACCATAAAAACTCACCGTCATCTCAGTTTTTTTCACAACTTACAAAAACTCACCTCATCATGGAAATAAGGAACAAAAAACTCACCTCCACCTCACCCAACTTTAATAAAATATACCCCACTATATACCCTAAGAGTCCGGCTATTTTGCATACCTTGTATCCTTTGGATACAAGGGGACTGATCTAAGCCGTCCATCTCAGCTCATCCAATAGCCCAGATTATAAACAAAAAAAACGGAGGGGTAGTTTCGTCATTTTACCCCTCCCACCTAACACCCCTCCCACTTCCACCTTACATCCCAGATCTAGATCGATGTTTTCTTTTTTCTTCTTCTCTCTAAAACCCACACAAAAACACATACATGTACACATATTCAGGTCTTAATCTATCACCACAAACATCAAATTCATCGATTATCACCATCGTAAACCAATCATTCCGTTCATAAATAAGGTAAAGTTCATTCGATCTGTTTTGATTCATCTTTTTTTAGCTTATTTGATGTGAATAAGCTTATAATTCAGCTTATTTTTTTATAGCTTATTTGATAAGTTACGTGAATTTGACATGTCGAATGATAAGGTAACTTGATGATTAATGTGAATAAGCTTATAGATTATCATCAGCTTTATTATGATGAATTATAAGCTAACTTATTAGCTTATTTTCATGAATTATAAGGTTTTATGGCTTAATCTCGCTGAATATATTTAGTGTAACCTGTTTGTGAAGTATCATATATGATATACTATATCATATATGATATAAGCTAAAATATCATATATGATGAAATATGTCATATATGATTATTTGTGGTTGAAAATTGAATTAACTCTTTTTATGGATTAATCTGACTGAACATATTTAGTATGACTTGCTAACGAAGTATCATATACGAATTGTTATATCATATATGATATAAGCTAAATAACATATATGATCAAATATATCATATATCATTATGTGCTTGAAAATTGAATTAAAACTTCTTTTTTGTGTAGAGAAGGCTGTTTACAAGGCGTGTTGAACTTACAAGTATCCAAAAGGCCAAGAAGCTTAATGAAGAAGCTCATGAATTTTTCTTTTACGTTTATTGTTTGTTTTTTCCTTGTAATCTCCTAATGGAGTTTTGAAGTATATGAACAATTTTGTAATCAATTGGTATATCGTACAACATCTTGTTAATATAATTTAACTTTCTTGGTATTATGTCATGATGGTTTTGATAAATTAAGTCATACAGAGTATATGATAATGCACTATCATATATGATACTCAAGAAAAACTTGGATATATTAAACAAAGAATTTGATGAATTCATGATTACAACAAAGAGTATGCACAATGAATAATTAAACACTTGTTCATGACATTAATAAATGAACTTTTGAACATAATCATATATGATAACGAGGCTTTCAGACCCGGGCGATGCCCCGGTTGTGTCATGAAGGTGATAATGTGCAACGAATTCAAATTAAAATTGAAAATTGAGCTATTATTTATGCGTCGTGTTGTATAAGTTCATACCTATCGTTATTGTGCGTAAGTGTTTATATTTGAGATTCATCAAGGTAGGCATCAATGATGTATAGTTTTTAATACTTAAATTTCTTTGTGCCAATGATGTTTACTCACTTAAAAGAAAATTTCTATCAAGTATTAAATTGAGCTTTATGTATTGATACACAATTATAAATAAACGAATAGTACAAATCGTTTTATGTATGAATAATAGACAATATGACTTGCTGACTCAAAACATCATATTTAAGTGATTGTGATTAAGTTTTTTTATAATTATGATATTTAGTTATAAATAAGTTAATATTTATATATTAATATTTTTGTAACTAATGTTAAGATATATTATGTGTCTAATTAAATAGTATTTTGTTGTTCGTTCATTAATGATAAAGAATATATGCTCTCCCTCACTATATCAACATATCTAATAGTTTTGTTATTATTCTTTTCGATTATAGGTCGTTAAATTTTTTTGTTAATTTTAGAAAAAGGTTGTTTAAAATTTCAAAAAATAAACTAAATAAAACTAACTAATCTTTACCAAAATGAATGCCTTTTTTATACCCACATAGTCCTCATTAGTAATTTTTAAGGCAAAACTTTAAATCTAAGACTGGAGTGACAAATTATTAATATATCATGTTCCTTCAATAATGCCAAACTCTATTTTTTTTCAAGAATAATAAACTCTTTGATACACTTGTGACTTGATCCACATCTTTCAATTCTATTCTGTCTTCCAACAATTAAAACCCAAATACTCTATTCTCCTTCATCCGTAAATATCTCTAAACATAATACGTAGTAATTTCGAACACATCACATGCACCGACTATCATAAAAGGCTCTACGCATCACTAAACGCCTCATGCGCAAATCGCACAACTAACAAATTGATCAAAAACTCGATCAGAAACACTAACCTCAGACTTTATTAATCTTCAAATCGAAACTATACTTCTAGTTTATTGATCCGTTCCTAGTGATGGTATCGGCCTTGAAATCGTTGAATGAGGCCTGATAAATCTGATAATTATTTGAAGGGGTTGTTTCTACGAATTTGCTTATTTCTTTAGAACCGGGTTTTCCTGCTAAAGAAGGGGTTCTCTCTAATAATCGGATTAGTTTGTTTCAAGTGGAGATCTCATTTATATATGCCAGAATTTACTATTTCCTAACTACATGGTCGTTTGTATTCCTTGTTCTATTGTAGTAATAATTGGATGGTCGGTTGGAGTCCTTGTTCTTGTAGTAATTAGATGACTGTTTATATACTCAAATTGGAAGAACATTTGAGTTTTTTGCAATTACATTGGTATTCAAATAAAATTTAATCTTAATGACACCCTATTTAATTTATGAGGACTGAGTCTTTATAGATATAAGATTCAAACAGAACGTAACCTAATGTAAATTCATATATGATATACCTCTGATATCATATATGATAACCGTTTATACAAAATGTATTTGCCTATTAAATTCATGGTTAACACCAAAAATATTCTTATTATTGAAACTACTCTTCTTCTTCTTCAAGAAATTCTTCTTCATACTCGTGCACGTCCGATTGTTATGATAAGTACCCTATCAATTTTGCTCTAACCATTGCAACATCTTTCTCTCGTTGTTTTGTTCACAAGATCCGCATTTGTATAAAACAGAAAAAGAGTTTTGAGGTCAAGCTATATACAATACAATAAAAGTGTAAAAGTCATGTACAATATTATAGAAGGTACGTTTGAAGAGATTAATGATATTCAATGTAAATTAGTCAAAAAAACTAGTTTTTTCTTCTGGTTTGTTAGATACATCATATATGATACCTCATGAATCATATATGATATACCGATCATACATCATATATCATATATTTATCATATATGATAATATGAGGTAACATATATGATACACCAACCTTAATCTAGCCAACATCAGCAAAATAAAACTCCTACTAATACAGCTTATTCACAAAAACATAAGCTTATTCATAACTCTCTTATTCAAATAATCCGATAAGTCTTTAAAAAAACTAGTAAGCTAGCTTATAATTCAACACAATAAATCCAAATCATCTAATTTATAAGTTTATTTGTAACTCTCATCTAATTAATAATCTCATTCATAACAAATAAGCTTATTTACGTAAATCACCTAAGAAATTAGCTTATAAGTAAGAACAATCAATCTTAATAATTCGTTCAAAATAAGATAATTAAAATCTTATAATTAAAATGATAAAGAACTAATAAGCTTATTCAAAATCAAATAACTTAAAAATAAGAAGAGATTTTATACAAACCTGATGATGAATTCGTATGTGGTCATGAATTTGTGTTGATTAATTGATCGAATTAACCGATTCATGATTGATTCATGATGATGTTCGTGCGGGATTCATGATTATATGCTTCGATCTATCTATTATAGAGAGAGAAACTAGATCGGGGGAAGAGAGAGAAACAAAAAGACGATGTGTGTGTGTTTATGAGAAAAAAAAAGAAAAAGGCTTATATAATGAGCGGGTGAAATGACGAAAATACCCCTTCAGTATAAATTGTAGATCTAATCTCAGCCTTTGGATGAGATAGAGATAGATGGTGGGGATGAGTCCCCTTGTATCCTAAAAAACTTTGGTATCCAAAAGAACTTAAATCATACCCTAATACACTAACATTTTATTAAAAAATAAAAAAGGAAAAGTTAGCACACAAGTCGAGTGGTGAGGAAATGACCACCGTTGGGTTTTTAATGTAAAACCCACACGTGGGTTATGGTAGGATTTATGGGGTGAGTTTTGGCTAAATAGAACTCACTAGTGGGATATTACTCCCATTCCGTCCAGCCTTATATGATAGAGTGCGGTAACCTTTTTGGCACCATATGCGGCATAGTGCGTGCCCTAACGATATTTTGGTACCAAATTCATTTTTTCATCATTGTTTCCAAACACCATTTGAAATACATATATTTTGATAAACCAATAAAAAATCAAAACGCATTGCAAATTCAAATATTTTCTTTTTCAAAATAGCTATAGATCGCTGGTTTAACTAATAAAAGATCATCACGGATCTAAAAAAAAAATTGAAATCGGATTATAAAATGTATCTTGACTATACTCAAAAGTTGTCAGATATAGATACATAAAAAATTACGAGATAAAAAAAACAAATAAGTAACAAAAACAACCCATAGAAAATTGATACTACAATCTTAGTTAGAAATTAGCTCGGTACCAATCTCATCTCGAACCTGTCCCGATTTAATGCTTTCGATTTTTTCTGGATCTAAAAGTTGTGTACGGATTTCGTACTGAACGGGATTCGGATATTGGTACTGGTACGAGTATCGGTACCGCTACCGGGGAATCAAGATTTTCTCGTTTTTTCGAGAATTTTCCAAGTTGTTACTGATCACGTACCAAATTAATGGTCCTAACTTTTTTATACCTTATTTTATAATCCGGTACCGTACGGAACGAAATTCGAGTACTGAAAATCAATCCAATTCCGATACAATTTCTCCTCGATTTCAAAACTGAGTCAAAATACTTATCCTTAATCTTAACGTGTAAACCAATTAAAAAAACGCAAACCGAAAACAACAAAAATTCAACGAACATAAGCCCACAAACACATTCTCATTTAACCAAACGCTGTAAAAAGACAAAATAACAAGAGCGGCAGATTTGAGATGATGATATTTTAGGGTTCATCCAACAAAGTATTCATTCTATCTCTTTTTTAAACCTTTTTTATAATATTTATTTATTTAATATCACTATAATGTCTTGATAATCTACTTAACTCTTTGAGTTATTACTGCTTTAAGTATATTGGGCATACTTCATCATTTTAAAAACCATTCTAAGTTTACCCACCACAAGAGGTCAAGGTTTCAAACCACTTTACTAGATGTGTACATTTAGGGGTCGGAAACAGTCCGGGAGATAATCCCGGCAAGGCCAGCGTACAACTGAGTTAGTCATGCTCGCCCACCTAAACAGAAAAACCACATCTGTTTACCCGGGGTAAGGAGGTTAGGGGTTGTTTGTCAAGCTTTTTTCATTTCGGATTATACTGCATAAGCTTAAGATTTTCCAACTCTTATTTTGAGACTTATGAGCTTATATTAACTTATCATACCATAATATGATGTTGGAAATATAGTTAAATTGTGGGCAAGTTCATATGGTAAATAGGAAAGGAGGTACGGAGTGTACACCCATAAGTCCCTGAACACCTTGACTTTTGTTGTGGTTAAAGGTTGTTCAGCATCGCTGATGATCTTCATCGAGTTAACTCTTTAGGGAGTTATACTCTGGACTGAAGGTATTCATCAGGGAGTAACTCCCCTGAAGACTTGTCTTCAGTGTTTACTCATCAGTAAGTCTTCTTCATTACTGAAGACTTCAGCAGGAAATACCCTTCAGGGTTTTGCTGATGCTTCAGTAGGACTGAAGGATAGACTGATACTGGAGCTGAACATGACTACATGTAACGGTCTTTGAATGATTCAAGTGTTTTAAAAACCCCGTTTAATTGGTCTTGTAACCACTTTATCCTGGTATTATGGAGCATATTAAGAGGATTTAATGGGCTGTTAAATCCTCTTAATACCATTGACCAGAGGTAGAATACTTCACCTATAAATAGGTGATCATAACATTGCATGAAGACATACAGAAACATAAACACATAGCAACGAAAGGGTTAGAGATTTGTGCCAAAATCACTAACTACATTTGGTCTTATCCCAAGTAGGTATTCGTGATACCCAGGCATTAGGGTCGAATAATTTACTTTGGAAAGTGATTACACGACTCCAAGTGATAACCGGTAACCATTGTTTTGGTACGTAGCTAGGTTAGATTATCTATACCCTGGTTGGGACGATTAAACACTAACAATCAAAGTAAATTATTTTGTGATAATCAATGGCGGCTGCTATGAAGCATATGGTGGCTAACTTCTCCAAACTGGACAAGTTTGAAGGAGTGGATTTCAGGAGATGGAAAAATAAGATGCACTTTCTTCTTTCTACCATGAGCGTGGTGTATGTGTTGACCACTCCCATTCCTAATGGTGGTGATGATGCTACTCTGGAGGAAATAAGGAAAAGGATAAAATGGGAGAATGATGACTATGTGTGTCGTGGTATTATTGTAAAACCCGCATTAAAATCCTATTAACACTACACCTGAACAGTAACTTATGAAAACACGATAAAAATTAAACTTACAAAAAGCTATTTATTACTCTTCTTCTTGATTAGGGTAACCGAGCCAGAACATAACGATTTACAAATCAACTAAATCTGTTAGATGAAAATCATACACCTCAACTATACCAGATACTTCATACCCATTGATTTTTGTTTGTATCCATTCACTTAAAACGAACGCCCTTGTTGCACGGATCATTACACTTGAATAGGCAGCTTTTCCAGAAAATCAGAAATATAAGAACTTAACAGTACTTATATCTGTTACTCTAGTACTTATATCTATTAGCTGTGCGTATTAGTTGTGATTATGGGCCAATAATAGTCGGTAGTTCCTTTCATCAATAAAAACATTAATGCATCTTGCCATCACACACAAACCATAAAAATGGTTCGAGTCATCATTGCACAAATACGTAAGGTGTCCTTCAAGTCCCACACACATAACGAAAAAGGCCAACACGTTTCCACGAATGCAACGGATACTGTAAAAGAGTCATCACCGAAATCATCCACGACCCAGGAGAGTCATACCTGAAGGAACTGACGTTGAGCATCATGTTGAAGATAGGGCTTCTGTGGATAATGCTATTGTTAGTAGTCCTAACGCTGATGATAATGGTACTTCAACAGTGAATTGCTTTCATCTGGAGCCAAGAAAATTGCCCCAAGTGGATGTGGTGCTATGATCGGCCAGGTTGCTGGTCGAGGACAAACTGAGAAGCCCATGCTTAAGGCTGGTAATACTTTTGCTATGAAACCAGTTGAGCATCCCTGGCCACAAGTTCCAGGTATTGCTCTTAGGAGCTTCTGGTGTGGCTATTAGGAGGACTGGTCGTCAAGCTCAAGCTCAAGCCGTTGTTGCAGCCATGAAGGCTGATATGGGTTCTATCCCTAGAGCTTCTGGGGATTATGCTATTGCTATTAGTCCTAATTCTGATGATAATGGTACTTCAAGAGTGAAGCTTCCATCAGGAGCCCAAAAAATTGTCCCAAGTGCTATGATCGGTCAGGTTGCTGGTCGAGGACAAACCAATAAGCCCATGATCAAGGCTGGTAATGGTAATTCAAGAGTGAAGCTTCCATTTGGTAAGCCTGATACAAGTTTGGTGTGAAGAGAAACTGCTGGTCAAGGTTCGTACTAAATATGAGGTTTCAAGCTTGAGTCACTATCAACAGGATATGTGTTGATGTGTGTTTCAACTAATTGAAACATCAAAAACTTACATAACACTTAAATATAAAGCCGCTGTGGATGTCATGACGTAGGTCGTAGGAGAGCAACAATTAATCAAAAGCTAGCAGAGATCGTGAATAGTGTATCCTAATCGTATAACTTATTCATGTTCTTTGACTTTGATCTGGCCACGTGCAACTACAAGAACCCTATAATTCCTAGCTAGTTTTCTAATATAACATTGCTTACAATCAAACCACATCCAGAATTTGAATAAACAAACAAACAAAGCAAAAAACATACTTCCGGCATAAATGTAAACCAGACACTAATATGCCATCAAGAACAATTGGTCCATAATTACTCGGTTCCTTTAGCGAATTGCATGACCACACCAAGTTACTATTTAATCCACCTTACAAATATGTTCACACTTACCAGTTTAGTAGCATAAAACGCAACTAAATAATAAAGAATCATGTGATACCTACAGCTTGATAATTATAGCACTGTCATGGTTGTTGATGGATGATAGGATTGGACTGGTCAAGTAAAAGTAATGTTTCCATAAACGACCTCGCGAAGAACGTAGATATCTTTCCATTAATCCCAACACCATAAACATCCCCTGAAGACGGTTCGTAAACTTCAATTCTATACTCTTTATATTTATCGTCATCCATTTTCATTAAAACTTCACCATTATTCATAAACTCTAAGCATCTCCAATGCAAAAACTAAAGATGACTTTTTACTACTCTTTTTGAAGAGCTTTTTGGAAAGACTTGGTGAACTCAAGTCTTTCATGAAAGCTTTAGCTATTAAATGAGTTTAACATTTAAGACATTAAATGTAAAAAGCTATTCAAAGCTTTTTGCATAAGAGATGCTCTTAGAGACTACTAAAACTGAGTTTCCCTCAACCTTAACAGTATATATCTTACTAAACGTTTCATTAGCACCATCTTTCCTCGTCCACACACCACAAACAGCCATCTCGTCGTCATTATAATACTCAAGCAAACCAAGAGACTCATTCACATTCGCCACATCTAGATAAGTTTGGCTCAGCTGGTCTTTGCTTAACGAAGCATGTGTATGGCTATGAGGACTTTGGCTCAACTGGTCTTAGCCAGTGGTCTTAACTCAATGGTTATAAGTTTGGCTCGCTTTAATAACATATAACCGTTTCAAATAGTTGAATAAACAACTGAAGCAAAAAACATATAAAGTAAACATCTAGAAACACATATCATATCAGGAAACAAATTACCAGCATTCCCTTAAACTTATCTTTCTAACATAAACTAAATTGAACAATAAAGACTAATGTAATAGCACATCATTATTGTTAATGAATGATTGAATCTGACTCATTAAGCAAAAGTAGTGTTTCCATATACGACCTCCCGGAGAACGTACGCCACTTTCCATTAATCCCAACACAATTAACATGCCCTGTAAAAGGTTCATAAACTTCAATTCTACACACTTCATGTTTATCATCATCCATTTTCATCACAACTTCGCCATTGTTCCTAAATGCTAATACCCTATTGAAAACTGAATTACCCTCAACCTTAACCTTAACAGTATAGATCTTACTAAACGTTTCGTTAGCACCGTTTTTCCTCATCCACACACCACAAACCGTCATCTCGCCGTCATTATAATACTCAAGTAAACCAAGCGACTCATTCACCTTCGTCACTTGTAGATAAGGTGCATGCACTAATCTCTCCGGAAGACACACTTCTCCAAACTTCTCATTCTTCAGATTAAACGAAATAATATAATTAAACCTAACTCCATCATCCAACCATATATCATCGTAAGCACATAAATAGATAACCCCATCTACAAAAACCTGACGACACAAAGGATCGCACAATTTAAAAGGAGCACCCATATACACAGTTCTCCAAACACGTGTACTCAACGTAAAAACCGCAACCTCCCATATACTAGCCATTCTATTAACAGTAATCTTAACAATCTTGGGTACACTAGTATCAGGACAAACACCAAAACCAACAACAGTATAACACCCCGATTTATGGGAAGGAATATCAATAGCAACAGATTTCCTAACAGTAGGATTCCAAATAACAACCATCTGCTTTGAATTTAAACCTCTGTCATAACAGTAAAAACATAACAACCCGGTCACTGAAGCGAGTATAAACTTGTGTGTTAATAAGCTAAGTGACTCTGGGGCGGTTAAGCAAAACTTTTGTTGGGGGAAGGTGTTGTTATCGGTAATCGAAGTATATGTTTGGACGTTGTCTAACTCGTATCTTAAAAATAGATGATGTTGTGGGTTTGGGTGATTGACATGGTAGTTTTTTATGAATTTCGGGTCGTCGATAAAAGACTTCCATTGCTTCGAAACAGAACAAAATCGAATAAGCGATTTGACACGAAGCCTTTTTATGATTTCGGATTGGATATCAAAAGGTATGTGATCAGACATTTGTTTTAAATTTTAGTGATCAACAGAATTAGGGCACATAAACCTGTTTATGGATGACACGGCAGAGATAGAACGTAAGTAATTTGTTAAACTGATTCCAAAAAACGGGCCAAAATTACATTGGGCTTTTGGTATTCTAAACGCAATTAAACCCGTGGTCATAATGTTTGGTTTGAATATCTTTTAACTCAATAAAATGTTGAACCGTTGTCTTCCCAACTAAAGGAAAGTTTAAAGCACTTGTGGTGTTAGCAAGGCATGCTACAATGGCCGGGACAAAGGGTCGCAATCCCGCGAGGGTGAGGGTAACTTTTAAAGTTTTCTGGGTGAGTTTATTCCACTAACAGTTCTATACGAACGCTATCAACATTGTTGCTGTATCCTTTGCTGGTCGGTTTGAGTTTTAAGAGAAACAATAAAGTATGGTGGTTTTGCTAAAACATCATTAGCCTAGCAAGATCATGATCAGCATACATGACGAGCACATGATGTTTTTCTTTGATAACTGAATCTCCACTGAACGCTACACCGTTAGTCCTAGTGGTTTTCACATATTTCACGTGTAGTCCATATAACTGAGATAAGCAAGGTTTTGTTGTTCTAATACGGCTAATGTATCCTCCCTCTCACAGTATACATATATTGTCAGTCTTATACAACTCAAATCACTCTTTTTTCCCAACTAATTTCATTCGGAAACTAGTGCTTAAAAGGTAAGGTCCATTGCTCGACATTTGGTTCCTTACATGAGTTCATACAGATTCTTTTACTCGAATCCTGATCAATAGAACTAATGACTTCCTTTGCAGGCTGTGACTCCGCAACTTGCAAGTTTCCCACCCGTTGTTAGTTAGGTGCCAAACAAACCTATTTGACTTGGTTTTTAAAATTCCCATTCTGACACGGTTTCAAAATGATCGTTTATATAATTCAACAAACACCCATACTTATCATTTACAAGAATAGTTTCAAAATGAGCGTTTTTAAAATAACCATTCTTTCCCAGTTTCACTAAAAATTTTGGCATCATTGGAACACATATAACTGAAATATAGTGAGATAAAAATAATGTTATTTTTCTGTTAATATAATGGTTTCTGTTTTCTAACATGTTTTTTGGAGCGGGTTTGACCAGATTTCGACCAGGTATGGCTGGATTTTGGTCGGGTTTGAGCAGGTTTGACCGGGCTTAACTGAGTTTGAGTGGGTTTGGCCAGGTTTGAGCATGTATGGCCGGGTTTAACCGAGTTTGAGCGGGTTTGGCTGGGTTATAACCGGTTTTATCGGGTTTATACCTGGTTTGACCAGGTTTTCAGTGGGTTTATACCCAGTTTGAGCAGGTTTGTCCGGGTTATATCAGGTTATACAAATCCAATTGACTTTTGTTTAGTTATAAAGTAAGCGGATTGAATGTAGTATGAAAGTGTACTCAAATTCATAAAGAGTTGGACAAAAGAGTGTTGATGGGTCTAAACCGAACACATTCTGTTACAACCCTTTTTGACCCTTTGCTTAGCTGGCTATAAAAATAAAGTCTGATGCATTAACAGCTTGGAATTATCCAACAGGCATTGGCGCTTGTTTTTCAGCTAGGGTATCGAGCATACAAAAACTTGAAGACTTTCAGCGGGCTATACAAAACGCGCATAAGAATAGACAAGGTCAAGTTAGTTTAAGAAAGGAGACACAGTGCCAGATTGTATGTGTCAACAACATTAGTTGGTTCTTTTTTCAGTGTTCTACAGTTAGAGAAGCGCTACAGTGTTCACTCGGTGATGTGTGTAAATGAGCACGGATAACAGCACAAGCTGTACTACATAGATGAACCGGTATATTCTTATAGGGCCGTAGGTAGTTAGGAATGAAGCAACATCTTGTTTGGTTTGCAAGTTTTAATCCAAATGTATGTTTTGCATGTTTTTATGGTTGCCGATTAGTTATATCAGGTTTTGGTATACTAGATTTGTTATTACGTGTATTATGAGAGGGTTTTAATCACGATTTGGTTATCGGTTTTTCCTCTCCTTCCTTCAACTACTAGTGGAGGAAATGGTAGTAATATTTTTAAAGAGGGTTTTCGTTCATTACTATAGTTTCTGCATGAACTCAAAGAACATGAATGAGGAGAGTGGTGATCAGCAAAAAGCACAGTAGTAAAGCAGATGCGGATCATTTCACACATAAATTGTCATGAATTGGTTCGACAAAAGTACAAAAACAAATTGGCTAAATCTTATCAAAAAGAAACCGTTACCAGTGATAGAATTTAGCAAGTCAGTATCTGATCGTGTATAGATGTAACCTCTGGAAGAAAGAGGGGAAGTTCAGATCAATTTTCTTGTTATTTTAAATAGCGGTCTTCAGACAATAGCAAGTTATCCAGTGGTCAAAAGTTTGTTGTATTGCTGAGATTTTTGAATGCATCGCAACAAGACACTGGTGATACAGTCGTACTCGTTTGCATCAAGTTATTGTATAACAGAAGCCATTGGAACTACCATGAACGTTATAAAGTCATACACGCTTGTGTCATGTAGTCTTCTGCATGTGGTGACCATACCATATGTAAACTACTAGAACACAAAAAAAACTTCATCATTTGGTGTAAAGAGGCACTCAAAGATGTATTTAGTGATTTGATTCCACAAAACAGTATCAAGGTGAAAGACACAGACCTGGATATAAAACATTTGCAAGTGGTTTAAAGCAGCTTGGATAAAGCACAAAGATGATCCAAACTAATAAACTTCCTCCATTATTGAATTTATAAACTGATGTAGCAGTTGATCTTGCACGGTTTCAACTTGATGACAGCTTAACAACATATAGAGATGGCTACTTCACATTTCAGCCTTTATGGCAATTATGTGGGATATATCTGCTGCTTGATCCGTAATATTACCTCATTAGTAGGGAAAATGCAGGTGCCTTGGAGTTCTAATACGACTAATGTATCCTCTCACACATTATCTTCTGACACGACAAAATCACTTATTTCCCACGTAAGTTCATTCGGAAACTAGTGCTTACATAGAAAGGTCCATTGCTTGACATTTGGTTCAAGCTAAAAAGCTAAATATGATTGATCACAAGATAATGCTCTGAGTGAATTTCTTTGCATGCTCTGAGCTATGTTGCAAGGGGACGGATACGGAAACGGAGACGGGTACGGGGACGGGTACTTAGAAACGTCAATGTCCCAAAATTCATGAAACGGGTACAGCTAGAAACGTTTGTATATTTTATTATTTTATTTAATAATTTTAATAAAATACTTTATATAATTTATACAAATATTAAAAATTTATCTATATTCATTCATTTATATAATACTACATTTAACTAAGCTACTAGTAACAAGTATAAACATAATGCTTTTTGTCCAATAAAATCACAAGCCCATTTACCAAACTTAATACTTGGCCCATATATACAAAACTAACAGAAATAAAAACCCTACACGTCTAATCATAAATCATCAGCCGCTTTCATCTCCTCTGTCTCCTTCATAACAATGTTCACCGGAAAAGTCACTTTTTCGTCGGAAAACACCACCGGAAACGTGTCAAAAGCCTAAAAAACGTTTCCCTCCACGTTTCTTCTTAAGCCTCGACGTTTCCGATCATCATGAAACGTTTCTCTTTTTTCGGAAACGTTTCCGCCGCGTTTCCAGGCGTTTCCGGCCGTTTCCCGTTTCCGAAACGTTTCCGGGACGGGCACGGCACCCGAGAGGCGTTTCCGTGCAACATAGGCTCTGAGTCTGCAACCTGCAAGTTTGCCACCCGATCTTAATTAGTAGGTGACAGCAAACTTTTTAAATTTGTAGATAACTAAAAAACTAAAAGTTCTGCAAAAAATTTACACGGGCACGGAGAAAAATCGCACAGGCACGGAAAATATAAGTTTAATAACAGAAATTATAAAGACAAAGTTGCCAACAGGAAAAGGATAACGCTCTATCAAATATCAATATCATCCTATAACTTTTTTATAATGTACAAGTAAGAGGAAAGGAATGGTTGAAACTGAGACATCATAATAGTATGGCATAAGAAATTACGAAAGAATGGGGATCAAAATGTGGAAAAGTTTGGGATGGACCTGGCTAGAGAAGACCCGTTTGACTCGGTTTTTAAAATGACTATTCTGACGTGGTTTTCTAAATGACCGTTCATATAATTCAATGAACGCCCATGTTTGTCATCATTTACAAGTCAAGAACAGTAGTATATAAATAAAACACTATAACAGTATTATGTATCATTTCAAAATCCCCTGAAACATCTAAGACGATAAAAGACCTTACTTCAACAAGCTTTGAAGTTGCAGCACAACAAAGATATGTTCCAACTTATCTTTCTAGTAACATGAACAAAACGGAACAATAAAGATGCATGGTTGGAACGGAAACATCATAATGGAACGGCAAAATGAAGAAAGGATGGGGATCAAATTGGGTAAAAAGGTAGGACTGATCCGACCAGAAAAGACCCGTTTGACTTGGTTTTTAAAATGACCAGTTTGACCCAGTTTTGAAAATGACCATTCTTAAATTCAAGAAACACCCATGTTTGCCATTATTTAAAAGAGCAGTTGTTTGTAGAAAAACACAAGAACAACTATTCCTCCAAAAGCTGCACTTCAGCTTTACATGTCTAAATAATGAAAGATAAGATCCTTAAAAGAGATTAAACAGCCAACGAATTACTATTCCCGTATCATCCCAAAACCCCATCAAACATCTAACACCATCAGCTTCACCATGACAGCTAAGTTGCAACACAACAAAGAAATGTGATGAGTCTTAACGAATGCCATGACTTCCATAGAGGGGAGCATGGATAGGATATGAGCTGGTTGGTACGAAATCAGGCTATAGTAGGGTAAGTTGAAATGGATACATCAGAATATACCACTTTCTTATGGCCTAAGGAGACAAACGTACGAAATCAGGCTATAGGATAGCACATGTATAAATAATCAAGATTATTGGGTGTTATAACAAAGTGTGTTGAATATGTGTGTGTTCTTCAACTATTTGAAAAAGGAAGCAAACATGTGAAACTCCAAAACTTACATGACAGAAATATAAAGCCGATGTGGCTGCTATGATGTAGGATAGTAAGACATTGTTCAATCTTCTAAATATTACCTAAGCAAATCAGTAATGGATAACGAATGTCAATCAACAGTATATAGTGTATCCCTGATCGTATCATTGATTCATGTGTGTTTTACTTTGATCTGGACACATGTTGATGTGCGTGCAATTGCAATCAAAGCATATCTAATAAAGAAGCATGTGTAAGGCTATGACAACTTTGGCTCAACTGGTTTTAGTTATTGGTCTTAGCTCAATGGTTAGAAGTTTGGCTCACTTTAAAACATATAAATGTTTCATATATTTGAATAAACAATCGAAACAATATGCCATCATATACTAAACTGACCATCCCAAATATAGTTAACCTAAACATTTCAGTAATCATCATTCCCTTACAAATATGTTCACACTTATCATTCTAGTAACATAAACTAAACTGAATAATAAAGACTCATGTGATACCTGCAGCTTAATCTCGACACCTTGCAAAATAGCACAATCACCGTTGTTAATGAATGATAGAATCCGACTCATCAAGCAAAAGTAGCGTTTCCATGTATGACATTACGGAGAACAAACCTCGCTTTCCATTAATCCCAACACCATTAATATTCCCTGAAAAGGGTTCATAAACAATAATTCCAGACTTTTTAATATTTTTATCCATCTCTATTACAACTTCACCATTGTTCCTAAACCCCAATACCCTATGGAACACAGACTTACCCTCAACCTTGATAGTATATATCTTAGTAAACGTTTTATTAGCACCATCTTTCCTTGTCCACACACCACAAACAGATGTCCCACCCTCATGATGAAACTCAAGTAAACCAAGCGACTCATTCACCTTCGCCACTTTTAGAAGATATCTATTTACTAACGTCTCTGGAAGACACACTTTACCAAACTTCTCACTCTTCAAATCAAACGAGATAAAAATATTACACATAGATGCGCCAGCTAAATAATAAGCCCAAAAATAGATAACCCCGTTTACAAAAACCTGATCGCCCGACAAATAGCATGATTTAAAAGGCGCACCCTTATACACAGGTTTCCAAATGCGCGAACTTAAAGTAAAAACCTCAACCTCCCACATATTAGTTAGTTCAGCAATCTTAACAAGCTTAGGGTCACTAGTATCCGGACAAACACCAAACCCAACAACATCCACCGCTTTTGCGAGAGGGATAACTATATCAACATATTTCCTGATCGTAGGATTCCAAATAACAACCATCCTAATACTCGTACCGAAGCCTCCGTGACGACAACAAAAACATAACAACCCGTTAACCGAATCGAGTATAAATGTGTTTCTTAATGAGCGAAGGGACTCCGGGGCGGTTAAGGGAAACTTTTGTTCGGGAAAAGTGTTGTTATCGATAATCGAAGTGTACGTTTTGACCGTATCATCCAACTGGTACTGTACAAGTAGATGATGCTGGGGGTTTGTATGATTTATGTGGTAGTTGTTGATGAATTCCGGGTTGTCAATAAAAGCCTTCCATTGCTTGGAAACTGAACGGAGGCTTCGGTACGAGTATTAGGATGGTTGTTATTTGGAATCCTACGATCAGGAAATATGTTGATATAGTTATCCCTTACGATGATATAGTTATCATCGTAAGCACATAAATAGATAACCCCATCTACAAAAACCTGACGACACAAAGGATCGCACAATTTAAAAGGAGCACCCATATACACAGTTCTCCAAACACGTGTACTCAACGTAAAAACCGCAACCTCCCATATACTAGCCATTCTATTAACAGTAATCTTAACAATCTTGGGTACACTAGTATCAGGACAAACACCAAAACCAACAACAGTATAACACCCCGATTTATGGGAAGGAATATCAATAGCAACAGATTTCCTAACAGTAGGATTCCAAATAACAACCATCTGCTTTGAATTTAAACCTCTGTCATAACAGTAAAAACATAACAACCCGGTCACTGAAGCGAGTATAAACTTGTGTGTTAATAAGCTAAGTGACTCTGGGGCGGTTAAGCAAAACTTTTGTTGGGGGAAGGTGTTGTTATCGGTAATCGAAGTATATGTTTGGACGTTGTCTAACTCGTATCTTAAAAATAGATGATGTTGTGGGTTTGGGTGATTGACATGGTAGTTTTTTATGAATTTCGGGTCGTCGATAAAAGACTTCCATTGCTTCGAAACAGAACAAAATCGAATAAGCGATTTGACACGAAGCCTTTTTATGATTTCGGATTGGATATCAAAAGGTATGTGATCAGACATTTGTTTTAAATTTTAGTGATCAACAGAATTAGGGCACATAAACCTGTTTATGGATGACACGGCAGAGATAGAACGTAAGTAATTTGTTAAACTGATTCCAAAAAACGGGCCAAAATTACATTGGGCTTTTGGTATTCTAAACGCAATTAAACCCGTGGTCATAATGTTTGGTTTGAATATCTTTTAACTCAATAAAATGTTGAACCGTTGTCTTCCCAACTAAAGGAAAGTTTAAAGCACTTGTGGTGTTAGCAAGGCATGCTACAATGGCCGGGACAAAGGGTCGCAATCCCGCGAGGGTGAGGGTAACTTTTAAAGTTTTCTGGGTGAGTTTATTCCACTAACAGTTCTATACGAACGCTATCAACATTGTTGCTGTATCCTTTGCTGGTCGGTTTGAGTTTTAAGAGAAACAATAAAGTATGGTGGTTTTGCTAAAACATCATTAGCCTAGCAAGATCATGATCAGCATACATGACGAGCACATGATGTTTTTCTTTGATAACTGAATCTCCACTGAACGCTACACCGTTAGTCCTAGTGGTTTTCACATATTTCACGTGTAGTCCATATAACTGAGATAAGCAAGGTTTTGTTGTTCTAATACGGCTAATGTATCCTCCCTCTCACAGTATACATATATTGTCAGTCTTATACAACTCAAATCACTCTTTTTTCCCAACTAATTTCATTCGGAAACTAGTGCTTAAAAGGTAAGGTCCATTGCTCGACATTTGGTTCCTTACATGAGTTCATACAGATTCTTTTACTCGAATCCTGATCAATAGAACTAATGACTTCCTTTGCAGGCTGTGACTCCGCAACTTGCAAGTTTCCCACCCGTTGTTAGTTAGGTGCCAAACAAACCTATTTGACTTGGTTTTTAAAATTCCCATTCTGACACGGTTTCAAAATGATCGTTTATATAATTCAACAAACACCCATACTTATCATTTACAAGAATAGTTTCAAAATGAGCGTTTTTAAAATAACCATTCTTTCCCAGTTTCACTAAAAATTTTGGCATCATTGGAACACATATAACTGAAATATAGTGAGATAAAAATAATGTTATTTTTCTGTTAATATAATGGTTTCTGTTTTCTAACATGTTTTTTGGAGCGGGTTTGACCAGATTTCGACCAGGTATGGCTGGATTTTGGTCGGGTTTGAGCAGGTTTGACCGGGCTTAACTGAGTTTGAGTGGGTTTGGCCAGGTTTGAGCATGTATGGCCGGGTTTAACCGAGTTTGAGCGGGTTTGGCTGGGTTATAACCGGTTTTATCGGGTTTATACCTGGTTTGACCAGGTTTTCAGTGGGTTTATACCCAGTTTGAGCAGGTTTGTCCGGGTTATATCAGGTTATACAAATCCAATTGACTTTTGTTTAGTTATAAAGTAAGCGGATTGAATGTAGTATGAAAGTGTACTCAAATTCATAAAGAGTTGGACAAAAGAGTGTTGATGGGTCTAAACCGAACACATTCTGTTACAACCCTTTTTGACCCTTTGCTTAGCTGGCTATAAAAATAAAGTCTGATGCATTAACAGCTTGGAATTATCCAACAGGCATTGGCGCTTGTTTTTCAGCTAGGGTATCGAGCATACAAAAACTTGAAGACTTTCAGCGGGCTATACAAAACGCGCATAAGAATAGACAAGGTCAAGTTAGTTTAAGAAAGGAGACACAGTGCCAGATTGTATGTGTCAACAACATTAGTTGGTTCTTTTTTCAGTGTTCTACAGTTAGAGAAGCGCTACAGTGTTCACTCGGTGATGTGTGTAAATGAGCACGGATAACAGCACAAGCTGTACTACATAGATGAACCGGTATATTCTTATAGGGCCGTAGGTAGTTAGGAATGAAGCAACATCTTGTTTGGTTTGCAAGTTTTAATCCAAATGTATGTTTTGCATGTTTTTATGGTTGCCGATTAGTTATATCAGGTTTTGGTATACTAGATTTGTTATTACGTGTATTATGAGAGGGTTTTAATCACGATTTGGTTATCGGTTTTTCCTCTCCTTCGTTCAACTACTAGTGGAGGAAATGGTAGTAATATTTTTAAAGAGGGTTTTCGTTCATTACTATAGTTTCTGCATGAACTCAAAGAACATGAATGAGGAGAGTGGTGATCAGCAAAAAGCACAGTAGTAAAGCAGATGCGGATCATTTCACACATAAATTGTCATGAATTGGTTCGACAAAAGTACAAAAACAAATTGGCTAAATCTTATCAAAAAGAAACCGTTACCAGTGATAGAATTTAGCAAGTCAGTATCTGATCGTGTATAGATGTAACCTCTGGAAGAAAGAGGGGAAGTTCAGATCAATTTTCTTGTTATTTTAAATAGCGGTCTTCAGACAATAGCAAGTTATCCAGTGGTCAAAAGTTTGTTGTATTGCTGAGATTTTTGAATGCATCGCAACAAGACACTGGTGATACAGTCGTACTCGTTTGCATCAAGTTATTGTATAACAGAAGCCATTGGAACTACCATGAACGTTATAAAGTCATACACGCTTGTGTCATGTAGTCTTCTGCATGTGGTGACCATACCATATGTAAACTACTAGAACACAAAAAAAACTTCATCATTTGGTGTAAAGAGGCACTCAAAGATGTATTTAGTGATTTGATTCCACAAAACAGTATCAAGGTGAAAGACACAGACCTGGATATAAAACATTTGCAAGTGGTTTAAAGCAGCTTGGATAAAGCACAAAGATGATCCAAACTAATAAACTTCCTCCATTATTGAATTTATAAACTGATGTAGCAGTTGATCTTGCACGGTTTCAACTTGATGACAGCTTAACAACATATAGAGATGGCTACTTCACATTTCAGCCTTTATGGCAATTATGTGGGATATATCTGCTGCTTGATCCGTAATATTACCTCATTAGTAGGGAAAATGCAGGTGCCTTGGAGTTCTAATACGACTAATGTATCCTCTCACACATTATCTTCTGACACGACAAAATCACTTATTTCCCACGTAAGTTCATTCGGAAACTAGTGCTTACATAGAAAGGTCCATTGCTTGACATTTGGTTCAAGCTAAAAAGCTAAATATGATTGATCACAAGATAATGCTCTGAGTGAATTTCTTTGCATGCTCTGAGCTATGTTGCAAGGGGACGGATACGGAAACGGAGACGGGTACGGGGACGGGTACTTAGAAACGTCAATGTCCCAAAATTCATGAAACGGGTACAGCTAGAAACGTTTGTATATTTTATTATTTTATTTAATAATTTTAATAAAATACTTTATATAATTTATACAAATATTAAAAATTTATCTATATTCATTCATTTATATAATACTACATTTAACTAAGCTACTAGTAACAAGTATAAACATAATGCTTTTTGTCCAATAAAATCACAAGCCCATTTACCAAACTTAATACTTGGCCCATATATACAAAACTAACAGAAATAAAAACCCTACACGTCTAATCATAAATCATCAGCCGCTTTCATCTCCTCTGTCTCCTTCATAACAATGTTCACCGGAAAAGTCACTTTTTCGTCGGAAAACACCACCGGAAACGTGTCAAAAGCCTAAAAAACGTTTCCCTCCACGTTTCTTCTTAAGCCTCGACGTTTCCGATCATCATGAAACGTTTCTCTTTTTTCGGAAACGTTTCCGCCGCGTTTCCAGGCGTTTCCGGCCGTTTCCCGTTTCCGAAACGTTTCCGGGACGGGCACGGCACCCGAGAGGCGTTTCCGTGCAACATAGGCTCTGAGTCTGCAACCTGCAAGTTTGCCACCCGATCTTAATTAGTAGGTGACAGCAAACTTTTTAAATTTGTAGATAACTAAAAAACTAAAAGTTCTGCAAAAAATTTACACGGGCACGGAGAAAAATCGCACAGGCACGGAAAATATAAGTTTAATAACAGAAATTATAAAGACAAAGTTGCCAACAGGAAAAGGATAACGCTCTATCAAATATCAATATCATCCTATAACTTTTTTATAATGTACAAGTAAGAGGAAAGGAATGGTTGAAACTGAGACATCATAATAGTATGGCATAAGAAATTACGAAAGAATGGGGATCAAAATGTGGAAAAGTTTGGGATGGACCTGGCTAGAGAAGACCCGTTTGACTCGGTTTTTAAAATGACTATTCTGACGTGGTTTTCTAAATGACCGTTCATATAATTCAATGAACGCCCATGTTTGTCATCATTTACAAGTCAAGAACAGTAGTATATAAATAAAACACTATAACAGTATTATGTATCATTTCAAAATCCCCTGAAACATCTAAGACGATAAAAGACCTTACTTCAACAAGCTTTGAAGTTGCAGCACAACAAAGATATGTTCCAACTTATCTTTCTAGTAACATGAACTAAACGGAACAATAAAGATGCATGGTTGGAACGGAAACATCATAATGGAACGGCAAAATGAAGAAAGGATGGGGATCAAATTGGGTAAAAAGGTAGGACTGATCCGACCAGAAAAGACCCGTTTGACTTGGTTTTTAAAATGACCAGTTTGACCCAGTTTTGAAAATGACCATTCTTAAATTCAAGAAACACCCATGTTTGCCATTATTTAAAAGAGCAGTTGTTTGTAGAAAAACACAAGAACAACTATTCCTCCAAAAGCTGCACTTCAGCTTTACATGTCTAAATAATGAAAGATAAGATCCTTAAAAGAGATTAAACAGCCAACGAATTACTATTCCCGTATCATCCCAAAACCCCATCAAACATCTAACACCATCAGCTTCACCATGACAGCTAAGTTGCAACACAACAAAGAAATGTGATGAGTCTTAACGAATGCCATGACTTCCATAGAGGGGAGCATGGATAGGATATGAGCTGGTTGGTACGAAATCAGGCTATAGTAGGGTAAGTTGAAATGGATACATCAGAATATACCACTTTCTTATGGCCTAAGGAGACAAACGTACGAAATCAGGCTATAGGATAGCACATGTATAAATAATCAAGATTATTGGGTGTTATAACAAAGTGTGTTGAATATGTGTGTGTTCTTCAACTATTTGAAAAAGGAAGCAAACATGTGAAACTCCAAAACTTACATGACAGAAATATAAAGCCGATGTGGCTGCTATGATGTAGGATAGTAAGACATTGTTCAATCTTCTAAATATTACCTAAGCAAATCAGTAATGGATAACGAATGTCAATCAACAGTATATAGTGTATCCCTGATCGTATCATTGATTCATGTGTGTTTTACTTTGATCTGGACACATGTTGATGTGCGTGCAATTGCAATCAAAGCATATCTAATAAAGAAGCATGTGTAAGGCTATGACAACTTTGGCTCAACTGGTTTTAGTTATTGGTCTTAGCTCAATGGTTAGAAGTTTGGCTCACTTTAAAACATATAAATGTTTCATATATTTGAATAAACAATCGAAACAATATGCCATCATATACTAAACTGACCATCCCAAATATAGTTAACCTAAACATTTCAGTAATCATCATTCCCTTACAAATATGTTCACACTTATCATTCTAGTAACATAAACTAAACTGAATAATAAAGACTCATGTGATACCTGCAGCTTAATCTCGACACCTTGCAAAATAGCACAATCACCGTTGTTAATGAATGATAGAATCCGACTCATCAAGCAAAAGTAGCCTTTCCATGTATGACATTACGGAGAACAAACCTCGCTTTCCATTAATCCCAACACCATTAATATTCCCTGAAAAGGGTTCATAAACAATAATTCCAGACTTTTTAATATTTTTATCCATCTCTATTACAACTTCACCATTGTTCCTAAACCCCAATACCCTATGGAACACAGACTTACCCTCAACCTTGATAGTATATATCTTAGTAAACGTTTTATTAGCACCATCTTTCCTTGTCCACACACCACAAACAGATGTCCCACCCTCATGATGAAACTCAAGTAAACCAAGCGACTCATTCACCTTCGCCACTTTTAGAAGATATCTATTTACTAACGTCTCTGGAAGACACACTTTACCAAACTTCTCACTCTTCAAATCAAACGAGATAAAAATATTACACATAGATGCGCCAGCTAAATAATAAGCCCAAAAATAGATAACCCCGTTTACAAAAACCTGATCGCCCGACAAATAGCATGATTTAAAAGGCGCACCCTTATACACAGGTTTCCAAATGCGCGAACTTAAAGTAAAAACCTCAACCTCCCACATATTAGTTAGTTCAGCAATCTTAACAAGCTTAGGGTCACTAGTATCCGGACAAACACCAAACCCAACAACATCCACCGCTTTTGCGAGAGGGATAACTATATCAACATATTTCCTGATCGTAGGATTCCAAATAACAACCATCCTAATACTCGTACCGAAGCCTCCGTGACGACAACAAAAACATAACAACCCGTTAACCGAATCGAGTATAAATGTGTTTCTTAATGAGCGAAGGGACTCCGGGGCGGTTAAGGGAAACTTTTGTTCGGGAAAAGTGTTGTTATCGATAATCGAAGTGTACGTTTTGACCGTATCATCCACTGGTACTGTACAAGTAGATGATGCTGGGGGTTTGTATGATTTATGTGGTAGTTGTTGATGAATTCCGGGTTGTCAATAAAAGCCTTCCATTGCTTGGAAACTGAACGGAATTGGATAATTGATTTGACAGGAAGCATTTTAATGATTTCTGATTGGATCTCGAAAGGTATATGGTCTGACATTTTGAATAGTAGATCAAAGAGTTCCTTAACAAGCTGAAAATCAAAGTAAGCACAAGTGTGAGTAACATTTGGGGAGCAAAAGCACATACAAGTGAAGACACCAAAACTCGCTTTCATCTCACATACAAAATACAGAAGATAGACTATTAACAAGGATCATTATAATTGTATAAAATAACTACCTAATGTGATCATTATGATTTTCAAACACGCCCATTTCAGCACTCAAAAACATCCATTTCAGCACTGAATTGAGCACTAAAAGACACCCATTTCAAAGGCCAAATATCTCAAATAAGCACTAAATAACTGAAAACACTCAAAAACCTATAAACAGGCCTAAAATAGCTCAAATCAGCAAATATACGTTTTTGTCAGTAAATTTACTTTTCCGTCAGTAAATTTACGTTTCGTCATTAAATTTAAATTTACATTTTCGTCATTAAATTTACGTTTTCGTCAGTAAATTTACGTTTTCGTCAGTAAATTTACGTTTTGTTAGAAAATTTAAGTTTACATTTTCGTCAGTAAATTTACGTTTCCGTCAGTTAATTTACGTTTTCGTCACTAAATTTACGTTTTCGTCAGTAAATTTACGTTTCGTCATTAAATTTAAGTTTTAAATTTTCTGACTAAAACGTAAATTTATTGACGAAAACGTAAACTTAAATTTTCTAAAAAAAACGTAAATTTACTGACGAAAACGTAAATTTACTGACGAAAACGTAAATTTACTGACGAAAACGTAAAATTACTGACGAAAACGTAAATTTACTGACGAGAACGTAAACTTACTGACGAAAACGTAAAATTACTGACGAAAACGTAAATTTACTGACGAAAACGTAAATTTACCGACAAAACATAAATTTATAGACGAAAACGTAAATTTACTGACGGAAACGTAAACTTATTGACGAAAACGTAAATTTATTGATGAAACGTAAATTTACAGACGAAAATGTAAATTTACTGACGAAAACGTAATTTTCCAGACGAAAACGTAAATTTACAGCTGAAAACGTAAATTTACTGACTAAACGGAAATTTATAGACGAAAACATAAATTTTCTAACGAAAGCGTAAATTAGTTGATGAAAACCTAAATTTACTAACGAAAACGTAAATTTACAGACAAAAACGTAAATTTAGAGATGAAACGTAAATTTTCTGACGAAAACGTAAATTTACTGACGTGAACGTAAACTTACTGACGAAAACGTAAATTTACTGACGGAAACGAAAATTTACAGACGAAAACGTAAATTTACAGCCGAAAACGTAAATTTACTGACGAAAACGTAAATTTACAGACGAAAACGTAAATTTACTGACGGAAACGTAAATTTACTGACGGAAAATTTTCTGACGAAAACGTAAATTTACTGACGAAAACGTAAATTTTTTGACGAAAATGTAAATTTACTGACGAGAATGTAAACTTACTAACGCAAACGTAAATTTATTGACGAAAACGTAACTTTACAGACGAAAACGTAAATTTACAGCCGAAAACCTAAATTTACTGACAAAACGTATATTTACAGACGAAAACGTTAATTTACTGACGAAAACGTAAATTTACAGACGAAAACGTAAATTTTCTGATGAAAACGTAATTTACAGACGAAAACGTAAATTTTTTGACGAAAACGTAAATTTACTGAACGAGAACGTAAACTTACTGACGAAAACGTAAATTTATTGACGAAAACGTAACTTTACAGACGAAAACGTAAATTTACAGCCGAAAACCTAAATTTACTAACAAAAACGTAAATTTACATACGAAAACATACATTTACTGACGAAAACGTTAATTTACAGACGAAAACGTAAATTTTCTGACGAAAACGTAAATTTACAAACGATAACGTAAATTTACAAACGATAACGTAAATTTACTGATAAAAAAGTAAATTTTCTGACGAAAATGTTAATTTACTGACAAAAACGTATATATAATGACGAAAACGTAAAAATAATGATTAACGGTGAATACTGAATAGAGTAACGTGTTATTGAAATGGGTTAAATAAAATAATGGAAGGTATGAGGTGAAAATTTCGAAAAGGGTAAAATGGAGTTTTTTAATTTTCTATATAAATTTAGAAAATGAAAATTTTATAATTTTTGAAAAATATTGAAAAATGATGTTGCTAAACAGGTTTTCTATTTTTCACTTTTCAAATGAAATTTTTTTCTAGAAAAGTGAAGGAATTTTCTACGATTAAACAGCGCTTATTTCAAACGTTGAGGGCCAAGATGAGCGAGGTTGCTCTCATCATGATGAAATAGTAGTAGGCAAGATAGTTGTTGAATGGATTTTTGAGCACAAACCGACAAAAATATCGATTTGCATTCATCCTCTCGAACGGCATGCATTATTGTAGAGGTGCACACAACCGGTTAACCGGTCCGGTTTTTTTATAAACCGGGACCGGCCCGGTCCCTAGTCAACGGTCAAAAGACTGGTTCGTCCGGTTAACCGGTTTAAAACCGGACCGGCTGAGAGATGAAATTTACAGACCGGTAGAACCGGTCCTAGACCGGTCCCAGACCGGTTTATGCCGGTTGGAAGAGAGAACCGGACCGGTTTCATTTCTTTTGTTTTAAAAAACCGGGGTTGTATTCATACCTTTTTTTTATTGCAACTTAGAAATAGCTTTAGAATGAGAACAAATACATGTAAAAAAAGAAATATAACCCCACATGAGGTGTACGTGACTTTCTCCACAACAAACTGTTAAAATCCTTATATAATCTGATATTCAAAAGTTATAAGGACTAATTTTGTCTTTTCTCTTATTTCAGGGTCTAAAGCTGGACAAGGGGGTGTGAAGTTTCTTTATGGGCTAGCCGTTGGACTTGTGGGCTTTTGTGTTGAAGGCCCAAGTATGTTTGGGTATCCGTTGCGTGTTTTAGCTATAATACCCTAACTCATTTGGAGTTAGGGTTAAGTTTGGTGTGTGTGTTTTCTTGTGCAGCCATCAATGGCGTCCACACATATCTCACTTCATCTCTGGGTTATTTCATCTTGTTTTTTGTTTGTTTGATTTGTAAAACTATTATCAGGTTAGATAATAGATCCATACCAGTTGATACTGTGGTGGATTTTGATTGTTTATAACTCTCTCTTGTTCCTTTGATTGTCTGAAGTGAATGAAAGTGTTGTTAAATCATCTAGCCTTATTTTTCTACATGGTATCAGAGATTGGTTATCAAACCTGACTCTGTTATTGTGAAAAGTTTTTGACAAAAGTTTTTTATACTTTTTTGTTCATACAAAGTTATAAAGTGTTTTTTCTGGTCGATCTGCTATTGGAATAGCGTTAAACTCTCTCGATTTACAAAACCCCTAATTTTTTGAAAAAAATTAGGGTTTGACTTTTTTGGGGATCTTTTGATTCATTGCTTCCGGTGACTAATTGTTGGAGTTATTGTGACTCTGGTGGTATTATCTATCTCATAAGTGGTAAATCCCCAATTTTTTGCAAAAATTAGGGTTTTACTGTTTGTGACTAGATCTTGTGTTGTTTGTTCCTTGTGACTCATAGGTGGCTGATTGGAGTTGATTCTCTTGCTAGAATTGATTTTCCCTTTTTTCCTTTGAAGGAAAATTAGGGTTGGTCAATTGGAGGTTCTGATATCATCTAGACTAAGTGAATCTAGATATATCAGATCGATTGTGCTTTGATTGCTATCACTGTAACACCTCTATACTCTCTCCTTTACTTGCTATTTGTTTTTTGTTTGTTCATTGTTTATTTGTTGCTCTTGGGTTGGTTGTCTTTTTATTCTGACCCATTATTCTTGGATCCTCACTCATTGCTTGCCCTTGACCTGCCACTCTTGAGTGGTTTGGAAGCATAGGAACTTTGTTTGCAGTGTTGTGAGTTTGTTTATACCCTTTTTTGACCCTTCACCATGACTGATCATGAGAATGAGTCAGTTCATGGTGATGATGAGACCTTGAGTGTGACAGATCCTGTCACACTCATTAGCAAGTTGGACTTGAGTGACCCTTTGCATTTGCACCTAATGATACTACTGTCTTGACTGTTGTGAGTGTTAAACTTAAGGGTACTGAAAATTATCAAGTTTGGGCTAATGCCATGTTGTTGGCTTTAGAAGGAAAAAACAAAATTGGTTTTATAGATGGTTCTTGTAAAAGGTCTATAACTGATGAAGTTTTGGGAAAACAATGGGATAGAGTCAATGTTGTGATTCTTGGATGGATTCTGAATTCAATTTCTGAGGAATTATTCCTTGGACAAATTTTTTCAAAAAAGGCTAAGTATGTTTGGAATGAATTGAGAGAAACTTACCATAAAGTGGATGGTTCTGTCATTTTTAATTTACATCACAAGATTAACACTCATAAGCAAAATGGGTCTAACTTATCTGATTATTACCATAAATTGAATGCTTATTGGAAACAGTATGATGCTATGATTGAGTTGCCTAATTGTGTGTGTACTGCTTCTGGTGAGTTTAAAAGACATAATCAGATGTTGAAACTTATGCAATTTTTGATGGGATTGGATGATTCTTACATGAGCATTAGAAGCTTTATTCTCTCTAGAGAGACTTTGCCTGATGTGAAAGGTGCCTATGCCATAATTTCCAGTGAGGAATCTCATAGGTTGGCATCTGGTACCCTTGCTAGTTCCTCTCAGAGGACTCAGACTTCTGCTTTCTTTTCTAATGGGCCTGCTAGAAACAATAATACTCAAAGAAATCAGTCCAATAACCAAGGAAATTATAATGGTGGTAACTTCAGACCCAACTTTAATTTTGGCAACAATGGGGGTTTTAGACCTAACACTCCCACCACTGGATTTAGACCTAATATTCCTAACAATTCTGTCCTAGACCTTTTGGTAATAGTAACTCTGAGTTGGTTTGTGAAAATTGTGGGTACAATGGGCACACTATTGATAGGTGCTTCAAGATCATTGGGTACCCTCCTGATTTTGGTAAGAAAAAGGGAGGGCAAGGTAACAAGGGAAAAAATGTCTCTAACAACTCTGTTGGAACATCTTCTTCATCTGGATTCAGTGATGAGCAACTTGCTACCTTACTTTCTATGTTTAAAGAAAACAAGGGAACCACTAGCGACTCTGGAAATGTTCATGCCAATATGGCATGTACTTACTTTAACAATAGTAAGATTTTTAATAATAACTTTGAGAAGTTTTTTTGTTCTAACACAAACATCAAGTCCAAAATTGGGAACAATGGGAAGGTTGTTGATTCAGGGGCTAATCAACATATGACCAATAATGATTCTGAACTAGAAAATGTTTTTGATATATCACACCTTAACATTAAAGTGGCTCATCCCAATGGGACTGAAGCTATCATCTCCAAAATTGGAAATCTAAAACTTTCTAATGGACTTGTGTTGTTTGATGTGCTTGTTATTCCTGATTATTGTGTGACTTTGGTGTCTGTTCATAAATTAGCTAAGGATAACAAAATCTTAGTGGTGTTTGATGAAAATAAATGTTTCTTTGTTAATCAGGATTTCAATCTCAAAAAAATCTTGGGGACTGGTAGACAGTGTGGTGGTTTGTACTATTTAGATGTAGAAGGTAACAAATGTGTTAATGATTCTCATGTGATTGCTTGCTCCTTGTCCAAACATGACTGGCATTGTAGATTGGGTCACCCTGCTGACCCAGCTCTGAATGTACTAAAAGATTCTTTAAAAATTAGTTGCATTGATCAACATGAGTTTTGTGAAATATTTCAAAGGGCTAAACAGGCTAGAGAACCATTTCCTCTAAGTGAACATAAAACTAGAGCTCTTGGTGAATTAGTACATTTGGATGTTTGGGGACCTTATAGGGTGACTAGTCATACTGGCCATAGATTTTTCTTGACCATTGTGGATGATTACACAAGAGCTGTTTGGGTTTATTTGTTAAAAACTAAAGATGAAGTTGGTAAATCTATTGAGATTTTTTACAACTTGTTAAAAAACCAATTTGAAAAAGATGTTAAAATTTTCAGAAGTGACAATGGGACTGAATTTGTTAACCATAGTTTTCAGACATTCTGTAATACCAAAGGTATTATACATCAAACCTCTTGTGCTTATACTCCAAAACAAAATGGGGTTGTTGAAAGGAAACATAGGCATCTCCTTAATGTGACCATATGCCTTATGTTTCAGGGGGGAATACCCTTAAGATTTTGGACTGAATGCATTCTAACTCCTACTTATCTTATCAACAGATTGCCCTCTTCTGTTCTAAATGGTAGATCTCCTTATGAGATGATGTATAACACATCTCCTAATCTCTCTCATATTAGGACCTTTGGTTGTCTTTGTTTTGCTACTATCTTGAATAGTCATGATAAACTTACCAGTAGATCTGAAAAATGTGTTATGATGGGTTTTTCTAATTTGCAAAAGGGTTACAAACTTTATAGTCTTGATAGACATCAGTTCTTTGTTTCTAGAGATGTCAAGTTTTTTGAGTCTATTTTTCCTTTTAAGGATACTGTTTTGAATAAAAAGAATAAGAACCAAGATGTTGATGTTTCTTAAAATAATAAAGTTTTAACCTTTTTTGATTTGGAAAATCCTGAGCTTCCTAATGATGATGAGAGAGTTACTAATGTTCATAATGGTGACAGTAAGTCACCAAGTGCTGGTAACCCAGACTTGGGTCTAGGTGACAGTGGATACACGCTTCTAGCAATGATACCACAGATGCCAGTCCAAGTGTCGAGGCTGCTACACTTGATGAAACACATGTATCTGAAGGAAACTTAGAATTTCACCCAAGCCTTCCTTTGCATGGACATGACTTGGGTGGTATTTCTAATACTAATGCTCAGGGTAATCAGGGTGTGAGAAGGTCTTCTATACCTTCTGTTTTTCCAAAAAATTACGATGATTTTGTTGTGGATTCCAAGGTCAAGTATGGGATTGAGAAATTTATTGGTTATTCTAAAATTAAAGGAGATGTGTTATGTTTTGTTACTCAGTTAAATAAGAGTAGTGAACCTAGGAGTTTTTTTAGGCTTGTCAAAGTCCTGAGTGGGTAGATGCTATGAATGTTGAATTTGCTGCTTTGCTTGAAAATGACACTTGGGACTTAGTTGAATTGCCTGCTGATGGGACTGCCTTAAATTCTAAGTGGGTTTGGAAACTTAAGTTTAAATCCAGTGGTGAGATTGAGAGGTATAAGGCCAGACTTGTTGCCATGGGTTGTGGTCAAAAAGAGGGAATTGATTATGAGGAAACTTTCTCACCTGTTGTTAAAATGGTTACCATTAGATGCTTGATTAACCTTGTTGTTAATCAATCTTGGCCTATTTACCAATTAGATATTAACAATGCTTTCTTGTATGGTGAATTGGATGAGACTGTTTACATGAAACCCCCTCAAGGGTTTTACTCTGGTAATCCTAAACTTGTTTGTAGGCTTAAAAAGTCTATTTATGGTCTGAAACAGTCTCCTAGACAATGGAATGCTAAACTCACTTCTGTCTTAATTGAAAATGGGTTTGTGCAAAGCAAGTCTGATTACTCTTTGTATACTAAGGATTGCCATAAGTGTTTCATTGTTGTGCTTGTTTATGTTGATGATATTATTGTTACTGGGAACAACAAAAAAGAAATTGACAACTTCAAACTGTTTTTGAAAAGTAATTTCAAAATAAAAGATTTGGGAAAACTGCAATATTTTTTGGGAATTGAAGTTGTTGACACTCAAGATGGAATATGTTTGAATAAAAGAAAGTATGTTCTTGATCTTTTGTCTGAATATGGTATGCTTGCTTGCAAACCTTCCAAGACACCTTTACTTTCTAAACTGACCATTTCTAATGAACCTTGTGATGCTGATCCCTTGTTGGAAAACATTGTGGATTATCAAAAGCTTATGGGTAAGCTCATATATCTGACCAATACCAGACCTGATATCTCCTATGCTGTTCATTGTCTTAGTCAATTTATGCACTCACCCTTAAGGTCTCACTTGAAGACTGCTTTTAAGATTCTCAGATACTTAAAGGGTGCTCCAGGTTTGGGTATTCATGTTAAGAATCACACAGGTATGACTCTTAAAGCTTTCTCTGATACTAATTGTGCTAAGTGCATTGTCACTAGGAAATCTGTTACTAGGTATTGTGTTTTTGTGAATAATAACCTTGTATCATGGAAGAGTAAAAAACAAATCACTCTCTCTAAGTCATCTGCTGAGGCTGAGTATAGAGCTCTAGCCTCAGTGACTAGTGAAGTCATTTGGATCCTTAAAATTCAAAAAGATTTGAGATGCAGTAATCTTTTGCCTGTGGATCTTTATTGTGACAGTAACTCAGCAATTAAGATTGCTTCCAACCCAGTGTTTCATGAGAGAACTAAACACCTTGAAATTGACCTTCATTTTGTGAGGGAAAAGATCTTGAATGGGGTGGTTAGGACTCAAAAGGTGGAGTCTGCAAATCAAATTGCAGACATCTTTACCAAAGGGTTGGATACACCACAACATGCATACCTGGTTGAAAAACTGGGAATGCTTGACTTGTATAGAATATCAGATTAAGGGGGGATGTTAAAATCCTTATATAATCTGATATTCAAAAGTTATAAGGACTAATTTTGTCTTTTCTCTTATTTCAGGGTCTAATGCTGGACAAGGGGGTGTGAAGTTTCTTTATGGGCTAGCCGTTGGACTTGTGGGCTTTTGTGTTGAAGGCCCAAGTATGTTTGGGTATCCGTTGCGTGTTTTAGCTATAATACCCTAACTGATTTGGAGTTAGGGTTAAGTTTGGTGTGTGTGTTTTCTTGTGCAGCCATCAATGGCGTCCACACATATCTCACTTCATCTCTGGGTTATTTCATCTTGTTTTTTGTTTGTTTGATTTGTAAAACTATTATCAGGTTAGATAATAGATCCATACCAGTTAATACTGTGGTGGATTTTGATTGTTTATAACTCTCTCTTGTTCCTTTGATTGTTTGAAGTGAATGAAAGTGTTGTTAAATCATCTAGCCTTATTTTTCTACACAAACTCTCCTAACAACTTTTCCCGCTAAATCCCTTCTACCAGTTCTACCTTTCCTGTTCCTATAAATAGCTGTTTTTATCCCAATTGTCATTTGTTTAGATTTGTAACAGAATTACTTTATGTCCCTAAAATTCCCTTGTAATAGAATTGTAACAACTTCATCATTGATAGTTTATTGAACCCCAATTCTCTGTTTCTTATTGCTTGAGAATTCCAGTTCTTTGTTAATCTACTCATGATCTTAATTAAGGGTGGCTAAATGGGTGGACTGGACGGGTATGGGTAATGGGTTAAATGGACGTTGGTCCATGGACGTTGGTCCATGGACGTGGACTAAATGGACAATTTTTAATATATGGACTAAATGGACTTGGACCAAATGGACATTGGACCAAATGGACATTGGACCAAATGGACTTGGGTCAAATGGACAATATTAAAGGAGAAACAAATAGACTCAAAATATTTTTAACCAAATGCTTTTATGTTGTCCAAATAGTCAATAATACCCATTTATTTAACCACATGCTTGTCCAAATAGTCCAACTAAAATAAAAGTAATACCCATTTAGTCCATTAGTTCAAAAAAGGGTCCAAATAGCCCAAATTTAAGCATATGGAAATAATTTGCCACCTCTAATCTTAATTAATCCCAGTAGTGTCTATGAAGAAAAAATGCGCACAATTCTCCTAAACTAATAGTATAATGCAAAAGACCTTTTACGAGCAGGCGTACTCACGGTCTAAAGACTGGATCAAACCTGAAATTGAAATTGGTGCAAAACGCCAAACTGAAGACCAGACCAAAATAGTGTGGTCGCCTTCGGATCGGTTTGCGGTCCGGTCCAGTTCCATTTTATAAAACATAATCCTTGGAGTTTTTTTGAAAGACCGAACCGGATCGAAAAACATGGTCTGAGTACCAAACGGAAATACATTCATTCCAGTCCAGTTCGATCGACTCTACAATATGCATCGCCCTAATTGAGAGTTCATTTTATTAAAGCGGGTATAGGCTACGTTTTAGTTATTACATTAATAATTTTACTAACCAAACAATGTTTATAGAAACAATCAAGGATTAGTATGGTACCGGTAACGTACCGATCTCGTACTGCATTAGTGGTACCAATTTTTTTCACGAGCATAATTTAATAGTACTGGACCGTATCGAACGAATTCAGATACCGGTATCCGTATCGGGAAAATCGGGATTTTCTGGTTTTTTTTCGAGAAAATCCCGATTTAATACCGTCCCGTACCGAATTAGTGGTACCGAGTTTTTTTCACCTTACGTACCGAACGATCGGATACCGAAAATCGATACGGTTTCGGTTCCGGTTCAGTTTCGAGATTCGAAAATTCATCCTTAGAAACAATCTTTTTGGAATTTTTGAGAAACCTTATTCGACCTCATGTTTGTAAGTTACATAAGCATGCTTTAATAAGTGCAGGCATATTTCTCAAGAAATCCCCGTTTGTGGATAAGGGGCTGACCACGGATTGGGACACTCAATAAAATACCCATCTTTCAATATAGTTTGACTTTTGGCATTGACTTTAGTTGATTGACCTCGTCCCATGCTTTGTGCAGTTTGAGTTTCTTGCGTTTTAACCACATTGCTAAAATTATGTCATACTTAGGCATGTTAGACCATGTAACAAGGTTCGTAAATTACGCAACTCCACACAGCTATAGCCATTAAAATAGCTGACTATGAAGATTTAGTCCACAGTTAGACCAAAAGTGCTTGAGGTTGTTTACATAATTTTTGGCGCCTCTTAAAGTATTCGTGAAGGTAAACTTCCACCCGCGTCAACAAGAGTTATGGCCCTTATTTCCTATGTCTAGTCAATAGACCGTGTATGATCAGTCGGCCTTTGAATTTTATTAGGCGTCAAGTTTTCCCAGCGGCTTCAAGCATAAAGAAGCTTCATAGTTTCTGTAACATATCCTTCGAGCACAATGGAAAAGTGCTTATAGGATAACTTAACGACTCAGTTAACAAAAACTTAAGCATCGAGCATCTTTTAAACATAAGCATGCTATCAAAGATAGTTGTTTTATTAACTTGACATAGTGAATTGAATTACATAAACTTGATTATAAACCAAAGATAAATATTAATCTCAAATAAACATACTAGTGTACAAGCACCATTATTTATCTACACTCTGCAGGCACACCTTGTGGAAATCGATTTGCATCAGTACAATAGTTGTAAATCATGTAGTTCTTCTGAACCCATCTCAATCTTCTTCTACTATATGCATCAAGCTGCTGGCTTTGCCATGCCGCATTCGTGAACTTTGAGGTTGAGCCTTGGGCGTTGAAGTTACGATAGTAGGCTCTAAAGGGTGCTTTTGACCAATCGGTTTTAACCAAACCACCCCTTGTAGCACAATCATCAGCGTTCCATAAACTCGAGTAAATTCTCATAGGTTGGTTTTTAGGAAACAGGACACCTTTTCTTTCTGCATTTCCAAATACTCTTATGGGAGTGTTATCCACCAAAAAACTGAAAATTCAAAAAATATAGACATGTTAGAAATGTGTACAGATGTTGGAAATAATCAATATCAATGTCGAATCACGCGATTTAATTTACTTACACTATTTGTCGCGAATCCCAGACGATGGAGTAGGTGTGGAAGTTCTTGGTTGGGTCAAACCAGAGATGGAATTGTTGTTCTCTGTTACCTTTACCCTAAGTGAAGACATTTGTGTGCAGGGTGTACGGGTCACCGGTCGTGTTCCCTAAGAACTCGAAATCAATTTCGTCATGTGTCGGGCCTTCTGATGACAACTGCAATTAGACAAAGCAGATATGTTACTTGATGTTGTTTGACAAAGCAGAATGATTTGAGTTGACAGCCTCATTTTTTAATGAAGTTACTACAACTTTAGCATTTAAATTTTCCTAGGGAAACTTGTGATCATGTCAATTTCCAACCAACATGTAACTTTCATAAAAATTCCCTAGATTTAGAATTTATTTATTTGCATGAGAATCATAACAAAATAAAGTAAACCCTTGTATAGCATGGTTCAAAATTTATAAAAAACTTACATAATAAGCAGTAACAGTTCCAGCAGAGTTCCCGACAACAAGCTTGAGTTGCATATCAATCCTCCCAAACAAATACTCCTTTTTCGACTTAAAACCAGACCCCGAAACCATATCTAACGAGAGTGACAAAAGCTGACCTCCATTAAAGATCTTAGCTCGATGGTCGCCCCAAGTGAGATCAAAATCTTGGAAAAAGTTGCCAGCAGAAGCAACTATAAGAAAAGAGCTTAGTGTAACCACTAAAAGTATAACAGATTTCATTTTTATAAGAAGTTAGTTTTGAAGATGTTTGAAGTTATGTGTTTTGAGTTTAAGAAGCATGCATATATATAGTAAATGAGTTTGGAGTGAGAGTGTATGTAGTTTTAAAGAAAGGTGATGAAGCTTGTGACCAGCTGCCAGCTGGAGAGGGGAAGCTGGTGCTAGCTGAGCAATAATCAAAGCTGGAGCGTTTGGTAGGAATGAGTACTACTTCATCATCTTGTTTGGATATGCTTTTTTGATCATGGGTTGGTGATGGTCATAGGTTAATGCATTTATAAATGCCTAACACCAATAATTTGTTTACTACTCTTATAGTAATTTATACTGTATTAATTAAATAAGACTTTGTGGTTGTTTATTTTCTTAAATGGTACTTAGGTCTTCATTGTGAGTATGTAACAAAAAAAATTAAAACGATTTATACCACGATTCACTCCATTAAAAGGTACAATAAGAAAAGTAAACACCCTTTACCGACCCTTGCACTAGTAGCTTAATGCATGGATATGAAACCGAAAGTGGAGGTCATGAACTCAACTATCGTCTTTGTACACCTTCAATCATGACGTTACACGATTTACTTGAGAACTTTTTGGCCATGTGACCAATTAATGAGACGTCTTCCCATACATGATGATCAACTAATTAGTTTGTAGAGTTTAAGTAAGAGAATTTTTTAAGAAGAGTCTGTCAAGCAAAGCGGATAAGAAGTCTAACATAACTAGGCAAATGTTCGAAAAAGACATTCTCTCGCTTGAATGTTATTGCACGACTCGACCCACTAACCACTAACATTTACTGTTCTAAAAAAACATGCGCAAATTACTAATTTCAAAGACACTAAAAATGAAAAAAAAATACTACATGAAGAAAAAAAATAGAAAAAAATGTATTTTAAATTAAAAGTATAAAATTTTAAATGATATAGTAAAATTATATCATTTAAATATGCAAAAAGTTATTACAACTAGGGGTGGCAATTTTTGACCCGACATAAAACCCGACCTTAAACCGACACGAAAGTTAACAGGTTTGGATTGAGCAAATTTAGATTAAGGTCAGATTTGGGTCAAACCTATCTGACCCGTTTATTATACAGGCCGGGTTCGGGTTGAGAAGAAATTAAGCGGCTCGACCCATTAACCCGTTTAATTTATTTTTTTTACATTTAAAATTATTTATATTATATTATACGGGTTAAATGAGTTAGATGACTCGATCCACAAATCTGTTTAACTTGTTTAACCCATGTAATGTGTCAACTTCTATATATAAAACGGATTAAACGGGTCAACCAAACCCCGTTTAACCTATTCAACCTATTTAACCCGCCAATCTAAGTATATATACGGGTTAAATGGGTTAGGTTCAGGTTATGTGTAAACAAGTTAGGTTTGACAAAGCTGGCCAGATTATTTAAATGGGTCAGGTTTGGGTTGAGGTTTTCTAACCCGCCAACCCGAACCCGACACGAATTGCCACCCCTAATTACAACTTAAGAATAAAGATAGTTTTTAAATTAAGAATGGACTCGTGTTATTTTCATATGTGATTCTTTAAAATAAAATGATGATTAAAACTGCACAATTTTATCTTAATAGTAAGAGTAAAATGCATAAATGCTCCCTGTGGTATCCCAAATTTGCAGATTGACTCCTCAACTTTGAGAAAGTGCAGGCGGCCTCCCGGAGGACGAAGGTAAGTAGTAAAGAACCTCCCTGGACGTAACGACGGTTAAGTTTTCGTCGTTATCTTCTTTTTGTCAAGGGTAATTACGTCTTTTGTTGTTTTTTTATAAGTTGACTTTGTGTTTGGACAACCATAATCATCGAGAACTAATACTTAAACGAAAAGATGGAAAGAACCAATAAACTTAAACCAAAAACATAATCACCATCGTAAGCTTTCAATTAAGTTGGGAGGGGTTCTTTTTTGTGCGCTTATAGTTGTCATGTCTTTTAAATTTGTAAATATCATATTTAATAGTTGAACTTTTTTATATCAGATCAAATGTCCTAAAACCATCTGGGGAAGATACGCCTGTATTGTGGATGAGTGAATTACCATTTTCAGCTGGAAAAGATGATATAGTTGATTTCTTCAAAAAATTCAAATTAACTGAAGACTCGATTCATATAACATATAATTTAGAAGGAAGAAGGAAGAGCAACAAGAGAAGCGTTTGTAGAATTTGCAAATCTTGAAGACTTAAAAGTTGCCTTAGCTGAAGATCGGTCATATCTATAAGTGTGGTGGATCTCTACATTTTTCGGTGATATATCATTTTCCAGCGAGATCGGTAGGTTTCTTATACGGGATATCGAACGGATTTGGCTGATTTGGCTTGTTTGATTGAAGAAATATGATGTATCTTAGATCTTGATAAAAGTCTCGGTGTTGGTTGGTTGTTGTAGAAACTAGTACGGTAAAAGAAATAGTTTTGGATAAAAGAGATTTGAATAATCTTGATTATAAATTGATTTTGTAACTTTAGAAAAAACAACATCTGTCTTGGATGAATAATCTTGATTACAAATAGATAAAAAAAAGTTGCAGATTTTTTTAGGGTTCATGAGTTTTGAGGTTGGGGATTTTGATCTAATGCGTGTGTGTGAGGAAGTGTTTGTTGAGGTTGGGGATTTTGCTACTAAAAATAAAAGAAAAGACGATAATACCCTTGACAAAAAGTAGATAACGACGAAAACTTAACTGACGTTACGTCCAGGGAGGTTCTTTACTACTTACCTTCGTCCTCCGGGAGGCCGCCTGCACTTTCTTAAAGTTGGGGAGTCAATCTGGAAATTTGGGATACCACAGGGAGCATTTATACATTTTACTCTAATAGTAATATCTCTACAAGAAACATGTTTAAAATTGTGTGAGAAATGAAATCTTTTGACCCGGTAACTCGATTAGGTTAATACAATGTTCGATCTTGTGTTTTGGTTTCTCGACTAGGTTGATTTAGTGGTTAATCCCGTAACCTGATGATTCGACTGACCGGGTTGACCCGATGGTCGAACCTCTGACCGGGTGACTCAACCAGATAGACAGAGTAGTCGATTTCAGGTCAGCCTAGTGACTCGAACGAGATGATTCGGTGATCGAATCCGTGATCCGATAATATTACGAGGACAATCTTAAATATTTATATTAAAAAATATTGAAAGTCAAACATTTTCAACAAAAGGATACATCTTTTATATACATACTTAGATGTGTATTTGCGCATATGCGGAAATTGTCTACCAGAAAATAGTTAATAATATGCTAATTATATCGATGGTCGAGCTGGTAACTGGGTGATTCGGCCGGGTTGACTTGTTGATCGAATCACTGAATGAGGTGACTCGACCGGGTTGATTTGATGGTCCATCTTGTGGCCCGATGACTCGACCGCTTGACTCGGTGTTCGAATCAATGAACTGGAGGTTCGACCATTTTTATTCGGTAGTCGAACTCGTGACCCGATAACTCGACCAAGTTGCCCAAGTGACTCAATCTGGTTAAACCAGTGGTCAAACCTTTAACCCGGTGACTCGACCAGGTTAACCCTTTGATTAAACACGTAAATTGATAACTTAATCGTGTTTATCTGATGGTCAATCTCGTGACTGGATGGCTCGAACGAGTTGTCACGGTGGTCGAACACGTGACTCTAAACCAAAGTAAACAAAAGTAAAAAATAAAAGGCAAAGCCTATATAACCCACACAACTGAATAACAGCCGCCACACTTTCTTTAAGGGGTGTTTGGATGTGCGGTTAGGAAGAGATTATCTCCAAATCTCAGTTCTAAAATGGAGATAAGTTAAAAAAAGTGTTTGGGTAATAAATAGAGATAAGTGATTATTTGCGTTTAGAAGCTCCAAAATGGAGTTTTGAAAAAGTTAGTGGGGAGCTACTTATTTCATTTTCAAAATGGAGTTTTGGAAAAGTAAGCTTTCAAAATAGAGTTTATTATCAAATAATCAAATTTGCCAAACACTCAAAAAAGTGATTATTTGATTATTGCTATTTCAAACTGGAATATCAAATCCAAACACTATTTTTTAAAATGGAGTTTTCAAAATGATGATTTTTTAAAATGGAGTTTTCAAAAAAATGGAGTTTTTAAAATAAATAATTTGTTTTCAATAAGTACATCCAAACACCCGCTTAATTGTTTGTTTTAATTTATGATTTTATAAGAAGTTACATGATGATGGAAATTGTTTTCCCTATTGGTTTGACTGCCGGTATGATGGCAACAATTTTTTTTAATTGTTCGATAATGGTTTTAAATTGGGTGAATGATGGATTTATTTCCCTATTGGTTTGATTTGCCAGAATGATGGCTCAAAGTATTAGCCTTTGAATTTGTTCTTCTTCATTTCGTTTGGTTTCTAGAAGAGCATAACAGGCATACGGCCTACTAGAAAAACGACGTCTGATCGTAGTTCATAGTGGTATATCAATGGAGCTCAGAGATGTTTAGTGATCCGGGACTGGTTCTTAGTTCCCTTGTCTATGTGGGGCTGCGAGATGCAGTAAATAAGGGCACTAAAGACCAGGATATGCAAATATAGCCATCGTGGGTTGAGCTAGCTTTAAGTGATCTTAAGTATTGGATGATACCTCCTTTTCTCTGCATCTATTTTTAGCTGATGTGAGGGGTAGCTACATAATCTCGTGTTAGGATATCCTTAGAAGTGTCATGAATTGGTGAAGCTGGTTGTTGTTTTGTCTCTGATGTTTTTTTGAGACATATTTGAATAGTTTTTGATGGTTTGTATGTTTTTTTTAAGTATGTGTCCTGCTTCTGATGTTGTTTGAGACATGTCCATTCACTATCACCGATAATATAATCTAATTTTTATGTTCACGTGTGACACTGATTATAAATAGTTTAGCTAAAAGTGGTTCTGGTCAACCTAACTCCCCCTACCAAAACTAATATCAGTGTTCACCCGTTACGTATCTTGCCTATATTGTCACTTGCCACGTGGATTACTTTTGCTTATGTTACAAATAGGTGATTTGTAGGACTATGTGGGGGACATGTTGTTTACAATTTTCTGTGAACAGGATATGGCTGCGCATTCAACTTGTCATTTGGGTGGTAGAGAAGCTGAAAAGTGACACTTGCAAAGTACCGCCAAGTAATTTGGCAGGGAAGAGTGATGAAAACTAGCTCACTAAAGAGGAGCTGAGACATCAGGAACCATGTCCACTCACTCCTGAAAAACTGGATAGTTTTGAATGCTTTGGGCTTACACGCCTTTATCTTGCATCCCGTAACTTCTGATTGGAATGTATTAAGACCTACATCAACTGTACCAAGGTTGATTGGAAGACTCTTAGACCAAATAGGGTGCTCTTGAGGAAGCTCTTTCTTAACGAAACTATGGAATGGCCATCTAGTTTGGTTTGCAAGTATTATCCAAATGTATCTTTTGCATGTGTATATTATAGTTGTTGATTAGTTATATCAGATTTTGGTATACCAGTTGTTATAACCTGTATATCTATGGCAGGTGTTTTAGGTGACTTACAGATAATATATGGACGTCAGTACGTCACGTTATCAAGTAATGAGTTTATACAACACACCCATTGCCGCGAGCAATTATATGGGATCTAATTCAGATAATAAGGATTGCTGCACGACAACCATTGTTCCCACTGATGGTTTCTAGCCATAGGATTTTGCAATATGTTCATGTTTATTTAAGGACATGTATTTCATTTTTATAAAGACAATTTATGTAGTAATACACATAGTACTGTGATGGTTTGGCCCGGTTTGACCGGGGTTGGTCGGGCTTGATCAAGTTTAGCCGGGTTTGGCTGGGTTTGACCAGGTTTGGTCGGGTTTCAGCGGGGTTGGCGTGGCTTGACCGAGTTTAGCCGGGTTTGAGCAGGTTTGGCCTGGTTCGAGCGGGTTTGGTCAGGTTTGAGCGGGTTTGGCCAGATTTGACTCCGCCCCTAGCAAAAAAGTGTACCAGTGTTCACACAATACCTGTCTTGCACATATTACAACTTGCCATACGACATGTTTATCAAACAAGATATGACTGCCCATTTTGATGGTGGAAAAGCCGAAAAGTAATTTGGCAGGTAGAGGAGATTAAGGTACTAGATGGAATATTACAATAATCTTTGTAAAGAGTATATATAGTTTCTTGCAAATTGAGCAAATTTTGAACTTGTGAAGGAAATGTGAATAACTCATTCCATATAATCCATTTACAGGCTTGAAGGTGGTCTGATTGATAATCGCAGGGCTGTCATTGATAGGCTTGGGATTACGTTTCTTAATTCTTTTATTGAAAAGATTTATAAGTGGCTAGAGTCAGACCATCTTCTCATGGGTCGTTTATGCGTTTGTTTGCTCTTGAGAGCTCCAAGTACGGCTTGTTATTGGACCGTTAGCTTTAGAAAAGTAATTGCCAATGGAGGTGGCAACCAGGGGTATAAACATATCTGACATTGTTGATTCAGCTACCTGGGTATCAAATAGTCAAAGTAAAACTCATGACTGAATCCACGTAATCCCGAAGAAGAAAAATATCTTCGTGTGGCATATTGTCATGACTTTACTGGTATCTTTCATTTATGCATTCGCACGCTGTGAGTCTGCAACTTGCATTTTGCCACCGCTTCTTAATCTCACCACCTCTATTCCTGATCACTATTCCCCTATTTTGTGACAACCACCTTTTTCCGACCACGTGATCTTTTTGTTAATTGAAAATCAAAACTTCCACAAAAATATTTACATTGACACTTATTGCGCTATTCGAATAAAAAGCTACATAGGCGCGTAATAGAAATGATAAAGCTATATCAGTATAATCCTATCATTGAATCGCAGGGTAAATGAAGAATAGAATGGGATCGAAGAAATGAGGGAAAAGGTATGATTGACCTGGCCAGAGGAGACTTGTGTGTCTCGGTTTTTAAACTGACCATTCTGACCCGCTTTCAAAAAGGACTGTTTGCTTGTCATTATTTTAAAGAACAGTTGTTTTACAGAACACAAGAACAATTATTTAGATTACTTCTGTAAAAAAAATTTGCATTAATCAAAGAAAAGCTACAGGTCTACATATAACGCATTAGTATTTTATGGTAGAAGAAAGAATTAAAAGAGCTCGAGTGACCTTCATCACCTCCCATCAATAAAATGTGCTAAATTCGTGGTTTCAAGCTTCCATTATTTTGCTTAGAGTCAATGTCCTCCTTCTCTGTTTTGCCACCTAATGATGGAAGTGAGTGAGTAATCTGACAACGTTGTATCATTTACAGTAATACGTTTTTAAGTGAGTGAGTAATCTGACAACGTGATCTGTACACAACATAAGACCAATAAGAATCAGTTGCCTTCCATGTCAGATTACTCACTCACTTAAAAACGTATTACTGTAAATGATACAATAAAAAGTTTAAGCTATAATAGTTGATGTTATATTGTTTATGACCAGTTTATACGTAAATGCAAAGTAACGTTTAGTGACCATTGTTAGCCAAGATTTACAAAAAACAGTTATTTTACAAAAAACAAAAGAAAAATTACTTAGATAGCTTCGGCATCCATCAAAGGATAAGCTACACAACAGCACATGTCGACATAATGAAAAGATAAGATACTTGAAGAAATTAAATTTATCGCAGGCTAAGTTGCAGCGTATCAAATATATGTTGTCACGACAAATGCAATGATTGCTATAGAGGGGAACATGGATAGGGTATCAGATGCTCGGCAGTAAGTTGTTGTCGGGGATAGTGTAGTCATTGAAACATTACTAGTACAGAAAAGGAATGGCAGGAAAAAGAAAAGGAGTTAAGTGACCTATTTCGACTTTTTTTAAACGCAGACAAACATGTGAAGGACCGAAACTTACAAAAATATAAATCACTAGTCAACGTCAATCAACAGCAGAGAGTGTGAATAATGTATCTTAATCGTATAACTGATGTATGTTCTTCGACTTTGATCTGGCCATATGCTGAATAGCTGTTGCGCGTGTAATTACAAGAACCCCATAATTCCTAGACAACCAAAGCACATCCTGAATGGCTATGAGGACTTTGGCTCAACTGGTTTCCTATATAGAATTGCTATTTTAACAACAATCAGATACTAACCATCCTAAATATTATTTCATGGCCACATACACGTACCGGACATGACAGCAAGTTTTAATGCTACAAACTCAGCTTCTTTGTTACAATACATGCAGAGTTGACTTCTTTAGAAAGTCAACTGCATTGCTGATGAAAAAGGTTCAATTTTGATTATGAGTTGGTTAAATTATTATGTTATTATAACACATAACCGTTGCTTATGACTTGTTTATAAGTTAGATTATTTGCATACAACTTTGTCTCATCTTTAACAAATTTACAACATACCAATTTTTTGTAAAGAAAGTTGTTTGCTAGTAGACCCAACCTATTTCGACCCGTGCAATAGTCACCCTGTACTTAAATGACCAAGATTATTTGTTGTTCTTTCACTGTCTACTTTTAAAAGAATTATTACTCTTATTGGATTTGCCAATTTCTAACTCAAACTAAAATTATTTCAAACGATTCGGCATGGTATTTTCATATTAAATGTTCGGCAATTTTAACAAGCTAACTAGATCTTATTTTAACACACACATGAAGCTAAACTCATCCAAAAAATCGTTGAAGAGATTTCACTTGAGTGACGTGCCGTTAATTTGGTAACAGATTAGTATGTCTCCTAATTATCAACTATTAGTATCTCTACATGTCAAATCCATCAAAATAAACTTATATAAACCCATAAATGTTTGACTGGTTTTTAGAATGACCATTCTCACCCGGTTTCAAAATTCTGAGTAAAAATCTTTGCATCGATATAAGATAATTTTGTAAAATCTTAGTCAATACAAAGCATTATTAAAGGAAAAGCTACACCCAGTTTCTGTGTACATAACAAATATAAGGCACTTATAGAGAGAGTATATAAATAATGCAGTAGTATTCCAATATCATCCTAAACCCCCCTCAAACATGTAAGATCATCAAAGACCTTGCTTCAACATGCTTTGCATCTCAGCAAAGACATGCAACGAGTCTCGGTGAACGCCATGAATTCCAAAACGGGGAACAGGGAAGGGTGTGAGCAGGGAAGGGTGTGAGCTGGTTGGTAGTAAGTTGAAATGAATACAGAAGAATATACCACTGTTATCGTGTGGTCAGGAGAAACAGGCGCACAAAATCAGGCCATAGGAAAGGTGTGGGCAACAAAAGGAATGAAAGAATATAAAGCCGTTGTGATTGTCCTTATGTTGGAGAGAAACAATTACTCCATATATTACCTAAGCCAGTCGGCGCACCTAATTAAGAAGCACGTATATGGTCTTAACTCGATGGTTAAAAGTTTGCCTCGCTTTAATAACATATAAATGTTTCAAATATTTGAGCAAACATAAAAAACAACGCATATAAGTAATCTACCATCCCTAATCTAGTGAACACTTATCTTTCTAGTAACATAAACTAAACTGAATAATTAAGAAAGACAGACGTGATACTTACAGCTTGATCTCGACACCTTGCAATATAACACCATCATCGTTGTTAATGAATGATAGAATCTGACTCGTCAAGCAAAAGTAGCGTTTCCATGTACGACCTCGCGGAGAACGAACCTCTCTTTCCATTAATCCCAACACCATTAATATGCCCTGACAAGGGTTCATAAACCTCAATTCTGGACTCTTTAACATCATCATCATCCATCTCCATTACAACTTCACCATTGTTCCTAAACCCTAATACAGTCCTGAACACCGACTTGCCCTCAACCTTGATAGTATACAATTTAGCAAACTGGCTATTAGCACCATCTTTCCTACTCCACACACCACAAACCGATGTACCACCCTCAAGATAATAATTGAGTAAACCAAGTGACTCATTCACCTTCGCCACTTTTAGACCATGTCCTTGTACTAATGTCTCTGGAAGACGCACTTCACCAAACTTCTCACTCTTCAAATCAAACGATATAACAAAATAAGACTTAAAGACGCGACCGTAACTATAAGCACAGAAATAGATAACCCCGTCCACAAAAACCTGACCGCTATTAAAGAAATGGCAATTTTTAAAAGGTGCACCCGTATACACAGGTTTCCAAATACGTGTACTTAACGTAAAAACCTCAACCTCCCACATATTAGGATTCCAATTATTAGGAGCAAAACTGATCTTCACAAGCTTAGGGTCACTAGTATCCGGACAAACACCAAAACCGACAACATCCGCCTTTTTTGCGAGAGGGATAACAATATCAACAGATTTCCTGATAGTAGGATTCCAGATAATAACCATCCCAATAGGCCTAGTGAAGATTCCGTGGGGACAGACAAAACATACCAACCCGTTAACCGAATCAAGTTTATCTGTGTATTTGAATGAGCTAAGGGATTCCGGGGCGGTTAAGGGAAACTTTTGTTGGGGGAAAGTATTGTTATCGATAATAGAGCTACATGTTTGGACGTTGTGTAAGTTGTATTGTAAAAGTAGATGATGCTGGGGGTTTGTGTGATTGACGTGGTAGTTTTTTATGAATTTTGGGTTGTCAATAAAAGCCTTCCATTGCTTGGAAACTGAACGGAATTGAACGATTGATTTGACATGAAGCATTTTAATGATTTGGGATTGAATATCGAACGGTATGTGATGAGACATCTTAAGAGTTTTGAATCTTAGAGATATTCGACAACTAGGGATCAAACTCCGGGCAAAAAGCTTCTGCTCCTTGGGTGCTTTGTTCTTCGATTAGATGAGAGAGTTCCTTAACAAGCTGTAAATGAAGAGTAATGACTAAGTATGAGTAACATTTAGAGAGCCAAAACACAAAAGACAGTGATGATTAACACAATTAGCACACATAAACAATAAACACGGATCATTATAATTGTTAAATAGTAATAATCTGATTATTTTAGGAACCAAATAACAAAAATAAATATGTCAGGACTAAAAACGCCTAAATAGTTCAAATAAGCTGAAAAAAAGCTGAAAACACCACTCAAAACCTATGAAAAGCCAAAAGAAAAGCTTAAAAAAAAGAGAAGTTAAATGGATCAAATAAGCAGCAAAAAAGATGAAATAAGACATATTAGTGAAATCCAATAAGCTATTAAGATTGAAAATCATAAAAATAAGAAAATTAAAAAAGTATACAACCTTCTCTTCTGGGTTGGTTGGTGATGGCGGCTATAGAGACAAGGGGGAACTGTGTTGTTTGTGTGTTAGGTTGTTTTATACCCTTCTTTTTAAGAACCGGTTTGAGAGAACCGGACTAGTTTCGAATCTTGATTTTAAACCGGGATTGTATTTTTTTGAACAAACCGAGATTGTATTACTAGTACTAGTTTTCTTTTTGGCACTAAAAACTTGGCCGAATTCTAAATTGCTTTATTTTAATTCATTGTAGGCTGTTCACGTTCCAAAAACTTGGCCAAATTTGAAATTTCCGAAAATTGGATCGTTTGAAGTCCATTTAGATTACACAAGGTGTAATAAAAGGTTCTGTAAGAACGAACCGGATCGAAAATCAAATGTAACGAAAAGTATGAACCGAGTATCGAACCAAAATACGTTTGGTTCAGGCTGGTTCAATTGACGGTCCAGTATACACCGCACTAACGGAGAGTTCATTTTATTAAAACGAGTGTAGTCTACGTCTTAATTATTACAGTATTTATTTACTAACTAACAAAACAATGTTTATAGAAACAATCTTTTCGATTACGTGCATCTTGCACAAATCTTACTCAGCCAAAGTATATAAAGTTGAAATCCAACTAAACAACGTGACTAAAACACCAACTCAACTTTCTTCTCTTAAATCAAACAATACTAAACGCAAGTAACACAACCGAATAAATGACAACACTAATAATATCCTACAAAAATAAATTAAATAAACTACCCGCACAAAAACGCCATTTATTTGGTCAATGTGTAGACCAAGCATTTAACTTTAAAGCTTGGCCGACCAAACCACGATTTGTGGTGCGTTTGGTTCAGGCCGGTTCAATTGACGGTCCAATATGCACCGTCATAATTGAGAAGTGTTGGCTACGTCTTACTAATTGTTACGGTACTTATTTATAAGAATAAGTGCTAGAAAAGCACATAAAAGATTAATATTAGCTATTACTTGTCACTTGCTACTCTGCTTGATGAAAATACTCCCAACTTGCTCGGTTCAGTAGTTTGCTTTCTTTATGTGTTTAGGAATCTAGTTGGTGGATTCAAGGTCAGGAGTAAATCGAGTCATTATTGAACATCGTTATTGCACTCATCCTTGGGGGAGGTATGCCATGGGCTCGGGGTAGGCTCTTCATTAGTGGAGGAAGATAAGCTTCGCGCTGCAGTTACCATTCTTAAGAAAGCCAATTCTTTAGGAGTGCGTGTGTTACTGCCTAGACATTTGGATTCTTACACGTCGCTAGTCCAATTTACTACCGACTGTCATATCCGCTTGTTATCTCTGCCACGTGCTTCGCACCCATGTTATTAATCTTTACCATGTTTGAATTGATTTGCTGAACTGGTAACAAATTAGTATGTCTCATAACTTTTTAAGTATCAATTACTTCGTATAAGTCTAGTTTTTATCCCCCATTTCAGTAACTACTTAGGGGCTTTGTAGTTTGTAACAAGTTCAGCTTAACTAGACCACACACATTAACATCACAATCAAAATCGATCATCAAAACTTAGAACCTGATAACAAGAACAAAACCAAAACCTACACTCAAACTATACAGAACTTGAAATATACAATGAGGCCACCCATGAACCCGATAACATCCACATACAACCTGATAACAAGAACAAAAAAAACAGAACCCACACTCAAACTACAACAAGGAAACCACAACAGCCACGCATTCAGGGATAAATATCTGATCTGCCATAATCGATCCACAACTGCACGGCCTCTCGATCCACAACTCATTGTTGCTGTTATATATACAGATTTTAAAAAAGAACTAAAATAATTACAAACCCACAACTCATTATGCAGCATAAGTGTTTCTCAAAAAAGGACCAAGATCAAATGATAACAAGACACGAAAGCCGTATAACTTCAGCTTAACTGCATAAGCCTGTGATATGCACATGTACAACTTATGTATCCGATGTCTCTCACAGTAGATAGATTATCAGTCTTACACAACTCAAACCACTCTTATTTCCCACCTAAACTAGTGCTTAAAAGGAAAGGCCGATTATTGCTCAGACAATTAATTAGTGTAAGCTTTAAAAGCTAAATACGATGAATTTAGAAGATACTGTGTTCCTTACATGAGTACATCAAATGCTTGTCGTCTCCTGATCAAGAGAAGTATTAAATTCCTTTGCACGCTGTGAGTCTGCAACTTGCATGTTTGCCACCCGTTCTTTGTTCGGTGAGCTACAAACCCGATGAAATTTAAAAGATAACTAAAAACCAAAACTTCTGCAGAAATATTTACATCAACCCTTATTGCGCCATTATCTTCGAGTAATGGATTCAGCCTAAAAACCATTCGAGTAATCAGACTTCATCATCATTATCTTCGACACCAACATTGGTACGACTTTTACTGGATTCAGCCTAACTTCATCATCATTATCTTCGACACGAACACTGTTTGGCACTCCATCTTTTACCGGATCTAATGAGACATCATCATCATTATCTTCGACATGAAACCATTTGGCACTCCATCTTTTAGCCCAAATTTCAGCCTGTTTCATTAGGTTGACCCATTTGATCTATTAAGTTGTATCTGACCCATCTGTGATAGAACACAACCCTAATCGACCTATTCACAAGTAATGCTCGAGTCTAGTCAATACTTTTACATTTCTATTCCAAGAATAAGAGCTAAGTTTCAGTATCGAAATTGATTGTTGGTCAGTCCGACACCATGTGGCAATGTGCTGAGTGTATTATGTAACTACAGTTTTGCACCTGCTCTCTATTGCAACAGAATGTTTGAGTAATGAATGTGGTCCCTCTCTATGCACCCGACATGCTCCCCTTAATCTTTGAACGTGGGCTTGCTGGCAGCTATCCAATATCATATGACCTTTTGCATGCAGATCATCTCTTCTCTAGGCTTAAAAACAGGTTAGTTTGAATTTATACCATCTCATAATTAGCTGTCTTGTAGGAGCCGTTCTCTTGGCACCAAACAAAACTAATAAAGTATTTACTCCAATCACTTCAATCATAAAATGCACGAGGATAGATTTGTTGAAGACGAGTGTTTTGCATAACTCTAAATGACTAGAACCTTAAACCTTTAAGCGTGTAAACTGCAGGTATATGGGTAAAAAGAATGAGCAATATAATTATTTTTGAAGAATCTTTTGACTTTATGTAATGGTTTGAGCTTTAAATATCTACAGATGATGAATCGGCTGACTTAGACAATCTATTCCAGAGAACCATGCCTTGGGTCGACGAAGATATGTCAAGTAAAGAGTCTGATTAAAGCTTAGTTCAGTAAAGATCGCGGAGAAATGAGCTATGTGAAGCGACAAGCTGGTGACATGCTTTAGGGAATGTTTGTTCCAAAACTTAGTGTCCGAGGCGCCATTGGTGATGCCATTGCCCTCCTTGGTGCACTTGTCATGTCGTATGATCCACAATCTCTTCCTCCATTCTGCTCTTGTTCTTTCTCGGAAGATACCAAATTCAGTCAGTGGTATTGCTCTCTTTGTAGCATTCTTGATCAATGTCTCAATGGTCGATGTTTCCGGTACTGTTTGAGCAGAGGAAGGTCTACCAAGTGGTGATATGGATCATTGCAGTAATCTTTCGCTTAACTCAGCGTCATTTCTTCTTACAGTATGATCCTTATATGATATCAAACTTACATTTCTCGACGTTCCTTAGAAACTGAATTATGTCCTTTAAACATAGTCAAAAATCAACAATGCAGCTTGACTCGTTACAAAAGCTACCTTAAACTGGGGCCATGATCCCGTTAGCCTCAGCAATAGTTGACTGATCCAAGTCAACAACTGCTGAGACAAAATATGCTCAGTCAATCAATGCCGCAAAACCAAATTCAGGTCATTAAGTATTTAATTCAAGTACTCCATAATTACTTTAGCCTCGGATGGTTTCAAAGTGAAGGTGGCTGAGGGTGAATTCGCCGATTGTGAGATTATAATATTGCTTGGCGAACATGACACTGGGAAGACAAAATTATCAGTCTGCTGGTATTCATTATTTTTGACGTCTTTTTCCCATCAAACAAACACTTTTGTCATTAGTACCTTTTACTTCTTGCAGCATTGTGTCGGTGCGTAACTCTCTCTATATTATGTCAACTAATATGTAGAAAGCTTTGCAGGACCTTGATACTGTCGAAGGCGGTGCCTAACTCTCTCTATATTATGTCAACTAGTCTGTAGAAAGCTTTGCAGGACCTTGATAGTGTCGGAGGCCCTCATCTGATGTATTATGCCACTTACAAGGACCAGACCGAGACCATGTTGCACCCCTACCCTAACAAAGTGTGGGAATTGTTACGGGAAGACATTGATCATAATAACACTTCAAGAGTGAAGCTTCAGTCTGGAGCCAAGAAACTTGTCCTAAGTGGTATGTTGGTCTGGTTTCTGGTCGAGGACAAACTGAGAAGCCCGTGCTAAAGGCTTAATGCTACAAGTTCCATGTTAAGAGAAACGGCTGGCCCAAGGTTCGTGGTGTTGCTATAGAACCCATTGAGCATCCACCCCACCCCTGGTGGTGCTAACTACTGGCCACAAGTTCCAAGCATTGGTCTTAGGAGAACTGGTTGTTTCAGAGCTCAAGCTCAAGTTGCTGCTGCGGACATGAAGGTTGCTGGTCGATAGCGAACTGAGAAGCCCATGCTCGCTGTTAACGCTTGTGAGAAGTTCCATGTTAGAGAAACTGCTGGCCCAAGGTTCATGGTGTTGCTATAGAACCAATTGAGCATCCCCATGGTGGCGGTCACCAGAGGCGGAGACAGGAGGGGGCCCGAGGGGCACGTGCCCCCTCGCCGGAAAATTTCGTAGTGTAATATTTCGAAATTATTGCGGTATTTTCTTGAAGTGACCCCCCAAAATTATTTGCCTTCTTCGAACTGAAAGGCAGATTCATGTTGTAGGATGCAATATAAATAATTTGTATGGTGATGGAGTTTTAAAAGCTTAGTTGCAGTGGTGGTGCTGGTAAAGAGATATAATTTTTTTATAAAAATGAAGATGATAGAGACACTTTGACTTTGTGTCATGACAACTTTATTATCTATCCAAACATAATATTCGCTTTCTTCTATATACATTATTTATTTTGTGTGTTTATATATTTTTATTTTGATAAACAAGTATACTTTACTAAATTGAATATTATCAAAATTATTAGTCGAACAATTTTGTTTTTTGTAAATTCAGTTAAAAAAATTTTTTGTGCCCCCTCTCGCTATTTATTCTAGCTCCGCCCCTGGCGGTCACCATTATGGCGCACCAAGTATTGGTCCTGCTAGCCTGCTAGAAAGACTGGTCATCTCAAAGGTCAAGCTGCTGCTGCATCCGTGAAGGCTGATAAGTGATAAGCTACTGCTATATATGAATTTTGATTTTAGTTTTAAAACGTTTGCTTCTGCTACTTTCGTTGTTAGTTTATTCATATTCTTCATGTCCCTTCAATGTGCAAATATTTTACTAAGGGCCTCCCCACTGCTCACATATTGATTGTTGTTTAATCTCTCATTAATATGAAGGAAGATAAAAGCAGGTGCCTCGTAATCTATGCAGGCACAATTTGTAAGAAGAAAATCATATTATGTAAAACATAGATGGTCCTATTCTAAGCTTGATGCTTTTTCTGTTGAAGTTCATGTATTTATTTGTAACTGCATTGTTCTTTTATTGGTTCGACTAAAGCAATCGGAGGTATAGTTAACATCGAGCATTCAGTAAGAGCAACTGAAATCCGGTTCAACCAGAACCACGCGATCAAATGATAACACATGAACATTAGATACCAATAGCATCTTATTTCATTGTATAAACACTCTGGAGAAAAAGTCATGCTCATTTGCATCAAGTTATTGTCTAACAGAAGCTATTAGAACTTTCAAGAACGTTATAAACTCATACACGCTTGTGTCAAGTAGACCTGACATGGTTGGACTTGTCTTTTTGTAGTGACATCGGTACTTGTTAACATTTTCAAAAAGATAAAAGTACAAAGTTATATCTGATCTTGCCCAGTTTCGACTTGATGACAGCTGAACATATATAGATGGCTATAAGCAAGGCCTTGTTCTAATACGGCTAACGTATCCTCTCACAGCATACATAGATTATCATTCATACTCAAGTTCATTCGGAAACTAGTGCTTACAAAGAAAGGTCCACTCTTTGACATTGGTTCAAGCTTAAAAGCTAAATATGACTGAATTTAGAAGATAAAGCGTTCCTTACAATAGTACATACAAAATCTTGTACATGGACTGCTGATGAAGAGAACTAATGAATTCCTTTGCACGTTGTGAGTCTGCAACCTGCAAGTTTAACACCCGCTCTTAGTTATGTAACAAACAAACCTGATAAAAAAAATTAGATCATTATAAATTAAAGTTCTGCAAAAATATTTACATAGGCACGAAAAGAAAAACACATGGGCACGGAATCTAAGATTAATACCAGACACTATATAGATAATGATAATGCCAACACAAAATTGGAGAAGTAAAATAGAATTGATAGCTATATCAAGACCCTATTGGCCTATTTCAGCTCAACAGCTACAAGCCTACCAGTTTATTACATCAGATTGTGGCAACAAGATCAAATGTTTAAATCTTTTTGTACATCAGAAGTATACTATACGCAATCCTTCAATGCGTACACTTTATGCTTGTCATGATGTTTGTACTTGTTAACATCTTCAAAAAAAAACTTACCGGTTTCTGTCCTTTTAATATCAACACCAAGTAGCACAGGACTGATTCCACGAGCTCTAAATAACGGGCATAGTTACCACCTATGAAGAAAGCCACTTAAACATGTATCTCGTGGATGTCACTTGGTGTAGAGAGGCACTTAAACATGTATCTAGTGTTTTGATTCCATGAAACAGTTTGATACCTATGAAGATAGCTGGTAAGTTTAGTACAACTTTTGACTACGAATCACAAGATGATCCAAACTTATCAACGGTTTCTCCATTATACTATAAAACTGATATAACTGCTAATCAAGCCCAGTTTGAACCTTTTTGCAGCTGAACAACATACATAGATGGCTACTTCATACTTCAACCTTAAGGACCATTATGCGGGATATATCCGCTGGTTTAATCCTTAATATTACTTCATCAGTAGGAAGATATAAGCAAGGCCTTGTTCGACTCTAAAACTGATACAACTGCCGATCTCGGCCAGTTTCAACTTGATGACAACTGAACAACATATATAGATGGATACTTCATATTTCAACGTTAATGACAATTATATATCCTCTCACAGCACACACATTATCACTTACACAACTCAATCACTCTTAGATCCCACCTAAATTTATTAGGAAACTATTGCTTTAAAAGGAAATATCGATTGATCGACATTTGGCTTAAGCTTTAAAGGCTAAATACAATTGAATTTAGAAGATAACACGTTCCTTACATTAGTACATACAAATTCAGGTACTTGACTCCTGACCACGAAAACCAACGAATTTCTTTACAGGATATGAGTCTGCAACTTCCATGTTTACCACCAGTTATTAGTTAGGTGACAAACAAATAATCCTGTCCATAGGCGTTTTTGCAAATACTTCAGTTACCCTAATTCCCACTACTACAAAAAATGAGATAGAGCCCTGTTTAAAACCCCCTTAGAGCCCCTTTTTTCCAGGGGAATCAAAAGGGGGGGGACTCTATTAGAAGATGACATAGCTCCCTGTTTATAAAAGGGGCTCTATGATGAATAATAGAGCCCTGTTTTCCCCTTCATAACCTGGCTCTATTTGATTTAGAAAACACTTTTTAAACTAGCATAGATCCCTATTCTTTGCTTTGAAACATGGCTCTATGACATTCTTTTTTTTTTTTTTAAATCAAATGCCATTTATAGCAAAACCAATTTGCAACAAATCAAATCCCTGTATATATTTCCAGGTAATAAATACAGGTAATAACAAACAAATCAAATGCCAATTTCCAGGTAATAACAAGCAACAAAACTAATTTGCAACAAAACCATTTATAGCAAAACCAATGTATTCAATATTAGAGATAATTCACATCAGTTTAATACAAATTCTGCAAACATAATAATACCACTAATTAAACATCGTACAACAGTTTCATAAATGTTTTGGTAAGCTACGGGAAAGAAGAGATACAAGTTTTGCGGACTGAACACTAGCATGATTGAACCTCAAATGCCGGACACTGATATGATCAAGCTCACAATGTTTTCCAACTCTTTGGTAGTAAACGGATTCTTGTCGCTCCACGGCATCTATAAAAAACATGAATGTAAGAGATACATAAAACACCTTAAAACTAACTAGACTCCATACTGTATCATGTCAGACTCCGTTTGATGGATGTTGTGCAAAGACCTCTGTCATTGGTACTTAGATTGACAGAAACGCATAAAGTGGATTGTTCCGACTATTAACCATCAGAAGCTATAATTGCATAATTGTCTTGTTAATTAAAGGAAATTTTTGGTGTATAGTTTGCTCGTTTAGAGGAAGGAAACATATACTGGGGTTTATAAGTGGTGACGTGCATACGTCTAGTAAAACACGTGTGAAGCGATATTGTATAAAGCCCAACACACATACTGTATCATGTCAGACTCCGCGCATCACTGTTACAGGACCTGTGATCTTGAACTATAAAACAAGTATCTCAGGAGGCCTGGAATCTTGGCTCGCAAGCAAAATGCGTGGGATTTTACAAAGGCAAAGGGACAAATAGATTAAACAGTATTAAAACTTTATCTACTGAACAAGAAATGTATCAGCAGAAAAAGTGAAGTTGGGTTGGCCTCGTTTATTAAATAGTTAGTAAACACTTAGGACGACTGAACAAAATAATACACAAATCCATTTCACTAATTATTCTGTAATTCTTGGTGGCAAAATGGGCAGGTTTCGGTGTGTTAGTCATTAGGTCCATCGTGTTACTACTACTAGTCTAGTCAGAACACAAGCTAGTTACAATCAGCTCATATCCAAACATCTACGTAAGCTAGTAGAGCACAAACTAGTTTCCAATATGCTAACTAAATCTACTAGTCAGAATAAACTAGTAAAGCTCAAACTACTTGTAAATCTTAGACCTCCAAACAGACCTAGATTATATAACTACTGCTAGTCATAATACCAAAACTATTACTATAGAGATAATACAATATATTCGTCATAAATTTAAGTTACTTACTGTCTTGGGGAACGAGTATTGTTGATGCGTTACAAACTGGTGCATCCACTTCATAACATAGTAGCCGCATTCCCAATAGTTACATTGTTGGTTGCACTAGAAAAATAATAGCAATTTTATAAGCATTCAAAAAAAGAAACAAAAAAATAATAATACACATGTTTAGAATGAGATGATTTACCTCAACAAGATTCCATTTCATATCAGCAAACGCCCTAGAAGAAATTAAAGAATGTTAGAGTTGTGTTAATTTTTATAGATATTGAGGTGAATTGAACTTTAATGCAAAAAAATTCTCACTCTTGCACAACATTGGTGAATCCATAGCTTTCCTCGTTCTTCCCTTCCATATCAGAATCCAATATGAACCCAATGTTTTGTTGAGGTACAATTATGAACAGACTCCAGTGTTTACTAATAAAAGGCAACCTTTTAGTATAAATACTTTACACGAGTCATAAAGCAATAAAATGAAAATTTTAAATATAGTACCTCTCAATGTATGGTGCAAGATAAAAAAATTTATGATGGCTTTGGTCCATCGCTTGCAACAGATACTTTTTCACATGTACACTATCAAACATACACATGGAGTCTTGAATCGTATAAGGGTTCAGGAAACCACATTTGTTCGATTGCTTTTCACTTGCTGCAAAACCTTATGTATGGACCTAGAAACATGACAATATATAAAATTTAAAATAACAATATATCCTAACTATGTTAAATAAGAAGTGATAATTTCCAAAAGAACTTACGTTGCAAACAACGTCATGATGGAAGAGTTAAGCCATCCATTTGTATACAGCAACATACGATCTTCTGGGGCAACTGAAAATTGGAAGGGTTTCGTTTCTCCAAAAACATGTGGTTGGACATCAACTAGTAATGAACGACTAGGATCCGGGCTGCGCATCCAACGCTCATACGAACTTCTAAGAAATGCTCTCTTGTGAATCTGATTACGATACCTGTTCAGTCTTTTGATTAGCTCTTCTTTTCGTGTCGCCACAACTTGCTTAGTCGTTGGAGCTGCTGTTGTATGATTGGATGGCCCGCCTTGTCCAGATAAATTTGGCAATATTTTCTTTTGAGTGAAAGATCCTGTCTTGGTTGCCACTACTTCCTTAGTTGCTGTTTGGGTGGACATTTTAGCAGCCACAGATTTCTTATTTCCCATTTGATTGAACTTGGATTCCTGTTAACAAGTAATTTTAGCGAGTCTCGAGGTATTTTGAAACTCACAATACTCATCAACAAAAAACAAGTCTCGAGGTATTTCATTTATAAAGTATAAACATGGTTTGATTTTGTTAAGCACTCTATCAAAAAACAAATACCGAGTAATATTTCTTCACTAGTTTGTTATTTTGTATAAATATCTTTGATTATAATAATTATCGGTGTACAGGTTTCTCTCTACACTTTAAAAATGCAAGTAATTTTTTCTTTAGCATAAAACCGGTTTGACCCGGCGGTTCAACTGGTTGAACCGGTAACCCGGTGAACCGGTGACTCGACCGGGTCAATACCATTAATATTATAGCCATCAGACTCAAACCGGAACATGTGAAGCAAAAATACATGAAATTACATACCAAATTGAGTGAACATGCCCCCTTAGTCGGCAGAATTGATGTTACAGGCCTTGGCGCTGTTTGTTCTTTGGTGGAAGTTGCATCAATTTGCTTGGTCGCTGTTTGGGTGGACGTATTTGCAGCCACAGTTTCCTTGTTTCCCATTTGGTTCGAGTTGGAGCCCTGTTGACCAAGAAGTTTATTATAATGACTAAATAGTACTACAATATTAAAATAAAGTCAATCAAATGTTATTTAATTTACCTTAAACCGGAACATGTGAAGCAAAAATACATGAAATTACATACCAAATTAAGTGAACAAGCCCCCTTAGTCGGCAAAATTGATGTTACAGTCCTTGGCGCTGTTTTTTCTTTAGTGGAAGTTGCATCAATTTGCTTGGTCGCCGTTTGGGTGGACATATTTGCAGCCACAGTTTCCTTGTTTCCCATTTGGTTCGAGTTGGAGCCCTGTTGACCAAGAAGTTTATTATAATGACTAAATAGTACTACAATATTATAATAAAGTCGATCCAATGTTATTTAATTTACCTTAGTAAGTCCAATGTACTTCTTTGCCACTGAATAAAACTATGATGAGCGTCTTCTAATTTATCGAACTCTTCAGTTGGAACCGGAAGAAGGTACGCCTTGTAATCAGCTTCAACTTTGTCCACATGCACCTTCGCATGCCCGTGTAGGACTGACTTTCCATGTACTTGCTTGGCGGGATACACCATCCCTGTAGCACAAAGTACCTTATTGGTCCCGTAGGGGAGAAACATCTCGCACTTGCTAGGCTCCTACAAAACGTTTATTATCAAAATCTATATAGAAAACTTATAATAACAAATACTAACAATGAATGATCATGTGTTATGGTATCTCTAAGTACGATCTAAAATCTAAATAATCATACAGTTGTCACTTCTGAAACCGGCCACAAAAGTTTCAGATCAGAAGTCATTAAATGGTATAACATTTATACAAATTACATAAGATGCTAGTTGTGACCATGAACTACTAAATATTACCAAGCAACATAATTTCAGAAAGATATATAATATGACCATGAACTCGCTAAATCAGTATTGATAATAACAACTCAGAGTAGACCTGTGCTTTAAATCCAAACGCTTTTTAACTTTTAGACATAATTCCAAATAATTACTCTTTTAGACCTGTGCTTTAAAACCAACAGGTCTAAACACTTTTTAACTTTTAGACAGGTCCATATCATACAAACCTGCATATAAAGTCTTGGCGGGGTTTCAAAACTTTCATCAATATATACCGCCCAAACCAAATTTCAAACCTCTACTTTTGTTTCTTTCTCTTCTTTTTAGATTTCTTCTGTACTTGGTTTCCCCCACTATTTTATATGCTTCTACAATTCTTTTTTCAACACATCACAGAAAAGTTTTAATGCCTCAATCTTTTATTATTTGGTAAGTTCACAAGTAATGCTTATGCTTCTAGATTTTCTATATTGAGTTTACTAACTATTGATATTACATGTTTTCAAATTGTGTAATGCTTTCTAGTTTTCAATTACGTAGTTTATTAAGTTCACTAAATAAGTTAATGTTTTAACCTTTTTGTTTATATATTATTGCCAGTCGTAGTGAAAGTAAATACCTATAGATTATCTAGTACATCAAAATTTGACGCCGAGTCACAACTGCTTTTCCTCGTTAGAGGGCTCTCAAGGTTTTCATTATATTCTCCAGACTTCATCTCCTTAATTGCTGTTGCAAGTTTCTCGTTATACTCGGCTTCCATTTCTTCACGTGCCTCCTTTATTTTTTTGTTTACCATCTCCATCAGTTCTTCTTTTTCAAGACATCTGATCTTCTTTGCCCTATATCCCTCTATCCCCTGTTTAAATGGGACAAGGTATCCAACCCCTCTAGTACAACCACCATGCTCCGGTCCTTCCACCATAATCAATGCATCCACGCCATCTTCAACGTCTGAACTGTTGGATAATTCTAGATGCGCCTCAATCTGTAATTGTATGCAAGTAATACAATACTCAGAAATAATACATAAACTATTAACAATAAACTTTGAAGCTTGAAATGTCGTACCAATTTATCTGCAATAACTTGCATTTCTGAAGATAACATCAAGCCTTTCACCTTGTCGTGTATTCTCCTTGCTAAACAGTAATGCCTCCCACGGCGATCAGGTATCCTATGGACAGTTGTACAAAGCTCTTCAGAAGCTCTCTCCTCTTCCCATTTATCTATGTTTCCACGATATCCTTTTGGACCTAGTCGTGGAGGATTTTTCTTGAGCTTCGCCCATTCCTTCCCTTTTGCATGTTTCTCCTTGACATAGGAAGTCATGTTAGTTTTATGAGTTCACAACAGCATATACAAAAAAATGAATCTGAAAAAACGTTGTAGTAAAACAAACCATTTTTTCAGGGGTACTTTCAATCTTCACGAACTCTTCCCAAATAGATTCTTCAATAAATGTATACTTCACACAAGGAATTCTATTCTTATACATGAAATTTGTGCGAAGACTCTTCTTAAAGGTTTTCCAAGCTTGATTGCATTGTTTAAGCACTTGTACTTTATGGTCATTGTTCTTGAGCTTGCAATATTCCTGATTATTGTAGAAAAAGAAAATTATAAGATTATACCAAGATGACTTCGCACATTAAAGCTACACCAAACATTAAACACCTTATTCAATCATTATTAATTCTCGTTTAAAAAATATATTACAAGTCACCATGGCCATGGTGATGGTTTCACCCGCAAGTCCCAGTACGAATCACTTACGTTATGTATCAATCGCCTAATATTCTAATCTACACTTAAGTGACTGGTGACTCATGTAGCAGCCCATGTTCTCCTTCTATTAATACAACAACTATGTTCAGTACTTCAGTCCTTATGCGTTAAGCACCATTTTTACATTTCAGTAAATTTACCTTATATATGCATTCATTACCTAAAAAAGTAAACTTATATCGTAAAGTAGTATCATTTTGACATAATTCTAGGTTCAATGGTTAGTAATTTAACACCTTATACTGATTAAACCATTACAAACTTTGAAAAGATAATATACCTTGATTTCCAGCCACAATTTTGTCATTCTTTGGTACTTTCCTCCAGTCATCTATAAGAATAGAAATCTTTCCCCTAGTTACAGCTCCAATGTAAAGCCCAAACGGAGACTGCTCATCTCCTATAGCGAAGCCATGCTTATCAAAATTAACACCATTTATTTGTTTCCTGTTCTTCTTTTTCAACGAGTAAATTCCTCTCTTTCTTTTTTGAGGTTGAGGTTGTGGTTCTGGTTGCCCATCCATAACCTGCTCATCCATATCATGCTCAACTATATTTTGCCCGACCATGTTATGCTCGTCTATATGCTCATCCATAATCTGTTCCATATGATCCTAACATTAACAAAAACATGTATGATTATATTAAGTCCATAATATACAGTGACATAGTAAAAGAACAACAACTTTAATAGTACATTAATACTTGTCAAATTCCAGCACACTACACAAGCATTATAAACTTACAAAAAATACAAATGAACCAAAGGATGTCTTGAATCTGTGGCCAAATCAAGCTCACCGAATCACGTTTACAATAACCATATATGTGCATATATAATTACAGTGCGCTGAACTCAAAACAAAATAATAGAAATCAACTCTCAAATCGGATACAACAACACCCAGCAACCAATTGAGCAGCTATTTACTTGTGCACGTATGACATCTAAACTAATCTACAACCACATCTAACAATCAAGCCTATGTATCATCTAGCAAATAGAAAATATTTAGCATTATTTCAAAAAAAAACCATGGGTGGATACCAAACTAAGTTTTTTTACTTTCAGTCCATGCCACTCAGCCTAAACCTATAAACCAAACGGGCCCTAAAGTCTTTGTCACTGCTGGTAAACTCTCATTTTCACTCTTTCCTAATCGTACACTCCTGATTTACTGATTTAGTAGCATAATTATTAGCAATCATAGAACAAGGTTTATTTATATATGATTATATGTACTATGTATGGAGTGAGGAAAAGTTAAATGCTTGTAAGGAGCTTGGAGCTGATGTTGGGATTAACTACAAGACTGAAGACTTTGTTGCACGAGTAAAGGAGGAAACATGGGGCAAAGGTGATATATACCTCTTGGCAATTATGACTTGTGTGTGTGTGTGTTTTCTGTCGGAGTCATTGCATTTCCAGTTGGTTGTACTTGGTGATACACTGCCAACCGACCATCTTGTGAAACGTACCAAAAATTGTATTTTCTGTATATTTTGTAAAGTTAAGAAGTTTTTCTTTTAAAAGTTCAGTCGTTATTTAAACAATTTTAGAAGGACATTAGTTAGTTTACAGTTAATTATGATTGATCAACCTTCATTTTGCTGAATGCTAACAATGTAAAATTTAGTAGAAAAACGGCTTGTTGTATAAGTAAATAATGAAGGAAATAGGTTGATTAGGGGAGGCTACGCACCCACTAGTCCCCCTACTAGCTCCGCCCCTGCGTACAATAAGTTTGCCTTTTTAACATGTTTCTTGTTTTATTGCAGGGACACTTTGGATTAAGCCATTGTTTTATTGCAAGGACACTTTGGATTAAGCCAAATCAACATATTCGACCAAACAAGTTCGATACAGAAATCAAATTGCCTTCCTTGCTGCAGGTTTTGTAAACAGCAAGTGCTTAGATTCCTTAGTTTCCAGTACCAGAAACTATTTGAACAATACTAGAAGAAGCAAACAGAGCAACGACTATGAAATTTACAAAAAACATATCAGATTGAACATGGATTTGATTCTAACAAGTCCTATTCCAGGCCAAGTATCTGTCCATCCTGGTCTTATAGCCACATACCCAAAACACAACCGGTCCTATAGCGACTAGAAGTGTTTCTGACTAATGATGCAGCAATAAATAACATTCTCGACTATAACTGAAAAATGTTGCTGTCACAGTGGGTTAATGGGTCAAAACTGTCTTTTTTTTCATAGTTGACTGACATAACTGTCATCATAACAACCATACAGTTGCCCTACCACTAGACAAATAAAAAAGTCAGATTTTGAGCATTATGCATATAGTTTCTAAATTCCAGAACTATTTCTACTCTTAACTTAAGAAACAATTGCAGCTGTAAGATGTCAAACAATAGCTTGCAATTACCCTTTTTATTTAAACTTACAACGACTCTTTTTACTACTTACCAAACATGGTTTCCTTAAATTTAAGGACTAGTGACGCATCATCTGTGGTAAAGATAGAAATATTGATCCAAGAAAATTAACAATCCGGGTGTGGTTTGGGCTGGTCATAACATGGTGGTCTTACAATATAGTTATATTCTAACATTTACTCGTCAACAGTATGTAACCTTAATATATAAATGATATAGCCTTACAAAACTAGTACTAAACTTTACCCGTCTTGACTCGCCACTTAGCCCGCTCCAACAGTTCACTTTGCCAACTCGATAATTTATGCTAGAAATTAAATTAAAACTTATGATTTCACAAGATGAAATTAACAAGATGATAAAGGTTATACTGTAATTTTGCTAGTTGTGTCACAAAAAAGGTGTATTTCTGACCTACTTACAGTTCACAACTTAATTCTCCAATTGTATTTATGAGGTGTTTGAATTAGATTACTTTTCAGGCCATTTGATTTTTATTAAGCTTATTTGATTTTGGAAAAGCTAATAAGCCCATTTTTTCTTGAACTTATGAGGTTACCATGTATAGCTTATGGACTTCCATAAGCTATGAACAACAAGCTCATAAGCTGAAAAAATGAGTTTACGAGCTTTTCCAAAACAAAATAAGTTCATAAGCCCAAAATATAAGCTCATCCAGACACCCACATTTAATTGAACAAAATAATATATCATCGAGATTTCATTAAAAGATTGAAAACCCACATTTAATTGAACAAACAATTCACAATTAGAGATTAACTGAACAAACAATTCACAATTAGAGATTAATTAAACAAACAATTCACAATTCACAATTAAACATTAATTAAACAACATTTATGTAGAAATTGAAGAAACATTAGAAAGATTAATTGAAAGATACCTGCTAATTGTGTGATACAAGAAATGAAAGATTAGTTAGAAATGACGGCAACTCTGATTGTGTGACGGCAACTCTAATTGAAAGATTAGTTAGAAAGATTGAGTGACGGCAGATCTGATTGTGAGAGAGAGAGAGAGAGAGTATTGAGGGTTTTGTTTTGTGAAAGTATATGGGGGGGATTTTTGGGAACTTTTGAATCAGTATTGAAATTTTGGGAACTTTTGAATCAATATGAATTGAAATTTTTAGGGTTTTGGTGAAATATTGGGGGAGAAAGAGCGGGTTAGGGTTTCACCGCCAAAATTTTTGGTGAAATATTGGGGATAAAGAGCGGGGATGGGTGGTGTGGGTTTTTGGTGAAAATAATGGATAAATTGATACAAACAAATTAAAGTTATTAACTTTATATAATTTTATATGATAAAATTAAAAATCTAAGGCAACAACTTTTATTAAAATTTAAAAATCTTATTTATAAAAAAAAATTAAAATTTATTTGATAAAACTTAAAAATTAAATTTATTTGATAAAACTTAAAATCCTACTTATAAAAAACAAAATTAACATTTATTTGATAAAATTTCAAAACAAATTTATTAAATTATAAAAATTCTACTTATTAAAAAACTAAGATAAAATTTATTGATAAAACTTAAAACTTAAATTTATTTGATAAAACCTACAACACAAACTTTTAGTAAAAAAAATTTAAAAAACATGTAAACGACCTCTCCGGCACAATTTTAATGTCAAGTCGAACACCCGGGTTATACATTACATATATAATGACCGACTAATAGGTGAAATCGACAAGTAAAATGACTCTTAAAACATGAGAATCAAGATAATAACACATATCTATCACCCAACCAACCTCCCCTTGGTGAATATTATTAATAAAGTTAAGTACAAAACATATTAGTCCTCAAACGAGTGCTAATTAACAAATACAAAAGAAAGATAAAGTTAGATCGTCCCAACTAGGTTGATCTGATCTCCTCACTACATAAGCACTCACACTCAAACGATTACAAGATGAAAATCCTTCCACAATATAAGAAGACAGCAAAACACACGGTCAATGATAGGCTCCAACGGCTAGATAAGATATATGCCTGCACAATAAAACAATTCTATTAGTATGTTTACTTTATAACTATTACAAAATTATAAATAATATCATATTTACCTTTATTCAGTGCGAGTATTCAACAAAGAATACCTTCGTTGTGGTCGGATCTTAAATAAGTGGTGTCATCGATAACATCATTGGAAGATGAAGCACCGATAGAAAACGGGGACAACTCATCAAACTGGTCATATTCCTCTTCGTCGACAACATTCTCAACACCAACTATACGTCGTTTACCATTAATGACGACATGCCATCTAGAATCACTTGGGTCCTCGACATAGAATATTTGGTTTGCTTGTTTTGCTAGGATGAATGGTTCGGATGCATAGCCGTTTGTGGAGAGATTTACACTTGTAAAACCATAATCGTCAACTTTAACTCCTCCGTTGTTATTGACCCACTTACACTTAAACATAGGTATAGTGAATGAAAGATAATCGAGTTCCCATATTTCTTCAATGACACCATAATACGAATTTTTTGCAATCGTCGACCTTGCTTCATGATCACCAACTGAGAACTCAGGCGTTGCAGCAATTAACGTCACTCCACTATTCTGCAATGTACTCTTTTCATCTTGTTGTTTGGTGTAAAATGTATAACCATTGATATCATAACCTTGGTATTTTGTCACGTATCGTGGACCAAACCCAAGTCGTTCCACCGTCCTGTCTACATTTTCTAGTGTATTATTTCTCACCTTGTTCTTCAACCAATCTGGAAATGTCTTGTAATGCTCGGTAGCCAACCATGCTTGTGTCTTGTTCTTATTTTTTGCTACCAACATTGTTTTGTGCTCATTTATATATGGAGCAACACAAGTCATGTGTTCCAAAACAGTAAAATGTGCCCGATATAAATCAGCTGGATTTGTTGGTTCCATATTCTTCCCAATAGTACCAACACCTTGAAGTCTACCCTCATGTCGAGATTGTGGGATGCCAATATTTGGTACATCTTTCATGTAGTTTGTACAAAACTCAAGTACCTCCTCGGTAACATATCCTTGAATAATACTTGCCTCTGGTCGATAACGGTTCCTAACATATCCTTTCAAGAAACCCATGTATCTCTCGAATGGATACATGTCTCGTAGAAACACTGGTCCGCAAGCCTTTATTTCTGCAACAATATGAGTTACCAAATGAACCATAACATCAAAAAACGATGGAGGAAAATACATCTCAAGTTCGCAAATGGTGAGAATAATATCACTTTGCCATTCATCTAACACTTCCGGGTCGATCACTTTTGAATGAATCATCTTAAAAAACAAGCAAAGCTTAGTGATCGTGTGTCGAATGCTGTCTGGCAATATTCCACGAATTGCAATTGGAATAAGTTGTGTTATTAAAATATGACAATCGTGCGACTTCATACCGAGTAACTTCAAGTCATCCATCGACACCAGCTTCTTGATATTTGAAGAATACCCAGATGGAACCTTAACACCATGCAAACATTGACAAAATTTGGTTTTCTCAGCCTTTGACATCGTATAACAAGCTGTAGGGAGATACATACGACTCCCTTCTCTTTCAATTGGAGCAAGCTCTGGTCTTATTCCCATTTCAACCATATCCTTTCGAACATTAACCCCATCTTTTGTTTTCCCTAAAATATTCAACAACAATCCTATTAAGCTATCACATACATTTTTCTCAATGTGCATAACGTCAAGACAATGTCGAACTTGCAAGAGCTTCCAATATGGCAAATAAAAAAAAATAGACTTTTTTTTCCATATGTTGGTTGAATTGGTTCTCTTTCGTTTTCCAAACACATTGTTTAAATCTTGAACTCGGGATAAGACAGCTTCTCCATCTAATGGTCTTCGTAAGACTCCTAACTCATTGTTTCCATCAAACAACTCTTTTCTTCTACGGTATGGGTGATTCCTTCGAAGCGATCTTCGATGTCCCATATATACCATCTTCCTACAATTTGGCAACCACTTTGAGTGGGTATCATCTTCACAAACATGACATGCCTTGTATCCTTTTGTACCGTATCCAGATAAGTTACCGTATGCAGGGAAATCACTTATGGTGCAAAAAATCATGGCTCTCAATAGAAAAGTTTCCTTCTTGTATGCATCAACCACTTGAACGCCTGGATTCCACAACGTTTTCATGTCCTCAATCAATGGTTCCAAATACACATCGATGTCATTTCCCGGTTGTTTTGGACCTTGTATTAACAATGACATCATTATGTACTTTCGTTTCATGCATAACCAAGGTGGAAGATTATAGACACATAAAAGAACTGGCCATGTGCTGTGACGACTACTCATGTTTCCAAATGGGTTTATTCCGTCTGAGCTAAGTACAAATCGTATATTTCTAATTTCATCTCCAAAGTTTTCAATATCATCAACATTTCTCCACTGAGGCGAGTCAGCCACATGTCGTAATTTCCCATCTTTTTTACGCTCTTCGGCATGCCAACGTAACAATTTTGCATCTTTAGAATTAGCAAATAATCGTTTCAACCTAGGTATAATGGGCAAATACCATAATATTTTAGCAGGGGGGCCATTCTTCGTCACATCACAATTGAGTTCCTTTTCAGTTGTTTCCTTATACCTTGATATATTACAAACAGGACACTTGTGTAGGTATTTTTTGTCATTTGTATACAATACACAATCATTCGGACATGCGTGTATTCTTTTGATTTCCAATCCCATTGGACAAATCAATTTTTTTGCTTTGTACACTGAAATAGGCAACTCATTATCTTCCGGGAGAAAATCATGCACAGCCTCTAAAATATCTGTAAAACATTTATCACTCATCCCGTTAGCTGCCTTTACGTCAAACAATCTCAACAATGCACTTAGTTTGCTAAACTTTTTACACCCGGCATATAACGGTTTTTCTGCATCGACAAACAATTCTTGAAACTTGGCATGATTCTCATCATCTATTTCACCCTCTAAATCGTGTAGCATGTCATCTAAGTTATCCTGCCCGCTATCGTACGAGTGAGCGCCATCGGCCTCGCTAGCATCTAAATCCACCGGGTCATCCTCGGATAATAATTCACCATGCCTTGACCAACAAGTATACCGTTCTACAAATCCATTTGATATCAAATGTCCTAATATTTCATTAGAGTCACTATACGTAAGTATATTGTTACACTCTTCACACGGACAAGATATTGTTGATTTTCCTTTATTTTCTCGATCATTCTCAGCAACTTTAATAAACTCATACAAATTGGTTATATATTCCTCTGAATTTCGATCTATCTTGTACATCCATTTACTTCGATCCATCTAGAATTTTGACATTATATAATTTTGTTGTTTTTGATTCAATAACAAAAGAAAAATAATTCCGACAAAGAAAATTTGATTAATGAACACAACGAGTGAAAGCAAGCTTTCGTTTGACTTTGAGTGGTATGGTTAACACACTCGAGGTTCAATAACAAAACAAAATCAGATAAAAATAACGAAAACACAAATATTTTTGGTGTCACTTGAGTTCAAGTGACTTTTTGATGTTTTTTTTTTAGTTTTTATAATATATTTAAATAAAAATACAACTTTACAAAAATGAAAGGATCTTCAAATAAATCTACCACATGCCATGACGACTACTTAAAAAGGAAATCCTAACTTACACTTTAAGGAAATAAAGAAAAAAACATACCTTACTTGCACGAGTCAATCAAGCTAGTAGCATGATTTTTGTGACAACATAATTTCCAAAAACAGTCCTACAAATATAAAGAGGTTATATGTTAACAAAACTTAGATAGTACATAGAATCGTGTATCGTGTTGAAATTTTTTGAGAGTTCAAGTTAACTCGATCGACCGAATAAGACATCTTTTATATTTCTATAGTACTTTTTTACTTTATATTTTAAATCTTTTATATTTTTATAGTACTTTTTTACTTTATATTTTAAAAAGTATGTCTTTATTTATGTTTATAATACAAACTTTATACTTTTATATTTAAGGATTTATTTAATATCAACACAAACTTTTTTTATACTTTATATCAAAAAGCCTTAATTTACGTCTTCATTTATATTCAACATCAAAAAGCCTTAATTTACGTCTTCATTTTTTTATACTTTCTTTCTTTCGTTTTTTTTTTGCCATATTTATACTTTCTTTCAACATCAAAACACAAAACACCCCGTCGACTTAGATCTGCTCTTCAACATCAAAACACGTGGGGCCGGCGTTCAAGAAGGATCTGGTGTTTTTCTGATAATTCCCATCTGCTACACTTTATGGTGGGTTTGATTTGACTTAGATCTAATCTAAGGTTCGTCAAAACACATGGTGATTTAATATTAAAGCTTGTTTGATTGTTGTATTCCTTTTACTAAATATGACAATTTGTTGAATCAGAACGTTTTTACAAAAAGAAAACCTGGTGACACAGCCTTGTTTGAAGAAAGAAGGATCTGGTGTTTTTCTGATAATTCATATCAAGATGGTTAAAGACCTTTCCAGTGTCAAGTAATTTTCTTCCTTTTTGACGTTTTTATTTATGTTTTATTTTTATTTTTAATTTTAGGCTTTTTTGAAATGGGTAGGATTAGAAATGTGATTTTGTTGTACTATTTAGTGTTTAGTTTGATGCTATGTGAATTGGGTATGATTTCATCGGAGTTGTAATGATCTTGAGAAAGTAATGAAATCAGTAGGATTAAAAATGTTATTTTGAAGTCGCAATACTAATATTGAGGGGTGCTTGGTTGAATTAATAAGCTGATCCAAAGGGAATCAAACTCACACAAAAGCTGAACTTTTATTAATCAAACTCGAATTTAAATAAAAAGTAATAATAACAAGAGGGGTACAAATGGTTTTTGAGCGAGGACATGTGAGCTTATAAAAACATAAGCCCAAAACCAAATAAGCCATAAGCTTACTATACAAGTCGCAACAGACACCTGGTAAACTAGAAATATTGACCTGTGATTGTTGATCATTGTGGTCATTGTGAAACTTAATGCGTGTTTGATTCTTGTCAAGCAGCAGTCTTTCTATTTTCACTCGCAGACACACACTATATGTGGTATTGTTGTGTATTTGAGTTAGAGTGAATGTGTGGATTATGAAGTATTTTGGGTTTGTGTTTTAGATAGGAGTGAAGTATTGCTAGTGTATTTTACCGGGGCGAGTCCCCTTTACCCAAAAAAAAGTATTGCTAGTGTATAGTTGCGTATATTATATTGGTTAATATGTAAGTGCCTTTGGTTTTCTGTGTTTGGATGAGTGCTTAAGTTTCATTTGGTGTTAATTTTGGCGAAATACTTTCTTGTATGTGTTCTTGACCGTTAGTAAGCTAAAGGTTTTAGTGGTGACGTGTTCTTATGCATTTTCTTGTATATTCTTTGCAAGAAAGGAAGTTAACTTTACTGCAGTGTCTGCTACTTTTAAGTTTCTAGCAGTGAATGACGATTTTTGCCATTTGATTGGGGATGCATTTGCTTTCTGTGCAATTTTCATTTGTAGGCATGTGTAAGAATATCTGTGAAAGTGTAGATTCTGAGTAACTTTGGGTTGTATGCTGGTTTAAGTCATGTGGGTTTCTATAAGGTGATTAGTTTTATGTGTGTGGGTGAATAATTTAGTTCATGTGTTGCAGCTATACCACAAAGCAGTCGTTTTGTATGCTGAACTAGCTGAAACAGTTTGAATTCATAATGGTGCTGAGGAGAACAAAGAGGCCATTAGGAAATCTAGAGGGGAGGAGGACGAGGACTTCCGGATCTTGGAATACCAAGCACAGAAAGGAAACGCTGTAGCAATCTAGAGGTTAGGCGCGATCATGTGAAGGCGTTGTCGTGGTTTTCGAAGGCTGTGGACAAGGGTGAACCTAGGTCTATGGAGCTTCTTGGAGTAAGTTTGCTGAAACTCAATACCAGTATATTATGTTTCTTGATTGCTGTAATAAGCTGCGAATCCCTCGTATAGGTCAAATTAGGTTTGTTACCCCTTTTGTAATTTGTCTACCTATTTTGTTCCATTTAGCGTATATTTATGAATGCCACTTTTAGCCTAACCAATTTTCAGGTCTGTTAAGAAAAAAATAAAAAATAGGGGTACACAACGGCTTACTATGATGGCTGTTAACGATGCATATTCTTTTATTTATTCCTAACCTGGATTCTCTTTCTTCTCTCCATTACTTCCAACATATTGAACATGGTGCAATGTATGCTAGAGTAGTTGGCACTTAGAAAATTTAGTATTTTGTGTAAACTATATTATCAACAAAGTTTTAAACCATATATATTTATTTTGGCGTCCAACTGCCGTATTGAAAAGCCCTTTTCTTTGGACAAAGTTACAGCTTTTGTAAACCATAGACACAGTTGTAGAATTTAAATAGGATGATGAACTAGGACAGTTGGTGTATGGCTACCTAAAGAATGCACACTTGTGGTCGAGGACCTAAAGTTCCTTTCATAGATGATATAGTGTATTTTTCAGTCCTACATTTGTGTGCTACGGCTATTTGTATTTTTCCATTACTTGTTTTTTACTGCTCATAATTTTCCGGATGACTTTTTCATACCTATTAATTTATGATATAGCCAAGGTTATTGATTTAGTTCTTGTGATTTTCATTGCAGACAAAAGAATACTTTGAGAAGGCTGCTACAAATGACGAAGTCGGTGGTCATTACAACTTGGGTGTAATGTTTCTCAAAGGAATTGGCGTGAAGAAAGACGCGAAGCTTGCTTGCAATTATTTCATAGTAGCCGCTAATGCTGGTCAACCAAAAGCATTTTATCGGCTGGCAAAAATGTTCCACACTGGTATATGGCTAAAGAAGAATATTTCACTGGTATGTGTTCGTTATAGGCATATTATCCCTAAAACAGGACAATGAATTATTAGGCTAAAGGGAAATGATTGAAACACACGTAACTTATTGAAACACACGTAACTTATTATCCCTAAAACAGGACAATGAATTATTAGGCTAAAGGTCACATGATAATGCAGGGCCTTACACTCGGGGGGAAGTGGTCGCAATTGCTTTGCTTTAACTATTAAAATTGCTGATTAAACAGCGTAACATGGTATGAAAGGGACCCATACGTTGCTAGTATTAGCAGTTTTTATAAACACGGGTTTTGTTTTACGGGTCAAATAGTATGTCACCTATTCCTGCAGGGCTGCTGGTTTTGGATACTTGCGTCAAATAGTATGTAGAATGCATTTTAAGCTGTAGGGCCTTAAACTCACTGTTAGTTTGCTTATTAAGCTGTATTGAATAATACATGTGGTTTGTGATTGAGTTTGTGATATCAGTAATGGATTTGTGTAGATGTTCGGAATGTAGTGGTACACTAAACACAGACGTCGGATATATGCCCTTACGGTAAGTTTCAACCTCGGGCCTAGGGATAGACGAGAATTTGGGTTTGGTATTTTTAAAATACGGCAAAGTAGAACATATTTTATCAACTGAAACTACTCTAAGCGTCATATGTGAAATGTGAACATATTGACCAGGTATTCATTAATCGTTTACATGAAAACCTGCTGATTAGCGTAGAAAGCATAAAGCGCATGCTGAGACCAGGGGAGGAGATCCGTTTACTTAGCGAAAGAGTCGGAGGAAACCAACTTTAGACCAGGGGCGGATGCATATAAACGAAACAGAAATTTTACAACTAGAAAGTAACTACTGTAGTTCCATTCCAAATTCAAGGTGCCAAAAATGATAACGAAAAGTATACTGGAATGAAGGCAGTTATTTATGTGACAGAAGGCGTCGTTCTACAGTTGTGTAGTAAGCATTTAGTATTATTTATAATTTCTTGAACGTTAGTTTTTTTTTTAACTAAGCCTCTAACTTGTGTATTAGTTGAAATATCTATAATTGACTTCTTCAATCATTTTGTAATGATACTGAGTTTTTAATTTCATATCATTGGTATTATTTATGACAATAAGAATTAAAAGAAAGTGTAACATACCTTTAAATATCTGTTGGATTGGGTCATTTAAAGCTGTCATTTATTGTGGGTTTGAATAAAGGGTGTAAAGAGAAAAATTGCAGGCAGGATGTATAAGAATGTGCAGGTAGGCCAAAAATGGTAAAAAATGAAGAATTTTGTGTTTTTAGCCCGTTACTGTGACTTGTTTGGGAATTGGACGTTTGAGGCTATAATAGAGCCCTGTTTTCTGAATGGGGGATCTATGAGGGTAGAATAGATCCCTGTTTTTTGGAAGGAAACAGGGGTTTATGGATTTACTAGAATAGAGCCCTGTTTCATACTTAGAAACATGGTTGTATAGGTTTCAAAAAGAAGGGGAATCCCTTTAGACCCCCTTTTTTCAAATAAGGGGCTTTATTAGGGGGGCTTTATACCCATTTGTGTAGTAGTGTCCTGATCACTATTTCCCTCTTTCTTCTTGTGACATCAACCTTTCAGCTGCCCCTAATGAATTTTTGAGATAATATCAAAAATGTTTACATCAACACTTATTGTGCTAGTTGAATAAACATCTACAAATATGGGCACGGTATATATCAATATCATCCTATCATGTCTTCTATAATGCTACTAGCAAAATTATACTGACCGGTGCTCTTTAAGAAAGGAATGGTTGAAACTGGGACATCAGAACGGAGTGGCAGGGGAAATGAAGAAAGGATGGGCGGGTCAAAATGGGGGGGGGGGGGAAAGTAGGATCGACCTGACTAGAGAAGACCCATGTCACTCGGTTTTCTAGAAGACCATTCCGACCCGGGTAACAATCTTTGCATCAATACATATTGTTAAGCGAAGGAAAAACTACACATCAGCACTAGATGTGTACATAACACAAATATAAGATACTTAAAGAGATTGAATAACCTACAAACTAGTATTCTTGTATAATCCTAAAACAGCCTCAAACATTTAAGACCATCAGACCTTGCTTCAACATGATAGCTAAGTTGCAACACAACAAAGATATGTGATGAGTCGGTGCCATGATTGCTTCGGAAGGGGACAGTAATGGGATTACTGAATTAGGGTATGAGCTGGATCACTTTCTTGCACTTTTGCACATAAAATGAGGCCATAGGAAAGGTGTGGACTTAAGTGATCTGTATCACCTCCCATTTTGGGTACAGGACTGCAGGGTGCGTTTACACTAACTGTTAGGATATGTGTTTTTTCAACTATTTGAAAAAGCAAACGAACATGTGATTCACCAATCAACAGGTAATCAACGTCAATCAGGTAACGTCAATCAACAGCAAAGAATGTGGATAGCATAGCCCTAATCATATCACTGATTCATTGGTTAGGCTATAGGCGAATGTGCGTGCAATTACTAGGACCCAACAATTTCTAGCCAGTCTTCCAATATAACATCGCTTACAATCAAACCACATCCAATAATGAAGCATATGTATGGATATGAGGACTTTGGCTCAACTGATCTTAGTTATTGGTCTAAACTCGATGGCTATAAGTTTGGCTCGCTTTAATAACATATACACGTTTCAAATAGTTGAGCAAACAAGGCAAAAAAGATACTTCAGGCAAATAAGTTAACAGCTGCAGATACTATTTAATCTACGGTCCCAAATATAGTTAATCTAAACCAAATTATTACCATACAAATACAGACCATATTATCAGCGATACCAACCAATGAACCACCTTCACGAGCATTCCTTTACAAATATGTTCACACTTACATTTCTAGTAACATAAACTAAATAATAAAGACTGAAGTAATACCTACAGCTTGATGCGACACCTTGCAATATAGCACCATGATCATTGTTAATGAATGATAGAATCTGAGTCATCGAGCAAAACTAACGTTTCCATGTACGAGCTCGCAGAGAACCGGCATGGCTTTCCATTAATCCCAACACCAATAGTATGCCCAGAGAAGGGTTCATAAACTTCAATTCTAGACTCTTCCAAATTATCATCCTCATTCATCAGTTCCATTACAGCTTCACCGTTGTTCCTAAACCCCAATACCCGTTTGTTCGGCCACCAGTTACCCTCAACGTTGACAGAATATATCTTGGTAAACGGTTTATCAGCACCATCTTTCCTACTCCACACACCACAAACCGCCACGCCACCCTCATAACAATACTCAAGTAAACCAAGCGACTCATTTACCTTCGCCACATCTAGACGATTAGGTGTATGTACTAATTTCTCAGGTAGACACACGTCACCAAACTTCTCACTCTTCAAATCAAACGAAATAACAAAATTTAACGTAGATCTGGGATGCAAAGATGCATCATTAAAAGCACGGAAATAGATAACCCCATTTAGAAAAACCTGTAGCCACGTGAAATCACGCGCTTTAAAATGCGCACCAGTAAACACAGTTTTCCAGACACGTGTACTTAACGTAAAAACATCAACCTCCCACCTGCTAGGTATTTTAGAAACACTAATCTTAACAAGCTTAGGGTCACTAGTATCTGGACAAACCCCAAAACCAATAATGGTACGCATATACTCCGCTTTAGGGATAACAACACCAACATATTTTCTAACGGCAGGATTCCAAATAATAGCCATCTGATTTGTTGAACATACGTCTCGGTGATAACCACAAAAACATAACAACCCGTTGACGGAACCGAGTGTTTTTGTGTCTCTTAATGAGCTAAGGACTCTGGGGCGGTTAAGGGAAACTTTTGTTTGGGGAAAGTAATGTTATCGATAATGGAAGTATATGCTTTGACATTATCCATCTCGTAACTTACAAGTAGATGATGTTGGGGGTTTGTGTGATTGACGTGGTAGTTGTTGATGAAATCCGGGTTGTCAATGAAAGCCTTCCATTGCTTCGAAACTGAACGGAATTGAATAATTGATTTCACAGTAAGACTTTTAATGATTTCCGATTGGATCTCGAAAGGTATGTGATTTGACATCTTAAGGGTTTGGAAATTTAGATATTTATGACACCTTCTTTGGTGCTTTTGTTCCTTAACAAGATAACAAGCAGCGAAGTGTCAGTGACATATAGAGAGCCAAAGCACATATAACATTCAAAATGCATAACTAGAACACTAGCGTAATTTTACATACTGTATAAAAGATGGTGATCAACAGAATTAGCACACTATTAACACGGTGGATGATTATAACTGTTTAAAAACTACGAAATGTTGATCTTTATGATTTTCAAAACACCCATTTCAGGAATGATTTCATCACTGATTTAAGCGCTAAAAGACACCTATTTCAACACCCAAATAGCTCAAATAAGCACAAAAAGAAAAACTTTGAAAAACACATAAACTACACCTAAAATAGATTTAAAAAAACTATAGTTTTCTAAGCGCGAGTTTGGTCATAATAGCTTATTATGATAACAAAACGGATTTGGCATTGTAGTTTGATATTGATAAAGCACGCCCATTTCATTGCTGAAACCCACCCATTTCGGCTCCCAAACACACCCATTTCACTCAAATCAGTACAACACTAAAAAGCTAAAAGGCCTAAAATAGGTCAAATTAGCACAAAAAAAAGATTTTAAAACACCTAAAATAGATCAAATAAGCAGTCAAATAACAACAATCAAAATCATAACCAGAAAATCGTGTCTAGACAACTATTGGAGGGTTTGGGTCAAATAAGCACCCAAATCGACCCATTTTAACTCTTAAATAGCTGTAATAAGCAGTAATTAAAAAACTCACAGCAACACTGAAAAAGCCTATAAAAAAAGCCTAAAATAGGTGAAATAAGCTAGAAACAAAAGTGAAACAAATATAAAGAATATAAGATTGAAAATCATGAAAAAAACAACCTTTGGTGGTGATGGCTGCTGATGTCTGCTGCGGTGTTTGAAAATTAGGTATGAAAATTTTTTGTGGTTTACTTTGTCAGTCAGTCAAAGGGCTATTTCATGCCATTTTAAAACTTCATGTATAAAATTGAAAAAATGTTTATACTGTGTTTTCAAGTTTACTACAAAAAGTAAAATAAAAGAAGAGTTAACTACTGTACATTTTATGGATTACTATTTTCGCCTCTTTCGCCGTCAAAGTGCCTATGGTACCAGTTTCATTTCTTTAGCCGTGGACTGATCAACAAATCTGTGCTCTAAAGCCATCCAAACATCCATATATGTTTTGTTTTCATATTCTATTGTAGACTTTCCGTCAACATGTCCACCGAGAGTGTCGCATTCAACCAAGAGCGAACACTTTGATTCGTTCTCACCCAAGCACTATAAGAGGGGTTGAGATGAGCCCTTTCTTTGGCATCACTGATGAACAGTGGCGGATCCAGCCGAGAAAGTAAGGTGGTTCCTATTTTATTTTTGAAAGGCAAAATACATAAAAACCAAACAGTCAAATACAAAACAAAGGCATCCACTATATTAACAAGATGGTTAAGCATAGTGGACCCGGAAAAAAAACACATAAGACTTGGCAACAAACAAACCAAGCAAAGAATAACCAAGAGAAACTAACTAAAAAGCCAAATTACAGCCACACGAAACCCATTGTTGAAACAAAAACAAAGCACACCAGAAACAGTCCCAAAGCTGTTGAAATTGAAATAGCAGAAGATTGCATACAGCTTGCAGCCATTACACAACAAGATAGCAATAACCCGCAGACCCCCATGCCAATCGCATCGCAACACAAAGACTCAAAATGCACATCAGTGGGATTATTCCTTGTTCATTTACCACATTTAACCGGATCGAAAAGCCATTGTTGACAATTTATCTCACTTTTCTTTCCGGATCTTCTCACAATCCACTCGAAACTCTTAAGTTGAATATCTTGAACTATTTTACTTAAACTCGACGCTTTTCCTTTGAAAACTCTCGCATTTCTTTCTTTCCAAATTAAGTACCCGGATGTCCAAATCAAGGTGGTTCCTATTATGTAATGACTGATTTTTTTTTCTCAAATAATCAAGTAATCGAGTCCGATCGGGTAGGAAAAAGTCACGCGAATCTAACTTTAATGCTTTTCCAAGTGAAATGTTAATCACATTTATAAATATATCCTGCATTTTTCTTTTTAGTTACAATCTAATGGATAATTTAAATTAAATCTCATAAAAACACGAAAGGATCTTTTTGCCAAAATGTCCAAAAATTGTAAAAAAATAGCATAGGGACTAAAATTATAGATTTGACGAAAAATATTTATTAATTAATATATTTGACTAGTGAAAAAAACAATAAAATATCATTATTAATAACACAATTAAATATCACTAGTTATATTTAATAAACATCGTTACAGTGTAATATCACTAGTAATATTCATTATTTTATCACTAATAAAATATAAATAATGATAAAAATTAACTTCGAAAATTTATAACTTTATTCTTTTCACCAAATTTTGAAACTTTTGAATTTTTTTAACAAAAATAATAATTTAACATTAATTTTCTCTTTTGAATCAAACCAAAATAACTAACGTGAATTTATTCTTAGCAATTCAACATTTGTCATGTATGAATGCCTAAAAAATCCAAATCATGAAATACATTTGAAAAATAAAGAACTACTAGCCGTGTACCCGCGCAAAGCGGCGGCATGTACTCAGGTCGTTATATTTTGCGACCAATAAATATTGTATTTACGTAATAGTTAATAGTTTTTTTAATACATATAAAATATCTCTTGACAAAGTAACCGAAATTATAGTATTTCGTGCTTTATACTTATATGAAAAGAACATAGTTTGATTTTGAAAATATATCGAGCTAAAAGATACAAAATCCAATAAAGCCATTTTTAGCCACTATAAAAAAAAAAGAACATATTACTGTAGTACAATACTACAATATACCCCATCACAATATGTAGTGTAATGTAATTCAATATTTGCTTGATGGGCTTTCAACAAAAGAAAAGAAAGCTATATTGGGCTTAAAATGAAAGGATAATGAAAATAGGGTTTTATTACTGTATATCATAAAGACACCGTATACATCTTTCTTATTTCTTCTAAATCTTACTCACACTTCACAGTACAAGCCACCATAGACATCTTTCTTATTTCTTATTTCGTTTAAATCCCGTTGTGTAACTGCTCATTATGATAGAAGAAATCGAAACCGATTTGGAAGCAGTAACTCACAACATGGGGAATAAAAACGGTAATGGCGAGTGGTGGTTTCCGGCGAGATCCCGTTGTGTATTTGGTGGAGAGAGGTGACGACGGTGGTGGGGAAGACGGACGGTCGTGACGACGAAGGTGTTTAGGACGATGGTGGTGAAGACAACTGTGTGGTTATGACGACAATGGTTTTTATAGATTGGTAATAAGGATGGTAATCTACGGTGGCTATATAGTGTTAGGGTCTTAAAATGTGGAATGGTTACTTAACTGTTACAAATATGAAATTGATTGGTATTACTCAAGATTTTATAACAGTTTACAAAGACTTAATTTTTACTTTTTTATTATATTAAATAGGCTATATGAGTTAGAGCTGGAAGTTGTTACAAAATTTAAAATATTTATGTTTTATTAATCTTTATTACTTCTAACAACTTGTATATATTTCTTAATAAAGAAATATTTTGGGCTGAAAAATTTAAGACTTCTAAATATAGAAAAAAGCTTAAATCTTTTATAAAGTAATAAGATAAGTACAAGTGGTTTATTTGTGGTCCCACATTTGACCATTACACTCTTTTAAACAACAAAACGCACGACCTATTTCTTCCTATCCATTAATAACTAGTCTCACTTTCCAAGAAGCTTCTTTATCTTCTTTGTCGACTGGTAAACATGTCCGGCAATACTTCCGGCTCGATTTTATTTCTTTTCCTTTTTTTTTCTTCTATCAAAGTCTCCTAAGGTGGTTCCTTGTATCTTTGTAAGGTGGTTCCTAGAAAAAAAATTGTACATCGCTCCTAAACAAATTTTATGTCTAAGGTGGTTCCTGGACAACACCTACTATCAACGTAGGTCCGCCTCTGCTGATGAATTGAGGGGAACATGGAAAGGTCCCCTACACATAGCCCATTAAATCATTACTGATGAGTATAGGTTCAAACTATGATTTCCAGAGAAGATAGTTGCGCCAGTCTAGCTGTATGGGTACGAGATGGGTGCAGCAAGAAGGGGCGCATGTGGAGAAGGCAGCAGAGGGAACCGTGATGTATACCTGTGGGGAAGGCATGAAAACATGACTGAAGGGATGTGGAACAGATGCCGAGGGTTCTGCAGTCGGACCATGAACCTAATAAGAGCGCAACAATCGTTTTGGGTTCACAAAGGACAACGAACCAGATGCAGTGGTGTAGGACTGCAAAGCCGTAGCCTGTGACAACGATGAATACTCGATGCTTGAGTCTGTCATGAGTGAAGATGCCACTAGGGAAGCACTGAGAACGGCAGAAGACACACCAGTAGTGGAGGCAGGAATCAGAGTAGAGTTCTCAGAGGAAGGAGCTGTTGAGTCGGAGTGCCTATCAAGGGCGCTCGCGCATACCCCAACGTGATCATCACCACCTGCACCTCAAATCTTGGCACAGTGGAACGTGTAACCCGCCTGCTGTTCCATTCAACTACATTTGTTCCTGTAATCCATAGCCTAACAGAACGCAACAGCGAGGGACAATCCGCCCATACAGCCAGCGGGGAGGATGACACTAATGGCAAAGACCGTCTGGCGAAAACGCCGCAGGCGTGCAGCGTGGTAGGCCTGCGCCGGGGGAGCATAGGTATTTACTAGGACTGCTACGTGGGTTTTTGAGCGAGCCCAATGTACTTTTGATGTTGCAGGGGTTAAATTTGATTTAAGTTAAAGTTTAAAGGCCGGGGTTGCTAAACTATGTGAGTCATATTTTTGGTTCTTTTTTCTATTAACACTGATCATTATAGTTGTTTAAAAACTACCTAATGTTGATCATTATTCTAAATGGGAGTTGGGTCGTAATAGCTTAACTTAACAAGTGTTTTGGCATTGCAGTTTGAAAGTGATAATCTGTTAAACCTCCACCTGCAGACTCATTGTGCTAAAGTGACTATGGTGTTTGGAGTTGCATACTAAAGTTCTTAATTAAACAATATAGCTACTAAGTTAGGGGGTGTTTATTTAAGCTTATGAGCATATGTGACTTCGGCTTATATTTCATAAACCCCCATTTCCGGCTTATTCTGAGACTTATGAGCTTATATAGCGAGCAACACAATTAGCTCACTTGAAATACTGATCTATCAAGTTTGAGTAAAATTTAGAGAGCCAAAGTACATAAAAAAGAAGAAACGCATATATAGCCGATGAACACAATTAGCGCACACAAACGGATCATTATACAATAATTGTTTAAAAACTACCTAATGATGATCATTATAATTTTCTTACCAGGTGTTTGTCATTGCAGTTTGAAAGTGATAATTTGATTGTGTTAAAAGTTAATGGGGTGTTTGGGTTTACCTAATAAAAAGTTTATCAGCTAATCTTAGTCGAAAATAAGCAAACACAACAAGTAAGTACATTATTCTAATCCACAAACTTTATTTGATGGAAATCATAACCAAAAAGCCCTAGTTATCGGGCTTATTTTGAGCCAGAAAATGAAGGCTTACGCCGAAATCATATGAGCTAATCTTAAGTGGAAAAGAAAGTAGAAAATAAGGAAACACAAACAAGTAAGTACATATCTGATTCTAATAATTTCATAGCTAATCATATGAACTTTTTAATAAGTCTTAAAAACAGAAAAACAACCCGTATACAAAAGCCCCAAGTTTTCGGGCTAATTTTGAGACATATGAATGAGCTTATTCATAAGTCTTTAAAAAAGGCGGAAAATTGAGGCTTATACCGAAATCATATAAGCTCATAAGCCCGCTTAAAAGCTACAACACAGAATCAATCTTAAACAACCTAAATTAAAAAATAAAAAAAAAATAATTAAGAAACTAACTATAGTATCAAACAAATCAAAGGGGGAAATTTGAGGCTTATACCGAAATAATAAAAGCTTATTCGTAAGTCTCAAAATAAGGCGGAACACAGAGCTTATTCGTAAGTCTCAAAATAAGGCGGAAAATTGAGGCTTATACCGAAATGATAAAAGCTTAATCGTAAGTCTCAAAATAAGACGGAACACAGAGCTTATTCATAAGACATAAAATAAGGCGGAAAATTGAGGCTTATACCGAAATGATTAAACCCCTCTATTTAATTTAAAGAAATGATTAAGCTAATTAGTATTAATAATAAACCAAAAGTGTTGTCCTTTTATAAGTCTAAACATAAGGCGGTAAGGTCCGCTTAAAAGCTACAACACATAATGAATATTAAACAACCTAATTTAATAAAATAAAATAAAAAAACTGAAACGATTAAGTAATGTAACTAACTACAGTAGCAAACAAATGATTAATAAACCTTTTAAATTAAAAAAAAGAAGTTGAAAATGGTGTGCTTACCGGTGAGAGGAAGAAGAAGAGGGTGTTTGTTTTAGCTTATATAGTGGGCTTATAAGCTTATTAGCTTATATAAGCTTATAAGCCAAAACCAAGTGTTTGGTTAAGCTTATATAAGTGGGCTTATAAACTTATATGTGGGTGTTTTGGTAAGCCATAAAAGTGAGGCTTTTATAACAAAAGGTGGGCTTACATAACAATAACATATAAAAAGACTTTTATACCCCACATTTAATAACTTTATCATTTAATACTCATGGACTTTTTTGTCATTTAACTTATTAATTTTAATAAGCTAAACCAAACATTAAATTTAGGCTTATAAGCTTATGATATATAAGCCATAAATGGCTTATATAATATAAGCCTAATTCAACTCATAAGCTTAGCCAAACACCCCCGAAGAGTGTTGTTAGTAGTCAACTGGTCAAACTCCTTTCTACTTCTCGGTTATTTATTTATTATATTGCACAAGTCACCCATGTAGTTTTCTTAATTTCAAGTTTTGTCCTTCTTCTTTTGAAAGTGCACTTATCGTCCTTGTAGAAATTTGCAACTACACTCTTGGTCCCCAGTCAAAATTAAGTGACTAGATTACGAAGGTGAAAATAATACTAGTAGGAGTTTAGTAATTTAACTTTATCAATGGAACCAAATCAGATCCAAAATCGACTCGGGTTATGTTTGACAAGGAGTGGTGGTAGAGCATTTTTGAGAAATGAGCGGTGAGAGAGAGCATTTTAAATTTTATTACTTGTTTGTCAAAAGGAGTAGTCAGTTTTTTAATTTTAGTAGTCATTTGACAACATGAGCGTTGAGGATTTTGGGGCGGTGCTATTTCCTAAGAAGGCTATTTTTTCAATATTTGTTTTACGAAGCGGTGGAAAATAAACGGCAAACTGTCACAACTACTGCTCACAACCACCTCCCACTGCTACTGCTCACTACTATTGTCCGGGTTTTGGACCATTTCAGACCGGTCTCGATCCGAGGTTACGAACAATTTCAAATCAGACATATTTTTAAAAATAAAAAAATTTGAAAAACATTCTTATTTTGGTCAATTGGTTTGACTCGAGCCCGAATCAGACATATAAAGCCGTTGTGTCCTGATACTCATGTTCATTACTGGATTGCTATTATAACATATGTAAGATACTATTCTATCTTCTATAATTCACCTAAACAATTCAGTAATCGCTGATCAATGTCAATCCCTAATCGTATCATTCATTCATGTTTTTTTATTTTAATATGGACATATGTTGACGTGCAATTACTAGAAGCAAATAATTCCTAGCCAATCTTCTAACATAACATTAGCTACAATCCAAGCACATCTACGAGGACTTGGCTCAACTGGTTTTAACCATTGGTCTTAAATCAATGGTTATAAGTTTGACTCGCTTTAATAACATATAAATGTTTTAAATTTATAAATAGACAAACAAACAAAAGAAAAAACATACATCAAACGTAAAAGTATAACAATTTCAAATACGAATACGCCAACATATACAAAAATAATTGGTACAAAATTAATCATTTCCTTTATAAATACGTGATACCTAGCAAGATAAACAAAATTGAATAATAAAAACTGATGTAATACTTACAGCTTGATATCGGCACCTTGCCATCAACCTTTTTAATGAATGATAGAATGCGCCTCGTCAAACAAATGTAATGTTTTCATATATGAACTCGCTTACATACCTCGCTTTCCATTAACCCCAACATCATTAATATGCCTTGACAAGGGTTAATAAACTCCAATTCTAGACTCTTTATAATTATATAGCTCCAAGACAGCTCACCATTGTTCCTAAACCTCAATACCCTATAGTGTCACACCTCACCATGGCGGAATATAGGGCGCGATGTATAGATATCATCACAACAACAACGTGTCTATAGAGAGAACTAAATGAAATTGAAATATCATAAATGGCGACACAAATGTCGTAACAATATCTCAACAATGCAGGCGTCTAGGTAAGTAGGTAACAGGCCTACCTCTTACCAAAGACATACAAATGAACAAACATCAAACATATAGGTACCATAAAGTTCACTTAATCAAGACACAAAATAAAATCTAAGAGTAAAGGAAATCCTCCTAATGCAATCCTAGCAGCCTCTATACTCTAGCCACTTCTAACATCATCCTCCTCAACTACCACACCTGAAAATGACACTAAAATCTGTCAACATAAAGTTGGTGAGAACATAGGTTTAAGTTATCTAGAACATCATAAGAAACCTTTACATCCGCTGCAAATAAGTTGAAGGAAAACAATTTATAGTAATGGACCATAATGTGATAATCATGTTACATGCATCCACAACAAAACATAAACCAAGTACCGATCACATCTACAATTCACAAAGCACACTATAACAATCAAGAAGTATCCCGTCACACACACCAGAACACACACCACACTATCCGGATCTTTCCCACACCACCTGTGGAAGATGAACTATATCCCCGTCGAGATATCTTGCCTCCGAAGAGACGATGCACAAGTACTCAGGACGGATCGTGCCCCACGAACCAAGAACTCAGAATCAAGAACTCAGGACGGATCATGCCCCCCGAACCAAGAACTCACAACTGGTCCCATAGACGCCCATACATCTATGTACCAAAGCCAATCACAACCCAAACAAGATTCACATAGCAGAACACATATCAAAGCACATATGAGAACACATAAGCACGCAAGTCACACAATAACACATTTATGTCCACACATTTAAAACATAGTACTAAATCATGTTAAAGAACATTTCAAGTGTCATCTCCATCTCATACTGGAAAAACATTTAAAAACGTAGCAAAAATGGGACTATGAACTCACCTGATAGCACATCAAGCTAGCACTCCTACAAACCTATAAAATCATACACGACACCCTTAGCTCAGGTCTTAACACCCAAGTTAAGTAACAATCAAGGAGATGAATCTAATCCCTCAATCCCCACTATCTAGTTCTCCCACTACAAGTTATTCTATACGTAAAATTCCAGTTTTTCCCCGGTACGGTTTACTAGTCACTAAACGATCACATGAAGTGAACTTAACACCACAGTTGACTCCTACCCTACTGGAGTTATGTTGTTATATGATCTAAGAACTTCAAAAACCAATTTTACTTTCTAATTACACGTTTAACCCTTTCGTTGAGTCTCTACGCCAAAAGTCGTTTTCACCAAAACTGATTTTCCGTACATGCTAAATGTTTGACACCAAAACCCCGACCTAAACACCATAAATTTTATTGAAAACCTCCAGTACTTTTATATACATTATAAAGAGTTCCCAAATCAAAAATCTTTGGCTATCTCATTCGTTTGGTTAGGTTTTGATTCAAATCCCCGAAATCAAAATTTATTCCTGAACAGCGCACTGTTTTTGTAAAAATTATTTGACGACCTTCCCGAACTCCATTTTCGACCAACCTTACATTTTTGAAAAGTAGACTCCCTGAACTTAATTTTAAAAAAAAGAAACTCGACTAAAGGTGCTACCTACTGCCCGGAACAGTCGACACAAGACAGCCTTAAAAATCAGACCGTTTTACGCCTTTATGCACTAACCCTCTAAACATCATTAATTATCCCTAAATTTATAACACAAACCCTAAAATCATTAATGGATCTTAATTAATATATTTTTCCAGAAAATTAATAAAACCCTAATCATCTCAATAATGGTTAATTAACAATACAATTATGATTAATTAAATAAAACATAAATTATATTAAGGTTTAATTGATCACTTACCTTGAAACAAGAAAATTTAATGAACCCTAATCATAATTTCGACTTCTCTTGATATCCATGGAAGATTTAGACTGATTTTAGGTTTATTTAGGGTTATTAGTCGTTTTTAGGGGTCTAGGGGTGTTTATATAGGCCTTGGTAACCTTCTGGACAAGTTTAGGCCCAATTAGGACTTTTAAATGGTAATTATCCTATTTTTATTAATTTAATTATTAAAATTAAGGCTATGGGACCCACAAATTCGACTCATCTCTGTGTTTTATCATATTTACACTCTCCCCCTTCTATTTTATGTTTACTTATACTCATATACACTTTCGGGACCAAACCGGGTACCCTTTTGCTAATTTTTCGACTTTTTACGCGATTTTTGAACTAGCCTTCATTTCTAAAAGTTTCTAAATATAGAAAGTAACTATAAAACTTATCCTAACCATAGTATATATACTTAATACATACATGCAACATATGATACGTACACGAAACCTTATCAAAACGATACCCGAACTTTTCTGCTGTTCATTTCTGAACTCATTTCATTTCATTTCATTTCCAACTTATACCATGATTTATACATTCATGTGAACTCATGAGCACGCACCAACCCCATCACATCATCATATAACGTACCATGTACTACGTAAACAATGTCTAACATCATGATAAAGTCTCAAATATGAGCACATAACACATAAACGCACACCAAGCACATGATCAACATCGAACAGTCAAAAGTGACAAATCCAAAATCTAGGGTTGTCACATCACTCCCTCCTAATAGAAATCTCGTCCCGAGATTTACTCCCAAACTCAAACTTATTCTCAGCAAACAAACGAGGATACATATCCCTGATAAAACCTTCACGTTCAAGCGTAAACTTAATTTATAATAAATAATCTCAACCAACAACACATGAGCATTAACCGTCTACGAGGAAACTTATTAAAACCATAAAGTTATGTAATCACCCTAACTAAATCTCGCAACTCATCAAACAAGAACTGTCTTGAAACCAAGTTAGGAGCCATCACATAACTCGACGGGTTTAAAAATGTCACCCCGATTTCAGTCTTACTCATAAATACCATAAATCAAAACTCATCAAATATAACCACGTATTCTAAAGTCTAAAGAACTCTCAAATTCCATCCCAACTCATCTCTATGTTAACCCTCCAAGTGTTTATTACTCCAAAATACCCAAAACACGAGTTTAACCCATGTTGTCCGAAAATTAACCTTGAACTTGACACTTGTACAATTAATTCGACCACGCTACTGACTTCCAATTACCAAACTTTCTGAATATTTGAAAATTACGTTCCGAGTACATAATTTTTAGGCTTTTGAATCACTCAAAAAGCTTTAAAAACGAATAAGTTATGACCAAAACGATTTTACCTAAAATCTGCCCAGACATTAGCGACAGTTTCTGACAGTTTAGCGACGAATTTTGATAGTTTAGCGACAGTTTCTGCCTACTCTGATTTATACCAAAAAAAACCCGTTATTAATTACAAAATTTAAGGTCTAATTTATTTTAATTCAATAAAGTTAAAACTCTCACCCATCATATGATTAATTACTTGATTTAAACATATTTAATTAAATAAGAACAATATTTTAACTAAAGAACAATAACTTTAGGTGATCAAAACCAAAATATTTTAAAAATAAATAAGCCACGCTTATATATTTCACCTTATTTCAAACACGTTTTCGACACTTTACTCTCATTTTATCGACTACCAACAACTATCTTTTTACTATTTGCAAGTTCCATTTTTTTACCATGTAAGACTCAAAACAAAAGATATCGTTATTCCAAAATAAATCTCCACCCTCTCAATAGCTTCTACACCAAAAGTACCGTACAAACAAATACGTGAAATGAGGACTCGATAAATGCGCTACTATAGAAGTTGAACATCCCAAAGAATGAAGAGCTATAAAACCATTCTAAGAATACAACCGATAAGTAGAAAGGATATACACATATATAGGCATAGGCGTACATACACTCAAATCCATACAACATATACAATACAAGCATGTATTAACCCTCTTTCATGCAACCATACTTAGGAATCCATTGATGTCGTGATACTTGTATAATTATGTTGGCCACCATACTTATACCAGTCCCCTTTCACTAATTCACTCCCTCCTATGATGACACTTATAAGAATTAATACTACACATAACACATCAGTCTACCAACTCAAATAAGCACATAGATCCTACAACTCATTAAGCACATAACCAAAACATAAAATAAGATCTAAAATCCCATGTATTAAAATAACATAGTCAATGCATGAAACAAATAAACTCATAGTCCAGCTGAACCAGCGTAGACAAAATTCAAAATATATAAAGAACATGAAAACGTAATTAAACGAAATCCAACAATGACTAGCGTATACGACTATGGTTCAACCCGCACTAGTCAAAACTCGTAAAGAAAATAACATGTAGTTAAGTATGAACCATACTAGTTCATAACTTAACAAATATCGCAAAAATAACATCCAAACACATCAACTATTATAAAATGCACACATACCCCTATGACGCCTATATGCATGGACCCTTAAGCTATAGACTAGGCTACGCGACTAGGCAACCTTATTCTCTATAACCATTGTCTCTGATACTGTCACACCCCACCATGGCGGAATATGGGGTGCGACGTATAGATATCATCACAACAACAGCGTGTCTATAGAGAGAACTAAATGAAATTGAAATATCATAAATGGCGACACAAATGTCGTAACAATATCTCAACAATGCAGGCGTCTAGGTATGTAGGTAACAGGCCTACCTCTTACCAAAGACATACAAATGAACAAACATCAAACATATAGGTACCATAAAGTTCACTTAATCAAGACACAAAATAAAATCTAAGAGAAAAGGGAATCCTCCTAATGCAATCCTAGCAGCCTCTATACTCTAGCCACTTCTAACATCATCCTCCTCAACTACCTCACCTGAAAATGACACTAAAATCTGTCAACATAAAGTTGGTGAGAACATAGGTTTAAGTTATCTAGAACATCATAAGAAACCTTTACATCCGCTGCAAATAAGTTGAAGGAAAACAATTTATAGTAATGGACCATAATGTGATAATCATGTTACATGCATCCACAACAAAACATAAACCAAGTACCGATCACATCTACAATTCACAAAGCACACTATAACAATCAAGAAGTATCCCGTCACACACACCAGAACACACACCACACTATCCGGATCTTTTCCACACCACCTGTGGAAGATGAACTATATCCCCGTCGAGAAATCTTGCCTCCAAAGAGACGATGCACAAGTACTCAGGACGGATCGTGCCCCACGAACCAAGAACTCAGAATCAAGAACTCAGGACGGATCGTGCCCCCCGAACCAAGAACTCACAACTGGTCCCATAGACGCCCATACATCTATGTACCAAAGCCAATCACAACCCAAACAAGATTCACATAGCAGAACACATATCAAAGCACATATGAGAACACATAAGCACGCAAGTCACACAATAACACATTTATGTCCACACATTTAAAACATAGTACTAAATCATGTTAAAGAACATTTCAAGTGTCATCTCCATCCCATACTGGAAAAACATTTAAAAACGTAGCAAAAATGGGACTATGAACTCACCTGATAGCACAGCAAGCTAGCACTCCTGCAAACCTATAAAATCATACACGACACCCTTAGCTCAGGTCTTAACACACAAGTTAAGTAACAATCAAGGAGATGAATCTAATCCTCCAATCCCCACTATCTAGTTCTCCCACTACAAGCTATTCTATACATAAAATTCCAGTTTTTCCCCGGTACGGTTTACTAGTCACTAAACGATCACATGAAGTGAACTTAACACCACACTTGACTCCTACCCTACTGGAGTTATGTTTTTATATGATCTAAGAACTTCAAAAACCAATTTTACTTTCTAATTACACGTTTAACCCTTTCGTTTAGTCTCTACGCCAAAAGTCGTTTTCACCAAAACTGATTTTCCGTACATGCTAACTGTTTGACACCAAAACCCCGACCTAAACACCATAAATTTTATTGAAAACCACCAGTACTTTTATATACATTATAAAGAGTTCCCAAATCAAAAATATTTAGCTATCTCATTCGTTTGGTTAGGTTTTGACTCAAATCCCCGAAATCAAAATTTATTCCTGAACAGCGCACTGTTTTTGTAAAAATTATTTGACGACCTTCCCGAACTCCATTTTCGACCAACCTTACATTTTTGAAAAGTAGACTCCCTGAACTTAATTTAAAAAAAAAGAACTCGACCAAAGGTGCTACCTACTGCCCGGAACAGTCGACACAAGACAGCCTTAAAAATCAGACCGTTTTACGCCTTTATGCACTAACCCTCTAAACATCATTAATTATCCCTAAATTTATAACACAAACCCTAAAATCATTAATGAATCTTAATTAATATATTTTTCAAGAAAATTAATAAAACCCTAATCATCTCAATGATGGTTAATTAACAATACAATTATAATTAATTAATAAAAACATAAATTATATTAAGGTTTAATTGATCACTTACCTTGAAACAAGAAAAATTAATGAACCCTAATCATAATTTCGACTTCTCTTGATATCCATGGAAGATTTAGACTGATTTTAGGTTTATTTAGGGTTATTAGTCATTTTTAGGGGTCTAGGGGTGTTTATATAGGCCTTGGTAACCTTCTGGACAAGTTTAGGCCCAATTAGGACTTTTAAATGGTAATTATCCTATTTTTATTAATTTAATTATTAAAATTAAGGCTATGGGACCCACAAATTCGACTCATCTCTGTGTTTTATCATATTTACACTCTCCCCCTTCTATTTTATGTTTACTTATACTCATATACACTTTCGGGACCAAACCGGGTACCCTTTTGCTAATTTTCGACTTTTTACGCGATTTTAGCCTTCATTTCTAAAAGTTTCTAAATATAGAAAGTAACTATAAAACTTATCCTAGCCATATTATATATACTTAATACATACATACAACATACAATACATACACGAAACCTTATCAAAACGATACCCGAACTTTTCTGCTGTTCATTTCTGAACTCATTTCATTTCATTTCATTTCCAACTTATACCATGATTTATACATTCATTTGAACTCATGAGCACGCACCAACCCCATCACATCATCATATAACGTACCATGTACTACGTAAACAATATCTAACATCATGATAAAGTCTCAAATATGAGCACATAACACATAAACGCACACCAAGCACATGATCAACATCAAACAGTCAAAAGTGACAAATCCAAAATCTAGGGTTGTCACATATAGCTCAACCACTCAACCTTGACTGTATATATCTTGGTAAATGGTTTATCAACACCATCTTTCCTACTCCACACCCTACAAATGGACATCTGACTCTCTTTATAATACTCAAGTAAACCAAGCGACTCATTTACTTTCGCCACATGTAGATGATTAGGTGTGCGTACTAATTTCTCAGGAAGACACACATCACCAAACTTCTCACTCTTCATATCAAACGAAATAACAAAATATAATCTAGATCTGCGATTCAAAGATTCATCATCATAAGCAAGAAAATAGATAACCCCGTCTACAAAAAAACGAAACCATGAAAAATCACACGATTTAAAAGGCGCACCCGTGTACACAGTTCTCCAAACTCGTGTACTTGACATAAAAACCTCAAACAACCATGGACTAGATATATCTTCACCAGTAATCTTAACAAGCTTAGGGTTACTAGTATCTAGAAAAACCCTAAAACCAACAACAATATACCCCTCTTTAGGCATAAGGATATCAATAGCAACAGATTTCCTAACAATAGGATTCCAAATAACAACCGTTCTAGTGTTAGGATCTAGGTCTCCGTAACGAATACAAAAAAAATAATAAACCGTTAACAAATTGACAAAAAAAACGCGTCTCTACATAAGTGAATGGACTCTGGGGCGGCTAAGGAAAACTTTTGTGTGGATAAAGTATTGTTATCAATAAAGAAGTATATGTTTTGACATTAACCAACGCGTAACATACAAGTAGACGATGTTGGGGATTAGTGTGATTGATATGCTAGTTATTAGAATTATACTAAGACCCATATTTATATGATGTATCCGTATGTTTTGGATAAATCCCAGTAGGGTATATGTACGCATGTGTATAAGTATTGGCATATGAATGAATACAAAGGAAAGCAGTTCTACACAAAGAATATGGTATTAGAGCCTCCCATAAAGATCCCAAAACAACTCCCACCCCTGGACCTGCATGTGTGCCTCCTACAGCCCACCCTCCCTATACAGTCCAGCCCACTAACATGGGGTATGTTTACTTTCATACCGGGCCAAGTGCACACTCTTATAACCCCCTTATGCAATCACCCGAAGCCCACTTCACCTCAACCCAGCTTACAATTAGCCCATGGATTCAACCTGCCCCACAGTAAGTCCAACAAGTGCCCACGACCCAGCCACAACCGTCGGTGTAACAGCTTCCACCTGGCCCTTCAAGCTTTAACACTCCACCAAGTTTCGGTGGCACAGGCATACCTCATCAGATTTATTCACAACCGTGGAACATGGGAACTGGATTCAATACTCAGGCTAGTCTCTTACCACATGCTTTTCAACAATGTCTTTGCAAGAACCCACTTGGAACATGGATATTGGCGCTTCCTCTCATCTAGATGACAACACAGGTATGCTCACTTCTTTTAGCAATCCAAGCATATACAAATTTGTATTTGTTGGCAATGGCCAATTTATACCTGTGACTCACACGGGCCATAGCCTTGTGCACACGCCTCACAAACCTCTTCATCTCCATCATGTCCTTGTCACACCAAATATACTCAAAAATTTGATTTATGTTCGTCAATTTACTCGTGATAATTATGTATCTGTTGATTTTGATGCTTATGGTTTTTCGGTGAAGGATTATCAGACTCGCCGACTCCTTCTCCGTTGTGATAGTATCGGCGATCTATACCCTATCACTCAACAACCATCAAGTACCACAAACCTTTATTTTCTTACTTTGAGCCCCACAACGTGGCACAGGCGCCTTGGACATCCAAGTGAAGATGTACTTCGTCGTCTAGAGTCTTCTCGCTTTATTTCATGTAATAAAACAAAGTTGTCCGCTTTGTGTCATGCTTGTCAATTAGGTAAACATACTAAGCTTCCCTTTCATTGTTCTGATTCGAATGTTGCATCTATTTTTGACATTATTCACTCCGATTTGTGGACATCACCCATATCGAGAGAAAGAAGTATTAAATATTATGCTATCTTTTTGGACCATTTCTCTCGTTATGTGTGGGTGTATTCTTTGCTTCGTAAATCTGATTTATTTGATACATTTTTTACCTTTCATGCATATGTAAATAAACAATTTAGTGTCGATATTAAGGCTTTGTAGTGTGACCATGGGGGCGAATTTGACAATGCCTGCTTTCACGCCCTTTTTCGTCAAAATGGCATCCAATTTCGATTCTCTTGCCCCAAAACATCACAACAAAATGGAAAATCAGAACGTATGTTACGTACCCTTAACGATATTACCCGCACCTTGCTCTTTTAAGCACACATACCCCCTCATATTGGGTAGGAGCTCTAAACATGGCCGTTCACCTTTTAAATATCCTTCCATCTACCGCCATTAATAATGAAATACCGTTTACCAAACTTTACAATAAAAAACCCACATATGATCACCTACGTGTATTTGGATGCCTTTGTTACCCTCATATTTTCTTTGATCATAAACTTCAACCTCGGTCTGCTGCATGTGTCTTTCTTGGTTACCTGGCCTTACATCGTGGATATCGGTGCCTTGACCTCTCCACCAATAAAATTACCATTTCTCGACATGTTAAATTTGATGAAAATCATTTTCCCTTTGGTTCCATGACACCCAACACGCCTCTTTCCTATGATTTCTTGCTACCACCTAAATCACCACCAACCGAACCTACTGCTAATCACCATCCCATTGAAAACATCACAAGGCCAAGCCCGACACTTTAGGCCCAATTACCTCCACCAGTCCATCCCACGTTCACTACTCCTAATCCAACACCACCACCAACCGCATCTCAGCAGCAACCTACTACCTCTTCCAATCAACCAACATCTCTAACAAAACATCACCAACCCCTTTCGCCTGGTCCAAATGCATCACCAACTATCCAAACGCCCCCGCCTACTAACACCACTCCTGGAAATGGATCCCTAACCAATAGACACTCCATGGTTACTCGTGCCAAAACTAGAATATCCAAACCTCTAACAAAGATGAATTGTCATATTACCACTACTTCACCAATTCCTCGCTCTCATTTACATGCACTTCGTGACCCTCACTGGCATAAGGCTATGGTAGATGAATATAATGCTTTGATTTCTAACGGAACGTGGGCTCTTGTGCCTCGTCCAGCTAATGTTAATATTATTCGGTCTATGTGGCTTTTCAGGCATAAGTTTAATGCAGATGGTTCTTTAAGAATGTATAAAGCACGATTGGTTGCGAATGGTTGCAGTCAACAACAGGGTATTGATTGTGATGAGACTTTTAGCCCGGTCGTTAAACCGGCCATGATTCATACCGTCCTAAGCCTTGCAGTATCACGAGAATGGCCTATTCACTAGCTTGATGTGAAGAATGCTTTTCTTCATGGCCATTTATCAGAGAAGGTTTACATGCATCAGCCACCAGGATTCGTTGATACTCATCATCTTGATTATGTTTTTCTTTTGCAGCGGTCGTTATATGGGCTTAAACAAGCCCCCCGAGCATGGTTTCAGCGATTTGATAGCTTTATCACACACGTTGGTTTTCAGCATAGCAAAACCGATGCATCATTATTTGTCTATCACCAAGGTTCTGATATTGCTTATCTTCTATTATATGTGGATGACATTGTTCTTACAACTTCATCTACGACTCTTTTACAACATATTATTACCTTACTTCATAGTGAGTTTTCTATGACAGATCTTGGCTCCCTAAATTATTTCCTTGGTATATCTGCCCAACGCTCGACTTCTGGGCTGTTCTTGTGAGAGTCTAAATTTGCTGAGGAAATTCTTGAGCAGGCTCACATGGTGTAGTGTAACCCTTGCAAGACCCCTATGGACACTAAGTCCAAGCTTGGGTCTGATGGTGACCCAATCAGTGATCTTACTTTATATCGCAGCCTTGCTGTAACACTTTAGTATCTGACTTTCATTCGCCTAGACATATCATATGCTGTTCAACAAGTTTGTCTTTACATGCATGACCCTCTTGAGCCACATTGACTGCTTTGAAGCGTATATTGCGCTATGTTCGTTGAACTCTTGATCATGGTCTTCAACTTCATGTTTCCTCGACTGCTCAGCTTACAGCATACACAGATTCCAATTGGGCTAGTTGCACTGTTACCCGTCGTTCCACCTCCGGGTATTGTATGTTCCTTGGTGATAACCTTTTATCTTGGTCTGCCAAGCGGCATGTTACTTTGTCCCGCTCTAGTGATGAGGCTGATATCGTGTTGTGGCAAATGTTGTTGCTAGGACTGATTGGATTCAGAATTTGTTGCTTGAGTTGCATGCTCCACTCACTATCGCTACTCTCGTCTACTGTGATAATGTAAGTGTGGTGTATTTGTCCACTAATCCTGTTCAGCATCAATGTACTAAACACATTGAGATTGACATTCTTTTTATGCGAGATTATGTTGCCTCTGGACAGGTTCGTGTACTTCATGTTTCGTCCCGCTTTCAGTATGCAGATATTTTTACTAAGGGTCTTCCAAGTACGTTGTTCCTTGAATTTCGCTCTAGTTTAAACGTGCGAAGACCTCCCGTTCAAACTGTGGGTGAGTATTAGAATTATACTCAGGCCCATATTTATATGATGTATCCGTATGTTTTGGATAAAGCCCAATAGGGTATATGTACGCGTGTGTATAAGTATTGGCATATGAATGAATACAAAGGCAAGCAATTCTACACAAATAATAGTAGTTGTTTATGAATTCAGGGTTGTCAATAAAATACTTCCATTGCTTCGAAACTGAACGGAATTGGATAAATGATTTGACAGGAAACATTTTAATGATTTCTGATTGGATCTCAAAAGGTATGTGATCAGACATAATTTAGTTTTGGTTTAAGGGTTTCTTCCTCACAAGTTGCAAACTAAAAGTAAAATTAAAACGATTAAGCTATCTAGCAAACAAATTATAATTATTAATCTTTTAAATAAAAAAAGAGTGAGTAATTATTATTATTAGGTGATAATGGTGGTGCTTACCGGAGAGAGATGGAGGAGAACACATTTTGGGTTCTTAATACGCTCCTTTTACTGCTTAATAGGGTGAGCAATTGGACCGTTACCCGGACCGGGCCGGATAATTTTGGTCTAATTCTTGGTTCAAAGTTTTGAATTATTTGGATTCTCGGTTCAATTCGGTTTATTAAAAACCCGTGAATTGTGCCTATTATAATCAGACCGGATCCAAAACCAAACAAGACATGAGCAATCCGTATCAAATCGGACCATTTCGATCTAATCTCGATCCAAAATTTTAGCTCATTTCGATTCTCGATTTGATCTTAATTCAGCTGGACCAGTTCAATCCAGATCCATCCATTGCTCAGCCCTGCAACTTACTAGTTAAAACTATTCTTAATTTTTGTAGCAACTATTCTAAAATTGTTTACAAGCATTTTGATTCATTTAGGTGCCTTTTGGTTCAAGATAATAAAATTTTATAATTCTAAATTTTAGTAAATTACTTTTCTTAAGAATTACAAATTTCAAATTTTAAAATGCTTACGCATGTTTGGTTGACAAAATTTATACAGTAATATTTTGAAATCTTGATTTTGTGTTGAACCAATTAACGAATAAATATTTTTTTATAATTTTTTATTGAAAAGAGTAAAAATCGAATTTTAACTTTTTATATACATTTTGTAAAAAAAAATTATAAAAATTTATTTAATTTTTATAAAAAGTTTATATAAAGTTTATAAAAAATTTATATAGATTTTATAAAAATTCAATAAATTTTATATAAATTTCTCAAAAGGAAATTATGAGTTTTATAAATAAATTCAATAATTTTTTATTGAATTTATATAAATTTTAGTAAAAAATTATGTAAATTTTATTAAAAATTTCTATAAATTTTATAAAACAATTCTATAAGTTATACACAATTTATACAAATTTTATAAATTTTTTGTATACAAATTCTATTTCTGATATTTAAAAAGGTAAAAAGCAAAAAAATAACTTTTATATAAATTTTGTAACTTTTATATTTTTTATATAAATATAAAAACTCAAATAAAAACGACTAGAAAAAGGCTTATAAAAGATAATTTTCAAGTAAATTAAAAAACTTTATTTTCTAAAGTAATTATAATATCCTTCATTTTAGGGATTCGAAGAATTTTGAATTCTTTCGTTAGTCATACCAAACATAATATTTGAAGAAAATTAAAATATAAATATTTTAAATATTCTCCAATATCCTTAAATATCCCCAACAGAACGACCTAAGCTTCTCAAATAAAATGCACAACACTGTAACTATTCTAGATTTTTTTCTAATGGTGAGTTTGTAAAATAATATGTTTAGTTATAAGTCGCATGGAACTTATAATAAAACAAATTTATTTTAACATATAGAAGTTTGAATTTTTTTTTTCGCATTTAATGTTTTGTGATTGTGATGTTAGTACAACTAATAATAATCCACATTGTCATATATATAATTTTATTATGTATTAATATAAGTGTTTAAATATATTTTATGAATTTTTTTATGTTTAAAATATAAAGTTTATAAAGTATACAGTGTAAGAGATATTTATTTATTTTTATAAATTATTATAAAAATATTCTAAAAAGATATTTGTTTATTTTCACATGTGATAACAAACCTCTTCAAAAATATTTTTAGTGCCAAGTGAACTAGCATAGTTCGTTATTTCAAAACGTTCTACTCTATGTTCTTAGGTGTTACTCTCTCTCAATCACAATTATTCATACGGATAAAGATACGTTTTTTCTTTGTATGTTGACAATTTTTTTCTTTTAAGACTTTTAACTTATCAGTTTTTATATTTATGTACTTTGAACACTATAATTTGATAATAAAATAGTAAAAATAACAATAAGAAACATCGTCATAATATTGTGCGTGCCACCCTTGGTTTATATTTATGTACTTTTAGACTCTAATGATACCGAATGTTCTTAGCAAAGTTAAAAAACTTATGTCTATCTTTCATAAAGTTTTTGTTAGAAAAATAAATATATGCAGATTAACATTTGATCACAAAATTAATGTACACTGCTAGTTACTTTTGTTTAATGGTAACAATATCGTCACCTAATATAATTAGAGACACCTTTAGACTATATATAAATTGCGTATACTAACTAATGCTAAATTTGGTTCCCAAAGAAAATATTTTACCATCTTCAATAATTCGAATTTTAAACTTCAAATTTGAATTTTAGTTCCCATGTAAAGTTAAAGTGTTTAAGGTGATACGTTTATATACTTCTTTTGGAGTCATATGTCTTTACCTATAGTTCAAAAAAAAAGTCTTTACCTACACACTTGGGGCCAGTTTGGTTTGTCGGTTTTTTATTGTTGGTGTTAGGGGTGTTCAGTGTTTGGTTTGACACTGAACAAACCGAAAAATAAACTGTACCAAAACCGAATAAAACTAGACCGAAAAATTTAATTGGGTTCGAAACCAAACCGAAGTATTTAATTGATGTTTGGTTTGGTTATGGTTTGACAAAAATAAAATCAAACCGAACCGAAAAACCGAATAACGCTATACACATAAAAATGACTATATCACTAACCCTTATATAGCAAAGGATATCTAACCAATACCATTCAACAAAAATGCCACGTCAAACCCCCTACCCGATTTCCTTTTATGAGTAGTTTCCCGCCCAGTACTTAGCAACTAACTTTTAATGCCATTTACTAAAAACAATTATGCAAACATTGACTTTTATGGATCAAAACAAATCAAAAAAAAAAAAAACCAAGATCCCTAAATTCATTTCATATCCCTAACCAAAAAATAAAACCAAAATATTTTGGGTAATGGATCATCACTTATACAAAATCAAAACGGCGTGTACTAAAATCGTTTCGAGATCCAATAATTTTATTTTTTCATTTAATTGAATTGTTATTCATGAATTAATAGTCCATTCTCTTTAATTCGGTAAGTTTTTTAATTATTGTATGTTAATATTTTGATTTTCGATGATTACTATGAACTATTTCGATGATTAGTCAAAAACTATTTCGATGATTACTATGAACAACGACAACCACAATTTATTTATAGTTATTGTGATTTTAGATGATATTTATGATTTATTATGAACATGTATTTTGATTTTCCAATATTAATAGTGTTCTATGATTTTATTTTTAACAGGTGCTTTTTGAATTTTCATAAGTTCCATATATTTGGGTATGGAGATACGATTTATCATAAAAAGTGACAGGTATTTTTAGTGATTGAACATTTTTTTAATAATTTTAATTTCTGTATTTTAGTTTAGGTTTTATATTTATAGGATATACAATACACTTTAATGTTAATAACAAAAATCCCATGATTGTAGCTTATTTAAAAAGTTATAATCTTATCATTTCCTATTTTATTAACAAATTTTTAGGGATTTTGAATTTTGAAATATAGCGAAACCCTAATTTGACCACTATAAATTAGGCCTTAACCACTCTACTTTCGTATAACAAATTCACCTATCACACACAGCAGTAAAATAGGTATTCATTTCATGTTTTCATAATACAATCTGTTATGAAGTTTATATATATGAACAATTTCAATATTTTTATTTGTATATTCAATCGTTTTTATATGTCTAATGAACATTTTTTCCCATTTTTTCTGATAATATTTTGATGTAGACAAAATGAGTCAAACAAATTGGAGCATATACAAGGACGCCCGTATGAAAGGTATTAAGCATTTTGATTTAAATAAATAATGTTATTTTTTTCGCCCATAATCCCATTTTTCTGATAACAGTTTAATTTTTTATTTATAGGAAAAATGGATCAACAGAACACTAATGTGTCCAATAGCGAATCTGGAAAAGGTATTATTCATGTCATTCAATAAATTTTATGATAATTTTTATTATGGTTTATATCATTCTAACTGATTATATTTTATTTCTAGGAAAAAATATTTCAGAAATCACCATGCTGTCCAAAATTGATCCTGACATGGATGATGTGAAAATAATTGTAAGGTGTATTAATACATGGAAATTATTTCCTGCTGGTCAACCTTCAAAAGCATGGGCATTCGAAATGATATTCCAAGATCAAGAGGTATTTTTATATATAAATTTATTTTTTCCATTTACATTATTATGAATTATCATTATTTTATATCATTAATAAAATGTATTTGCATTTTGTAGGGAAAGCGTATTCAGGGTTCAGCTAAGACAAAAGATGTTATTGCTAAGTTTGAACCGTTGGTTACTGTTGGTACTTGCTACAAGATCAGCAACATGGGTGTTGGTGAGAATGATGGAAAATTTCCACTGATGACAAATGATTATCGAATTCAATTTTATAGGAATACCACGGTCACTAGGGAAGCTTTGATAATAATGATAATGGTTTCATGTTTGAACCATTTGAGAATTTTGGAACAAAGCAGTTCAAAACAACCGACTTTGTAGGTTAGTATATTCAGCCTTTGAATTAGTATCCTGTCTTATTGATACACCTTTGTATGCAATTATTTTAATCATGTTTGGAACTATGTACACAGATGTCATTGGAACTGTGGTATCCATTTCTGATCTTATACCGTTCAGTGGTGGTTTTGGGGAAAACAAACGGCGAAGGACTATTATTCTAGAAGGTTTTGGGTATGTTTTTAATTATTTATGTTATTAATGATTCTATTTTACCTATTTTTTAATACTGTTCTTCATAAACAGAGGTTTGAGGATTGAATGTTGTTTCTTCGACAAGTGAGCTGATCGGTTTAACAAGCTATATGAGAAGAAGGACCAAGTGGGTCATGTTGTATTGATCCTGCAACTTGCCAGAGTTACTTACTTTAACAGTAAGTTCACATTAAATATACATTAAATTGCTAATACACATGATAATAAAAAAACTATTAAATACATCGATTGTAAATTTGCAGACAAACCTTCGATTATGTCGTCAACATTTTCTACCAAGGTCTTTATTAACTCTGATCTTCCAGAGATTAAGGCCTTTAGGGAAAGGTATGAATACACATTTATATTAACAAATTCATTATTCATATTTTTAGTTATGTTCAATACATATTTTTAAACTGTTACGATATTATTATAGCTATCAAGCTGTGGATGGATATGATGAGAAGAAACATGCAATAACTCTATATTCACCTGCGAAGAAAGAAATTACCCCTGAAATGTTTTTCAATGGAGCTGACAAGATGTTTGTTATTGGACTTCGTGACATTATTCAGGTGAATATATGTTGTATATATAAATACAAATATGTATTGTTTTTCTTATATAATAGTCATTAACAAAGTAATTTTATGTCATATCTGTAACAGAAACAAGAAGGGGTCGTTTATGCAAAAATTCTCAAGATTCATCGAGAATTTGGATGGTCATTCAATGCATGTAGAAGGTGCGGAAAGGCTGTTCATGAATTGGAACATTGGGCTTCCACAAGCAAGTTTAAGGATGCTAAAACTAAAGTGATTAGATGGGATTGCAAGGATGAAGATCATAAGGGCATGCCTTCTGCTTTACCAAAGTATGTTTTTTCCGGATATCTTAACCATTATAATTTATATATACAACTACAAATTTATTTATTTAATCAAATTACTCAAATTAGGTATAAAGTGATTGTACGTGTCATTGACGATACTGGATCTGGTTCCTTATTGCTATACGAAGACATTGTTATGAAGTTCATTGACATCCCATGTTACAAGCTTATTGAGAAGTATTCTGGCGATAAGCAGTATGAATTTCCGTCTGAGCTTTTAACTATTGTTGGTAAGCAGTTGCTTTTCAGGTTTAGTGTTTCAGAATGGAACGTGAACAACAACAATCATGTATACCAGATAAAATATGTTTCCGATGATGAGGCAATGATTGATATATTCAAAAAGAGTATAAGCTTAACTAATGAGGTACAACTTATATATACTTTTAATAGGTAATAGTTTGTTTAAAATGATAAACATTTAATTTAGTTTTGTAAAACATTAATCTTCAGGATTCTTATGATGGTGATTTTGATACCCCCGTTACTGCTGTGAACAAAATGAGTACTGTCAAGTTGATTGATCATGTCCCTTTTGATTTGGAAGTTACTCCAGAATTTGTGAAAAATGTGAGTGTAGCCGATAGTGACTCCATCCACTTAGATGAAATTGGTTCTAGCTCAGGTAGCAGTGGTGGGAAGAAACGCATATTCATAGACCTGGATGAATATGACTCGGATGAAACAACCAACAAGAAAGGAACGCCAGTTTTGGTTACTGTCAAGCAAGAGAAAGAAGACTGAAGAAGTTTATTCTGTAACAATCATCTTCATTTTATAAAAGTTGTTTTAAGTTTTCTGCATTTAAATTATGTTTGAGACATTGTGTTTTCCTGTTGCTTTCTTTTTATGGGTGGTTCCCAAAACACACCATGGTGTAATTTCACAATTATGTGTTGAATAAAATTTGAAGATGAGTCTTAATTTAAAAATTGTCTTTATTATCATTTTGACCTTATAAAATATTGATATTTACACCAATTAGATTGTTTAACCCTTTGATATATGAACACATTTTAAACTGTTTTAAGAATGTTGTCCATTTTTGTTTTTGGTTCATTCTTTTTAACTTAATTTCACAAGTTTTTTTAAAGTGGTTGAAAAATAGATTTGACTTTGTGCTTTTATTTTTATTTTGTTACTTTTACATGTAAAACTTAGACATACTATGTATTTAAACATCACATATAAGAAACTTAAGTCAGAAACATATATAACATAGATACACTTTTTCATAAATTCGTCTATAAGCAATACATAACATAGATACACTTTTTCACAAATTCGTCTATAAGCAATACTCCTTATAGGCCAAAAGATCCATGTAAAAATTTAAAAATAATTTCTTTTGTCCAAATATGTGATTTACTAATTCATATGTAATTTTTAGTGAACTTAAAATTGCATTGGATCCATTTAAGCATAATTAATCTAACATATATAAAACATAAGGCACAAATCAAAATTCAAATATTATAGTAAATCATAATTCATACAAACTTAAATGAAAAAATATAGTTAATAGATATCTGGGTAAATTAAAAAAAAACATATTTAACAGATAATGTATTAGTACACACAAACATTGATCACATAGATAGTAGATTATTGAAAATTAGGGTATAAATAACAACCCTTATCTGACAATACATAACACATGTCATAGTAATTTAAAAGTCCAATACCACCAAAACACAAAAGCAGCAACCTAAAGTACTTGAAATGACAGAAATGCTTAATCGAAATTTTCAGAGTTAACACATTTGAAATTCCGGGATCATCACTGGCCATGAGTCATCGATAGTCTGGGATTCATCTTTAACTATACCAATCAGCTTGAATCTTATCATTATGATGTCTTCAAACTCACATGTATGAACTATTTTTTTCCAGTTCGTCTTCATGTTCATGTGATTTTTCCTCCAAGGGTTATCTGCATGAAATTCAAGATCAAGCTCCACATAGAACTCATGTTCCTTATACCGCAGTAGTGCATTATGGAACTTCTGCAATTTTTTGATCTTTACATATCCATGAGGAATTGTCTTGCAAAACAATATAAAACCAATGTGATTTACTAATGTTGGTAACATATTTTAAAACAATATAAAATTTTAAATTAAAATCTTACCAAACAACCTTGTTCAGTTACATATGCCAAAATAGGAGCATAAAAACGGTTTTCTTCGTTTTCATGTTCAAGGTGATGTTTCTCCCATTTGCAGTAGTGTGCCATTCATAAATCTACATAATATGTTACTATTAGAAGCTAACTATATTTAAAGTATAAGCTGCTAATTTTATAAAAAAAATAAATGCCATTACCTTTGTCATCTTCACAGTTGATGAATGGTACATTTTCATTTAGCTTAATATGTGGTACCAACTCAAAATGTTTCCCCATTCCATTTTCATAAAATACCACAACAGATATTTTTTCGTCTCCTGAAGTTGTGAAAACAAGCCTATCCCCAATTTTTAAATACTCTTTATTACAGAGTTTTTTCCATCCATTGTCATTCAACACGTATCCAACCACATCATCACCAATGACGTATTCACCCAATGGCACTTTTGCCACTCTTTCGTCAGCAACCATCAAGTTTCTTTTATTTGTGTCGGATACTTTAACAAATCCCACAGGCAGCACCTATTACAAATATTCAGCACATAAATATCAAGTTATATATCAATTTATGTATACAATCAAAAATTAATTAACTTACAGGACAATCATCAAGATTTGTCAATGATGTTAAGAATCTCCTTTGTCTAAATTCTGTTAAGGTGTGGTCATATCCGTTACACTCAATTCCATCATTATGGTGAGCTGTAACATAGAATTCATTTTCCGCCTGTCTGATAAACAGAAAATACAAAACATTCCTATATCCACTGTCACTTATAAAGTTGCTCCATTCATGTGAGTATATTTCATAGCAGTTAGTCCCCCTAGCCTTCCTTATGTAAACTTTGTGTTTAGTTCGTTTGTTATGGATCAAATATAGGACATTGCTACATGTGTAAAACACTTCAGTATATACCATTGGTAGAAGCTAAAATCCATATAAAAACATATTTAGACCATTTATATATGTGCTAAATAAACAATTTACTAACATGAACCCAAAATTGGGTTAAAAATTAAACCATATTTATACCTGTTTTTTAGAAAGGTTCTTTTTATTTGCTTCCACTAACATTTGGATACTCATCCTAACAACAAACAAAAATTATAAATTAGATTATCTTCTAATTAAATATATGGTTTACACTTTTTTTAAACATTAATAATCTTAACATATATTCACACATAAATCAAATAATAAATGATTACTATTCAGATGATTACTTATGATATTCAGATGATTACTATTTTTGATATTCAGATTATTGTTATTCAGATGATGTACTATTTATGATATTCGTATACAAAATTTAAGGATATGCATGTCACTTTTTACATGCAAGATGATCCATTACCAAAATCTTAATAGTTGGTTAAGAAGAATGATGATAATGAAAGCTTAATCTTTTTTTAAAAAGATAAAACCTATGATTTATGTTTTAAGATGAAATCAAGCAGTTAACGTATTTTCATATGTAATATATGATCATGCATATGTATTTTTCCAATGATTATAAAGATCTACATAAGAACATATTGAAAAAGTAAAAACACATACCTTACTTGAGATGATTTGATCTTCAAAAGTTTTGTTTCTATGTTTTTTTGAGATAACAACCAACCGTCTATATCACTATTCCCACTTGATGAAGAAAAACACGGTTTTCAAAGCATGCATATCATTAGGTTTAGGGTCGTAGGTCTCTTTTTTCAATTACTTTTAATATTTGAATAATAAATATTTTTACAAATTGTTATAGTTTAAAGATATGTATCATATGTATATTTTGAAGATATTTTCAACTAAATGCTAATATGGCAAATCAATGAGAAACCTATCATCGAAAACAAATTATAACCTTTGATTTATATTTCAAAATTAGGTCAACCAAATTACTTATTTTCAATTTAAGTTAATAACATGCATATGTAGTTTACCAAGTATTATAAAGATTTAGATAAGATTAAAGAACCGAAATACAAAACACATACCTGATTGAGGATGATTTGATTTTCAGAATAGATTTTTTGATTAAATTGAGAAGAATAAGTTAAAGATGGATACTTCAAGAAGCAAGAAATGGTTTTTAAAGGCTATATCATAATGGCTATGGTATAGGCTTTTTTTTAATATTTGGTCTATGGAAATATCAATATGGCAAGTTGGTTAAGTTAACTTTTTATTAGAGGGAAAGGTATCACAAAGAGGTGTTTACCTCTTCACTGCGCCACATCAGCGTCACGTCATACCAACTAATCTCTCTCCTCTTCTCCAAAAACACCCCCTTTATCACAACTAGTCTCTCTCCTCTTCACTTGGGTCCCACCACTCACCATTTTATTTAATTTTTCAATTTTCACACAAAATAAAAATTCATTTCATAAAATTAAAAATTACAAAATACTAAAAAATAAAATACAAATATGAGAAATAAAATTACGCTATGAATATAAAAATACGAAAAAAAAGACAATACGAAAAAAAAACAATGATTCGGATTGGCCGGATCCTTGGCCGGATTGCGTCGCGGGAGAAGAAGACGATGATTGATTCGGATCCGTGCCGTGGTTGAGGATGTTAACGTAGTTGAGGTAATCGTTTGGGAGGTTTGACATTTTTTTTGTGATTTTTGGAGTGTTTTTTGATTGTAGAATGTATTTTGTGTGTTTAAAAATGTATAAGGTAATGAGTTTATATAGGGTTTAAAAATAATAATTTTTTTTTAAATCTAGCCGTTGTAACGGTTATAAAAAAATTTGGGCACCACCTTCTTTTCCAACGAGCAATGTCACAAAGTGACATTTGAGAACCGGCGAGTGGGGGGTCGGTGTAGCGGCGAAGGGCGGCGAGCGGCGGCGAGCCTGCCACCTAGGCACGGCGAGCCAAGCTCGCTGCCATACCGTTCCCTCTTAGATTTTGTTATGCTTTTGATTTTAGTTTACCTTTATATGTAAAACTTTTTTTAAATAACTTTACCATTCATCATTTATGTATATATATCAAAAGGTTTTAAATATCATGAAAAGTTTATTTTGTTAACTTTTGTTTTTTATTAATAAAATGTAAAAAATATATCAAATCAAAAGTGAATCATAACAAACTTTTAAATAAACGTTTTTTTAGAAAGATTTTTTAAAATATTTTATCAAATCATATCATTTTCTTTTTTTTCTACATTGTTACATGTATATAACAAATTGCCTGAGAATCATAATTTGTATCACAAAAATAAAAACACAATGACACACACATATTCAACAAAGGTAATTTATTTTATTTTCATTCACATTACAATCAAATCTTATATGATTAAACTAACATATATGTTTAAGGATTTTTGTTTTGAAACAATTACAGGTTATTTTGGACTCCAAAAGAACAATGTCAAATGAAAAAAATGATGATTCGAAGGTTTTACCATGTCATGATAAGTTACAAAATGGAATCAATAGTATCACAAATGGAGATGTTGTATGAATATTATTTTATAAGTTTTATATATTATATAATGTTTTTACAACTCCAATAACTTCAGTTGTTATAATTTATTTATTAACATTTTATTTCATTTTGTTAGGATTTTGATGATGAAGCTCCTCTAAGGTTTAAACGTGCTAAAAAACCTTCAAATAATTACAAATGTGTTATGGTTGATAATCTTGACAAAGTTGTTGAAAAGATTGAAAACATCACACAAGAAGATGATGATGAGTATAATTCAAGTGAGGAATTAGGTGAAGTGGACATTGAATCCAAAAATGAAGGTTTTTATGTTGAAGGATCTCAAGATGTGTACGAATTTGCTGATTTATCGACGATGAACCTATTGTGGAAGTCACAACAGATGATGATTCTGAAGACAATAGTTAATTTACTATGTTCAATATTTTGAATTTTATTATTTGAAATGTTTGTTTTTAATTTTTAATTTTGTCACGACATTATGTGTTACATTTAAAATAATTATGATATTTCATAATATTAGTTCACTTTTTTTTATTAGTTTGATATTCACACATTTTACAACTTATTTAATTTATTAGAGTTAAATGTTATTATATTAATATGTAATTCAACGTCCTTAATAAATTTATTTACTTACAAAGTGATATAAACATTATCATTTAAATACAAAATATGATAAATATTAATTATTTTAAATATATTTTATCTATATTAATTGAATTTTACAAGATATATAGTGTTAATAAAAATTTAAAATGATAACAAATTAATTTAAAATTTTAAAATTTACTTTAAAATAAAAGATATACCATGTTAATAAAAACTAACTTGCTTAATATTAGGTAAGATTTTGTTTTAATAAAATCATTATAACTCTTTATTTACGGAAAGTTGTTTACTACTAATTATGTTTTATACGTTTGTTAGAATCTCCATTTTTATAATCAATAGTTAAAAGTAAAACATAATCGTGAATTTCAGATCATATCTTTGCATAAAAACAAGAAATAAGATTGTAATTTGTATGTTCAGTAAATGAGTAATAAGAGAAAGAAAGATGATAATGTTTTTCCAAAACAAGATCATAACACACCATTAAAACTGAATGAATCAAATGTTGATAATCACTCAATTATATATAGCACTGGTGGTGATGATCATGTGCAAGGAAAAATTCCAGGTTAGTTAAATTATGTTATACAGATTCACATTTTTGTTTTTTTAACCTTTTATTTTTTTATGTGTGCAATTTTATAGGTGGGAAAAAGAAGACATATGCCTCAGGACAAATACTAAATGAAAATGTTTTATCTTTCAATGATAAGATGTTCAACAATATACTTCATTATCAACCTATATACGTTCCTAATAATCGTATGATGATTGGTAATATGTTCATTTTTTTTAAAATTAATAATTTAGGATTCTGGAATCCTTATAATTTGTTCTCAAGTTTTCTTAACAATATTTTTTTATTGTACAGGTAATCAAAAGATTGAATTTTGTTCTAATTCTAAAAAATTCATTGAAAAGCGAAAAGCAATCTGCAACCAAGCAGATAATTCTGTAAAACGGACCGTTATTGTACAAAACAAAGAAAATGCATATCCCGAAATGATGAATGTTCAGTTGTCAAGTCCATCAACAAGCCACTTGCAAGGTGCTACTGTTGGTGGTGGTCGTTCTGCATTACAATACATCACAATAAGTAAGCGATGTTTTTTAACATATTAATTTTGAGTACATTATATGTCAAACGTTGAACAAATATTTTGTGTCTACAGACAATTATAACCATTTTGTTACACCTCCAATATTAGAGAATGTTGCACCAGCATATAAACAAGATATACCTCCTAAAAAATTTCCTGGTCGTCCGCGTAAGACTAACTATTCGACAGTAACACCTGAGCCGATTAGACGATCTGGACGTCCACGAAAGAATGTTGATTATGACGAGACTTCTCCCATTGGTCATGATGATGTTCAAAGTAAAACAGTTGGTATATCAACTCCAATTATGCTAACACCTATTAAAAATCATCCAATACCTGGTGTTCAACCTTTTTCTACAGGTAAAGTATAACTTATAAATACATTTTGGGATTCATTTCATATTTATAACGTACTAATATTTGTTATAATTTTTAGGAACTTCAAGTAATATAAACATGAGATTACGTTCCAGGAATATTAGTCGTGTGCAATTCGATATTGGTCATTTTTAAATTTCATTCTGTACATTTTTTATTTATAAGTTAAAATGAAAATGATGTTAGTTTATAATATGAAGGTTCTCCAAGTGATGTTACACAAAAAGAAAATGACTTATATCATATGCCCAATATAGATGGAATTGCACAAGAAGAAGATGAACATGGGTATATTGATCGTACACAAGGCATTTCTAAAGGTATTTTGGCGTAATTTATTTATATATATTGTAACTATTATAAGTAATTTTAAAAATATATACACATGTATGCTTTTATTTATTTTTATTATTATTACTTTTTATTTAAGTGTCCTTTTGTGCATTTTCATCAGAATACTTCGATCACGGAGATCAGATTTACCCATGTAAAAAATGTGGTGCAATGATGTGGCACGTAGAAAGTCTACGTGGTTCAAATGTGGCCGGCAACAATGATTCATTCTCTCTTTGTTGTGGTAAAGGCAAAGACCGTTTCTTTGAAGGAACCTCCTTCTATGTTAAAGAAACTACTTAATGGAGAAGATCAAAGAAGCACTTCATTTCTTGCCAACATTAGACGTTATAATTTGATGTTCGCTTTTACATCATTGGGTGGAAATGTTGATGATTCGGTTAATAAGGGTCGTGGCCCTTATTGTTTTAGAATTCAAGGTCAAAACTATCATAGGATGGGAAATTTGCTTCCTGATCCCGGAATGAAGCCCGTGTTCTCTCAGCTATACATTTATGATCCAGTAAATGAAATTGATAACCGCATCCAAGTACTCAGGTAATTTTATATAAACTATATATAAATATATATTTATTTGTTGTATAAATAATAAATATTTATTAATTTTATTTTATTTTCTTATAGTTCTAAGGAGAATGGGTCATCATCTTCATCTAATAGCCTGGATCATAATCTAACAAAACAAATAAAAACAATGCTTGATCGACATAATCCTTTGGTTAAACAGTTTTGAAAGGCTGTAAAAGCGATTTCTCAAGGTGTTGAAGATGTTAGGATCAGACTGTTAGGAAAACGGCCAAAAGATGGTAGGACATATAATCTTCCTACTACAAATGAGGTTGCTGCACTGATTGTTGGTGATCTTGATTCAACTTCTCAGCCGAGAGATATAGTTGTACAAGAAAAGAATGGTAAGGTTAGAAAGATTAGTGAGTTACATGTTGAATACCTCCCATTGCAATACCCGTTATTATTTCCTTACACAGAAGATGGATACAGAACTGACATTTATCATTCACATGTTACAAAAGACACACCCGAAGACAAAAAAACACGTGTAACAATGCGTGAATGGTTTGCATTTCGTATACAAGATAGGCCTAATGTCTTTTCAACACTTTTAAATAGTAGAAGATTGTTTCAACAGTTTTTGGTTGATGGTTATACAATGGTAGAAGCTGAGAGAATGTTGTATGTAAAGAACAAAAATAAAGAATTAAGGTGTGAAACGTACAATAGATTATCTGAAGCGGCTAAATCTTCTACCGGACGAAAGAAGAAACGTGGAAAAAAGTATATAGTTCCTTCAAGTTTCATAGGTAGCCCTAGATACATGTTACAAAACTATTTGGATGCAATGGTCATGGTAAAAAATTATGGATACCCTGATTTGTTTATAACCTTTACGTGTAATCCAAAATGGCCTGAGATTACAAGGTTTCTACATAAAAAGGGAGTTAAATCAGAAGATCGTCCGGATATTACTACAAGAGTATTTAAAATGAAGCTCGATCAGTTGATCAAGGACATCAAGGATAAGAAATTTTTTGGTCGTGTGAAAGCAGGTTCTTTTAGTTTTTACGCATACAAATTTTAATACATATTTTATAAAAGACTCAAAATTCTGAACAACTTAAAATATCCATAATATAACTAACTATTTAAATCACATTGTATTTTGCAGAATTATATACGATTGAGTTTCAGAAACGTGGTTTACCTCATTGTCATTTATGTGTTTGGTTGGAAAATGCTGATAAGTTGAGATTCCCAGCAAATATAGACAGGTGTATATCAGCTGAGATTCCTGATAAAGAAACTGATCCCGAACTATACCAATTGGTTAAAGAGTTTATGATGCATGGTCCATGTGGTCCTGAACACAGGAGTTGTCCTTGCATGGTTGAAAACAAGTGTTCTAAGCATTTTCCAAAGAAGTTTAATGAATCTACATTCATTGATGAAAGTGGATATGCCATATACCAAAGGACTGATAATGGAAGAAGTATAAAAAAGCAAGGTACGGATTTAGATGGTACTTTTGTTGTGCCGTACAACCCTACTTTGTTGAAAAGGTACCAAGCGCATATCAACGTTGAATGGTGCAATCAGTTTAAATCGATAAAATACCTATTTAAATATATTAACAAAGGACCCGATAGGGTAACTGCGGTTGTAGAAGACGAAGAGAAGAATGAGATTAGGGATTATTATGACTGTCGGTATTTGTCAGCATACGAGGCTGCATGGAGAATATTCAAGTTTGATATACATCATAGGTATCCCGCGGTTGAACGTTTACCATTTCATCTTCCAGATGAACAATCAGTAGTATTTGATCCATCAGAAAGTATTGATTTCCAATTAGAAAAGAGTTCTGTAAATGTAACAAAATTTTTGGCATGGATGGAATGCAATGAAACTGATGAATCTGCGCGCGAGTTATTGTACGTTGAGTTTCCTAAACATTATGTTTGGAACCATACAGATAAGAAGTGGACACCACGAAAACAAGGAAAATCTATAGGACAAATTCATCATGTTCCTCCTTCTTGGGGTGAACTGTTCTATTTACGTATGCTTCTAAATCACGTAAAAGGTGCTACTGAATGGAAAGATTTCAGAGAGTATGAGAACGTGGTTTATCCTACATATAAAGAAGCGTGTGACGCACGTGGCTTATTGTATGAAGATAAAGAGTATGTAGATGGATTAGTTGAAGTAAGCGAGTGGGGATCAGGTGACTATCTCAAGAACTATTTTGTTATGTTGATTTTATCAGATAGTATGTCAAGACCAGAACGTGTTTGGGAGAAAACATGACGTTTGTTAGCAGAGGATGTTCAAGACATTGAAAGGATAAAACTCAATCATCCAGGTCAGTATATAATATTACATTATTTTTATCAACTTATAAATGACAAACATGCAATATTTGTGTAATCCATAATCAATTCAGATTCATAACTATTATTATTTATAATTTTATAACAGATCTGGAATTAAACGATACTCAAAAATACAATATATGTTTGTCATATATTGAGGACAAGTTACTTAGCAGCTCAAGAAGTCTTCGTTCAATTGTCAATATGCCATATCCATATGCAGAGTTCACATTGGAAGGATACAACAGGTTGATTTATGATGAGTTAGATTACGATATACCGGAATTGATAAATCAACATAAAGCACTATATGGAAGTTTGACGAATGAGCAGAGAGGCGTATACGGTACTATTATGGATGCTTGTGAAAACAATCATGGTGGAATGTTTTTTGTTTATGGTTATGGTGGTACCGGAAAGACATTTCTCTACAAGACATTAACATCTAAATTAAGGTCACAAGGTGAGATTGTTCTAAATGTTGCATCAAGTGGTATAGCTGCTCTTTTGCTAGATGGTGGGAGGACAACACATTCACGGTTTGCAATTCCGATAAATGTGACCGAAGATTCTGTGTGTAACATACCTGCAGATCAAGACCTTGCTGAATTGATTCGAGAGACTAAATTAATAATATGGGACGAAGCACCTATGATAAACAGGCTATGTTTTAAGGCTTTTGAAAGAACTGTTAAGGACGTAGTTGAGGAAGATGGTACAAGTAATAATGATGCTGTATTTGGAGGAAAGGTTGTTGTTTTGGTGGAGATTTTAGACAAATTCTACCGGTTATTCCAAATGGATCAAGACAAGACGTAGTTCATGCTTCTTTAAACATGTCTGATTTATGGAAAGATTGTACCGTTTTGAAGTTAACGGAAAATATGCGACTTCGTATTGGTTGCGCACCAGGGGATGCAGAAGACATAAAAGACTTTGCTGATTGGATTTTGAAAATAGGTGAGGGTAAAATCGGAGGAAAGAATGATGGTCATGCTATTATTCATTTTCCGGATGAAATGCTCATACCGGACTCAGATGATCATATAGAAAGTATTATTCAGTCAACTTACGAGAATTGGCAGGATAGTTTGTGGGATGAACGTTATTTCCAGGACAGAGCAATTCTTGCTCCAACTCATGAACAGGTTAGTTTCTTAGTTTAATTCATTATTACTTTCGATTTTATAATATTTAGACTAATATCATAAAAAAATAAAGCATACATTTCATATAGAATTAAATGTAACAGGATTTGGGGGTAAACATCAATTAACAATTTCATATAAACTCCTATGGGTATTTCACATATTTGATGAATCAATACTTAATAATCAATAGAAAGAATTAGATTGTAACATCTAATTACAATCTTATGTAATTATAGAAGCAGAATATAATTAATTTTATATTCTGACTATTGTAATAACAATATACAATTATACATAATAGATCAAAATGTATAGTCATACAGATTTTGATTTAGGATGTTTACCTTTTATATTTGGTGATATCCATTGACATGATTTTCCTAATATACAAGGTAATGATTCTCAAAAATTCATTACCCGTTTTGATCCACCTTTTCACACAAATCTTTCGGATGTAAACTGAATTTTTTCAAGTGTGTGCACTTTTTATTTTTGTTATTTTTTTTGGGTGTTTATACCAAATAATTAACTAACATATAGTAGTACCATTGAGATACAATAAATAATTAATTTTATACTGTTTTTAATTTTTTATAACCTAATTAAATTCATTTACATATTAATAATAATGAAATTACAAACTGTTATATTAATATATGAGCAGGTTGATAAAGTGAATGATCGAATGATGTCAAAGCTTATGGGTCGTGAGAAAGTTTATTATAGCTCTGACACAGTATTTGATATAGATATTGATTTCAATCATAATGAGTCTCTACATTCGACAGAGTTTCTTAACTCAATAAAAATGTCTGGTATTCCACATCATAAGTTAGCTTTGAAGGTTGGGGCTATAGTGATGTGTTTGCGGAACATTGATCAAAGAGGAGGTTTATGTAATGGTACGAGGTTACAGATTTTAAGGATGGGAACACTTAGCATCGAGGCAAAAATCATATCAGGTGGTAAAGTTGGTGAGGTTGTAGCTGTTCCTAGAATGAATATACAACCATCTGATAAAAAATGCCTTTCCAGTTAAATAGAAGACAATTTCCTGTATCGGTATGTTTTGCAATGACTATAAACAAGAGCCAAGGACAGACTTTATCAAAAGTCAGACTATATTTAGAACGTCCGGTTTTTTCTCATGGTCAATTGTATGTCGCTGTTTCAAGGGTCAAAAGCAAAAAGGGACTTAAAGTATTATGTTGCGACGAAGAAGGGAATTATTGCAATTACACAACTAATGTTGTGTATAAAGAAGTTTTACACCGTCTTTAGCACAGATTCTGATCATTTTTTGTTTGCAATTTATATGTTTTAGACTTCATATTTTTTGGATCTATGATTTTGTGATAAAGGAATATCATTATTCTCATTAAATTTTACGATTTTATTCATATGTTTTTTGTTTTGCAATTTAATATTATCATTTTTATATAAATATTAATATTTAATTTGATATATAAAACTATTTATTGTGAAATTTTATTATAAACAAATTATTAAGGCCACCGGTCCAACGGACGGGCCTTGAGGCTAGTTTACATATATTCTATCTTATTAGCCTATGCATTTATCTTTCAAACTAATCACTCACCAGATTAAACATTTATCTATATCCTAAGCAACACAGCAAGAGTTTGTCTACTTGATTCATTAATTCTTATATATGGAGTAGGTCTGAAGTTGTATTTGTGTTTGGATACGTAAAGATGGACTATCCAAGTTAATGGGAATCCTCAAAACTTCCTTTAAAGAAATTTTCATCTTATTTGGCTTCCACTTATTTTTGTTAAATTCTAAACCCTTTAGGTTTCGTTAAAAAATTTGTCGATTTACTTGAGCACTTTTAAAGACGTATAATTTGTTATTCTTACTTGAAAATTTAGGTTTTTATTCGTGACTTTTAGATTATATTTTGAAGATGAATTGAATTTGGTTTTTTTGGTTTAAATTGAAATCAAACCGAATTCTAATTTGGTTTATGGTTTGGTTTTATCAGTACTATAATTGGTTTAGTTTGGTTTTGGTTTTAACTTTAAAAAATTTCTAAACCGATTAACCCGAACCAAACAACCCACGAACCGGAAAATCGAACCGATGAACACCCCTAGTTGGTGTGACATCAATCACAAAATTAAATGTTTGGTTACATTTATGGGTTTTTTAATATGGGCTTGATGCCTTCTGACACCTCATATTTTTAAAGCTAAGAGCACTAGGAGTCATCACTCAAAGTGACTCCTATTTGGGGTGCCACGTCAGCGAAACCCACTCACTCACTCACATGAAAAAATCAGGGGAGTCATCACTCCAAGTGACTCCCTTTTGTGGGTCTCACTTTTTTTTATTTCTCACATTTTCAAATTAAATTAATTCATTTCATAAATAAAAATAAATATTACAATCCTAAAAAAAATAGAAAAATACAACTTCGAATACAAAAAAAACGAAAAAATACGAAAAAATTACGAAAAAAGACCTTCATTCGGAACGGGTTCTTTTGATTTTTTTGCGGGGTTTTTCTTTCGGCTTTTTTTTTGTTGGTTCGGTTTCGGATGGTGGAATTGAGCTTATAGATTGGAGTGATAGGCGTCTTTGGGTGGTATAGGCTTGATATTCTTCTTGTTGCTTTTGTATAAAAGCTTGATCTTCGGGAGTCATCGGACCGTGGGTAGGAAATCCGGGGAATTGTGAATTGGACGTAGTTCCGTCACCGGCACCCATGTTGGATTGAAGGAGGTGGGTGAATCCGAACCAATTTTCGCCGGCCATTGTGTTTGTGTTTGTGAATGAGAGAATGATAAAGGAGAGAAAGATTTGTGTGTGTAAAAAATGATATAGGAAATGTAGTATATACAGAGATTAAAATTGATTTTTTTTTAAATAATCTAGCCGTTGGGCATTTAATTAAATTTTTTTTTAAATAAACTAGCCGTTGGGGCATTAAAAACAAAAAAAAAAACATTTTTTTTCAAAAATAACGGCTAGTAGCCGTTTGTTTTAAAAATTTTTCAAAAAAAATATTTTTTTTTAAAACCACCACTCGCGTCGAGCGGTTTGACTCACGGCAAGACCCAACGCCATGGGTTTTTGATGTTTGGGGAGCAATCACGCCACTCGCGCCGTGGGTTTGGCACCCCACGGCGCCAAGACTCCGAGTGCTCTAACTTTGATAGGTTTTGAGTTTGTAATAGGTCCCACCACTATCCTCACTCTAAAAATTTATTTTTATTTATGAAAAATGATAGAGGGGCGGACTTAATTCGAATGCTTAAAAAAAGTATAATCGTGACGTAATGAAAAACTCAGATGGAGAAAAAGAAAATATGAAATAGTGGGGCCCTTACATTTCACCAATCACAACATGACACGTATGCTTAAGTCTGTTTTTAGACTTTCCTATTAGGTCCATATATGAAAACTCTTTATTTATTAGTTTCTTAAAAGGTCCATATAGCAAAAGTCATCCTTGTGCTGTGTCGAAAAATAGAATTATATAATTCGTTAGTTTTTTGGACACCAGCCATCCATCCGTTAGTGAACGGTGCATTATGCATCTCTATGGACGGATGGTGCAAATGGTTCTCTCGTTAAGAACTAACAAGGTCCAAAAGAGAGGGTATTTTTTTTTTTTCTTTTTCCATGGATGCATGACGAAAGTTATCATTATAAAAAAAAATTTCGTAAAGTGTTTTAATCTAAAAAACTAACTTTTTCGAAAAAAATTCATATTTCTTTTTAAACTTTATTTTCAAGAATAATTTTTTTTCGAAACAATTTATTAATTTTTTTTTTAAAGTTGCTTCGAAAAAAATTATTTTTTTTTTTAAATAACTTGTTTCGAAAAAAAAAAAATTTCAAATTTTTTTTTTATTTTTTTGACAAAGATTAAACTTTTTTAAACAAATTATTTTAAAATTTTATTGTTTTCGAAATAATTTTTTTTAAAAAAATTAAACTTTTTTTTCTCGAAAAAGATGTTTTTTATTTTTTTCGAAAAAGATTAAACTTTTTTTTTCGAAACAAGTTACTTTAAAAAAAGTTTAATTTTTTTTAGAAACAAACATTTTTAAAAAAAAATAATTTTTTTTTCGAAACAAACCTTTTAAATTTTTTTTCGAAATGATTAAACTTTTTTTTTTTAAAATGATCTTTTTTCAAAATAAGCTATTTTAAAAAAATATATATTTTTCTCGAAAGAAACTTCTTAAAAAAAGTTAAACTTTTTTTTTAAGAATAACTTGTTTCGAAAAAAAATATTTTCGAAGAACAAATTTAAAAAGAAATATGATTTTTTTTTAGAAATAATTATTTTTTAGATAAAAACACTTTTAGATTTTTTTTAAATGATAAGGTTTACTATGAATATCATATCTTTTAGATCTTGTTAATTGTTAACTAGAAAAAAAATATTAACAAATGATATAATTTGATTTTTCGACATAGTATATAAATGATTTTCACTTCACTTGTTAAGAATACTTCCGCTATTTGTTACTTTAAACTCATTCATTCTCTGATGAGATAAGAAAACAGTTAAATATGACAATGGATAGAATGAACTTGTAGACTCGTGCATTCTTGTTTCAAAGAGTTTATAAGATTGGGTATTTAAAATTGCGCCTTTAAAATTTTGCATAATGGCTATAAGTTTTATTTAAACTAAAGAAATCTATTTTTATGTTTATTACATCATCAAATAATACTTTTTAATTGAATTAGCCAATAGTAAAGTTTCATTTAGTCAAAAATCGGTCACCATAAACCTTATTTTAATAATATTAATAGATAATAGATTCCTCTGAACTTACAGAAATTGACCATTTCAGCCCCTCATGCGTCATGCCTTAACATCCTGCTAAATACATAACAAGTTTCTTAAAAGACATAATAAGTCCTTCTAGTTTTGTTCCACGCTTCAGTTGTACTTTAAGTCTAACTTATCAACCAAAGCCAGGTCAGTTTTTTATATATACATATGCTCATGGTGACGTTTTTGAGCAAGAATATTATATTAGAAGTCACTTAACTTATTAAACTTGTCTTTTAGACATATAACCCAATTCCTTCTTCCAACGTTCAGCCCAAATTGTTTTTATTTTCTTCTTTTATTGCTCAAAAAGCAGCCCAACATAAAAGAGCTAAAGGCTTGCTTGGCACCCATACAACATATTCTTTATTCATTTACGCTCTGTTCTCAAGTTATTTTTTAAAGAAATGAAAGGGGATGGGATGGGAAGGGCAAAGTAGAGGATGGCATTGTAAAGAAAGGGATCATTACAATTTGTATTCTTGAGTTTTATTTCTTGATAGAAAGGAAAAGGTATAAAAAATAATAAATTTACTAATATATCCTCAAAACTATATGGTATTGATCTGAAAGAGTACCAGTATGATTAAAGATTACTTGTATGATTAAACCCATATTGTCGGTAATTAAAGCAATTTGTAAATACATTCCCATGACTAGTCAATGAATGTTTCACGCTATTGAGGATGCGCAGGGCTTATTAATGAATAATTTGTAAATACATTCTCACTTGGGTTTTGATATAAAATACATAAAAAAAGGTTGGATCATTCCATATACCAATAAAAATAGTTTGAAAAGATATTGTGGTCACACACATCAGTAATGAACTTCGCATGTTCACATGTTTGAAAGAAAAACAAAGAATTAATGGTTTGTAATGAAACAATGTTGTAAACATACTCATCATCACGTATACATAAACTTACGTGATTAATAAAAGCTGCTGTAAAGGAGATCTCGTGAGAATAATTGTTGCAAAAGGTTGAAACCCTAGTTCCAATTTATAGAATATCATGAACAAAGAGGATATAAATGTAATTTTATACCAGCTCAATCCTCCCAAAATTGGGCGAAACAGATATACACATAAAAGCATGTACCTTTCCTTCCTTCCACCTTCCCATTCTCTACCCTCCCTTCTATAAAAAAACTTAAGAACACTATTTTTTTTAATTTCCCTTTCCATACTCTTCCATTCTTTTAAAAAAAATCTTGAGAACAGAGTATTAGGGAAACTTTCATTTGTTAAGATACTTCCGCTATTTCCTTATTTTTAACTCATTCATACAGTGTCAGTACGTGAGTTATGTTGTCATGCTTAGAAAAATAATGTAGTAATTTATGAAATGTTTTACTTACTTGCATTGGTAATACATAATAATGGTCTTGCTTCATAAATTCTTTCTATTAAAACTCATAATTGATCAATTTCATGCATTGGGAATTTTAGTTTCCCTACATTGAGGGCTCTAGTTTGGTTTGCTTTGCAAGTAATTTGTCATCGATGTAAAAGTATACAAGTTTTTCATATTATCTACTTGGGATATCAGATCGAACGATTGGCAACTTCCGCCATGGTCTGATATAATGAGCAATTGTTGTCAATTCAGAGAACTAGTTCATCATATTCGATACCACGGTTTTGGCCGAATAAGCTCACCTAAATGGTGTTGGGATATGCGATCGTTTAGCCATCGGAAATACGTGAGCCTATCGGGGGCACACACGAATACACGAAGAGTACGTTTATTATGTATTTAATATATATACGTGTTATATATTTATTAAATATTTAATATGTTTCACGATATTTATTTAACGAGTTATTAGTTTAACCGTTAGACGTTACAAACTAACAAATATTCGTTGAATAAAAGGAGAAGGACTTAAGTGTCGATTTTGGAAAAATAGTGGAGTAAAATACAAGAACTTGTTGGAAAAGTTTTCTTCATTATATAAACACCCATCAGTGCTTTTCTTTTCCATCCGAACAAAACACGGAAACTTAAAAATCGTTTTTTTTATTTTTTGGTTTCCTCTCCGTAAAACCCTACGTCAAAAAAAAAGCATAAGCCTTAAACAGTTTTCTGTTGTTCTTAGGATGACATGAATCTGTTTGTAATCAGTAACAACAAAAGAACCTCCAGTCCACTGGTAAGTCTCTTGCGTTGTGAAGGTACTGACCCATGTTCGATCTTGGCTGTTGTCAGTTTAATCTTTTTATTTGTGGGCTGTTATGGAATCACCCAACAAGTAAATCGATTTGCAAAGCTTTTATCAAAGGACCCTATCAGTCTAGTGGTAGGGCTGTCTGTTTGTGACGCAGCTGGCCCAGGTTTGAATCCTGTGGTTGTCAGTTTTTGTGGGTTTATTTTTTGATAGTTTTAGATTCGATTTGAACGTATACCAATACCACTTGGTATTTGGATCGGATCTAGAACAATCAATAAACACTAGTTGTTTTAGTAATCGTGAATCAACCACTAGTATCGTAGCGTGCTCGTATGACGTGTAGTGTGAGCAAAAGATGGAGACGGTAATTTAACCGTTAAAGTTCAAGATCCAAGATCGAGACCCGTTTAATTGATTTTATCGATTAAACAAAAGGTTAGTATTTATTGTTTTATTTATGTGTTAATTATAAATATCAAACTAGATCCATTCCGCTGCGCACTCGTAGTTAAATGGTTAACTAGTTGTAAAATCTCAACAGTGACATCACGAGTCAAATCGTTTGGTGTTTATGGGTTACACATAGAATAAACACGCTAGATCCGCTTAAATACTCGCTTTATTTTATTTTCTATGGCAATAACATGCATTCTTGCCATACATTTTAATCTTGATCTAGATCTAATAAAATTGGGTAGGTTTATTAAATTGGTTAATAAACAAAATTTTATTATCCGTCAAAGACTTTAGCAATCACGTTTGTGATGCATGCTGTCACCAAGTACCTAGCACCTTGGCGAGGGTCTTTGATCCTCAAATTGGGGAAGACTCACTTGAGATCTTGGATCTTATATGATTTACTGCTTTCATATAGAGTCTGTCTTCTGCTTCTACTCCTTCTTGTCTGTTTTTATGTGCTTATTTGTTTTCCATTATGAATTGCAAAACGTAATAATTCAAGATTCTAGGAATCATAAAAACGGATCTCTACTTATATCGAAACTAGCTTTAAAAGTATGTCATATTAATACACTTTTTCCTTGCGAATCGGCTACGTGTTATTTGTTAAAAATCGTTTTTTGGAACAAATATTAATATGGACATAAGATCTATGAAACTTGTTTTTATTATAATCTAATTATTTTGCGAAATCATATTGTCACTCGAGTTGGGCTTAAATACCGTAATGATGGCTTATAAACTATCTTCTCAACGACGTGATTTGCAAAATTAATTGGTTTATAATACTTAAAAACATCATGTTTTTGTGATTTACTAATGGTGGACTTGCTATTGCACTACGTGCTCAGTCAAGCTATCTAGGGTTTAAACGATCTTTAATCTTTTCCCGTGTCATGTACATGTTTCGGCATCTATATGATAATTATCCCAAGCACTTGCGCCCTCGGGCGCATGAATAGTAGGATATAGGGTTTGATCCTTCTTTAATCTTTTCCCGCGGTAAACACGCCTAAATCAAAGTTAACAAAAGGTTTTTCTTAACTTGTGCTAAAAGATGATTGCATGCATCTTTTACACGCTTTTGACATTTGTTTTCTAAAACTTATGTGATACCTATTTGAATTTTTAAGTCTATGCCATCCAATTTAATAGCACTTGTAGTCTTTTTTCGTCATTTGGTCAGACCTAGGGCGAATCATGCACCCAAGGCGATTTTTGTCACTGATCAGACCTTTGCCAATTATTGCATGCTTTAAATTGGTACGACTTAAGTCGAGTTCCCGGTCAGATTCGGAACCCGAGGCATAAGATGAGATGAAACATACTCATCACTTTATTACGTGTAGAACAAGTTTGCTTGAGATGTTCAATGGTACTCGAAAGAGATGAGAGAACGTCCCATCCAAACACTCTACAACAATAAACTTCATGAATCGTCTCATAATTCTAAGAGTTGCACTTGTAATGCAATTAACGCTCGACGCTTACCTCTTGCCCTACTTGCTATTAGACGGTCGGACCTCTAATATTGAGTGGGAGTGCAAGTAGGATCTTAGTCTTATTAGTAATTAATTGGGTAGTTAATTCTATTAAGAATTCAATTATCGAAATTACTAAATTGAACTTTCTAATGTTCCGATTAATTGTGTTATTGCAACATAATTCGTAAACTAAAGTTTTTTTCTTATAGAAAACAAACATTGTCTCTTTTCCTGGTAAGAAAAGCGAGACTTACTCCTATCTCTTCTCATTAGTTGACAAAAATAAGACAGGACCATAATTTAATCGTTATCGATTGCATTTAAACTCACTTTTAATATTTCATTATCCTAATCCGGTTCTGAAATCATTGAAAGATAACATATTTTGTGTACCTAATGTCTATAGCTACCAAAATAAATGACATCCTGCACTTGTCACGATGTATGAGTTTAAACCGTAAAGAGTAAAGAATTTACTAGCACTTCGCTAGGTATCTTTCTTGGACTCTTGATTATTCCTTAAAGTGCTAAATACCCTTGTGGCTTTGTAGACGATAAAGGAGGAATTGCATGCTAAATAGTCAAGTTAATTGAAAGCATGAACGGCTAGTCCCTCATCCACACAAGTATAATTTCATATACTTTGTTCAAATACCTAAGTAAATGTATACTTGTAGGAATTTTTCAAAGATAAGGAAGTCAATAAATTGCTATTTACTTTTTACTGGTGATGTAACATCTCTTATGTTGACAAATCCAGTGGGAGCGTTGCAGTTTATTACTGAAATAATATCCATGTAATATTGTCAATTTCAGTGGGAGCTACAAGATTTATTTTCTTGCTTAGTCATCCATATTATTTCGAACTTGCTTTGAAATAATTTATCACTTCAAAATATGAACAACCATTGCTTCAAGGGAATTGCATTTTATTTTATAAGATAACACGCTGCCTTTCTGATGTCGCCTTCTGAAACGTTATCTATAGAATAATAATCCATAATTTCTTGTCTAAAGTTATGGTTCTAAATCTACTTATAATATCAATGACATTATCATATTGTTTACACAATCAACCACATGTTGTATTGCTTGTCTACATGATATGATGTTGTGCCTTACACAAGTGGGAGAAATTTCAAAGTGTGTGCAAGGAACAACATATTATTAGTTTCATTTACCCAAAAGGTAAGAAAGCTAATAATTATACTAGGACTTGAACATACAAGATGTTTGTTGTCCTACTACATTCAGTGTCATGATATAGTGGAAAGCTACTTCGGTAATTTACTACATGTTATAGTAAATACAATTATGGTTAAGATATAATAATCATAATTTTGAAGTATAAAATTAACTTGAAATTACTATTGAACTCAAGAGTTTGCGTTCATGATTGCTTTAGTTAGTATAATTATGTTTTTCCTTGATAACACATAATTATAAAGTCCTTGAATTACTCACCGACTTATAACATAAAGTATGTAGTAAAATAGTTATGTCTTCTTGTTAACACATAAACATAAGATCTTTGAATTATTCAAAGACTTATAATGTATACTTGATATGTTCTGTTTTCTTGTAAACGCATGAACATATAATTCTTGAACTGTTATGTCTTCTTGTAAACACATGGTTCTTGTATTATTCAAGAAATATACATTATAGCATGCACCTAGATTTAAAATACTGATATTGTAAGTTGGTACACGATCCGATTGACAAGTATTTAATCCAAAGAGTATTAAGTTATCTATGGAATTCTGATGTAGCCTCACAATTCCAATACTCGTAGAATACCAAAATATTATGGTATGTCTAAAGAGTTGAAACAAACTATATTCATATAGTTTAATTTATAATAGCTTTAATTATTCTACCTCCATGATCTATCAAGGTTAGAAAATTGCGTGTGTCATTGATACACTCAATATAGTTCAAACCTAGAAGGTATTCAGACAACCCATAACTGGAACCCCTAATTTATTAGGGACTTTCGGCTGTTCCACTCAAACCAATCTAATCTTAAAATCTCTTGGGGTTTTTCGATTTTCCTACACTTCCTAGCTTGACGGTTGTAGTGTTGGTGTTCCTCCTAGCTTGACGTAACACAAACCTTTTCGAAGGTTATTGGTTAAAAGTGATGCAAGAATTAGGGTTTATACTACAAACCCTAATTAGGGTTCTTGGGAGAAATCCCAATATGTCTTGATTAAATTCTTTAATTTGTTAATATCTTATGAAGCATACTATTAACAAACTTGAGATAAGAATTTAAAATGTGTTTTTTAGTCTCTCTATTAAGAACAATTTATTGTTGCTTAAATACTTAGTATTTAGAGAATGATCTCTACTTACAAAAGTAAGTGGGAGTTATAAACAATCTTGAAGATTTTCAAGAGCAAATACATTGCCTTCTAAAATCCGCTTGTTGATGTTATATTTTGGTTAAGCATGGAAATGTCAAACCAAAGTAAATGTTACTCTCATTCATAAATCTGTAAAGATACCTCATCACTTGATTGATATTTTAATATCAATGCTGAGGAATATAAGTTAGGAGATCTTTGTAATCTACTAACTACTAATGAATATTATCATATCTTGAATCTGATAAATGTCTTCGAAAAATGAATGATAAGATGCAGTCCTTAAAGGGAAAATCAATCTTTTGAATTTGATTGATGTTTCTCCTAATTATAAACCTATGAGGTTGGATGGAGTTTCTTTTGAAGAATGACTCACAAGGACAAAATGGTATACATAATTAATGCATGGCTAATAGTATGAAGCTTTTAATTATACTCAAGCAATTGACTATGATTAAATGATCCTTCTATGCACGCATTGATTAAATAAAGATAATTGATTGTCATATATGTTTCTATGTAAATGGTATATGTCAATTAAACTTTATAGTTTCCCTTTATGATTACCTTTTAGCAAGGATGGTGTATAATCAAAAGGATTAATGAGTCTATAAAATCTTTATTAAGTATACAAGATAGAATAATCCAAGTATGGATTAAATCATGCATCTAGAAACTAAATCTAGAATTTAATTCAATATGATTTTGGTTATTTTAGATAGTTTGGAGTACACTTGGCAATTAGTGGGAGCACTATGTTTTTCCTTAAAATTCATATGTTGTATAACATATTGAAGACATCATTCCATTTAAGCTAGATGTAATCCTTAAGTTTGGAATGAAAGTTCATTTGAGAATTTATGGAATAAAACAAATGACTTTGGAATAAATGTTTATTGATATAAGCATATGCGGTAATTGAGTCCAACACAATGCAATACATCATTGAAGCAAGTCTTGAATGATATATTTCACTAGACATAATGTTGTAAATGAATGAAAATCTTATGTTTTTAACTAAGGATTCATTATGTATAGATATTATATTGTGTATATGACTTGTTGTCATTTTTGTACAAGAGCAAAGTGAGATGACAAAAACAATATCTAATTGAGAGTATTTAGATTATTGTTAAAACAAATGTTTACGAATTATAAAGCACAGTGATGTACACTGATGCTAGAGGATAACCAATCTAGTAAAGTGAGATGTTATCATTTATGATAAATCTGCTAAACTAGATGTGCTCACAATGAGCATTGTTGCATTACACATTAAGGAATAAGAATACTTTACATTTTAAGAAACTGTAAAGATGACTGTCAGTATATCGTTGATGTTAAATACCTTATACAAGGATTGACGATATCCCCTACTATGAAACTTGCAATAGTATGAGCATGTAAGAAAAGACACTCATCTTGTTTTTTTAAATCTTTCACAATTTGTGAAATTTGAAACAAGTATTCGGTAAGTTTACTTAGATGACTATTTAGCATTCTTGTAAAGAAAAGTTGAGAATGTTGGAAACATTTGACTTAACTTGCTAAATTAGTTTCATGCAATCTATTTTAGTATTTGGATAATTGGGATTGTAAGACAGTTATTATTTTCTGATGAATAAAGATACTTGATATTTGCATTCATTCATATAGTTATTGTTGTCCTATATTTGTATGTTTAATCCTTGAATATTTGATTATTCTAAATATGTCCACTGTCGGTTAGCAATATGGGAATATTGTCTACATTAAGACAAATGTGAGTGTTGGTTATATTCTTTGAATATATGGACGGTTCCCGCCAAACTCATGTGTTATTCATAAGGGATGCATATTGGACACCCCGAACTTTCGAATTGTTACTTTTGGATCCTTGTCATGAGTAAGATTTCGAAAATGGTGATTAAGTCATCCTTAGACTTGAGATGCAAACAAGTTTGTGCATGTGTGAATATCACTTCTTGATTATATGTTAAACGCTATCTCGCAAGCGATAGTTATAAAGGCTATAATTGGAAGTGTTGTGAAGCAGCGATCCACAAACACTTGTAGTCAATATAGAATTTGTTCCTCCACTTGATATAGTGCAGATTAGTACCACTGGGCCCTCTCCAGAATTAATCAGATAATTGTGTGGCCGCACCCAAAGAGTAAATCAAGATGATACTTGTTTACATTTGGTATGTCTGAATTAACTTCTATAACGAGAAACTAAAAGTTAAACTATATGGAATGAGTTAGGATCCATATCCATGGTTTAACGGTACTAGTAACAAAGGGATGATTATTAGCAAGTCACATAATCGTATACCATTAATACTTTTGAGATATTCTTCTTGAAACTATACCTCAGTCATTTCCGGTTATAATAAAGTATTGCTAGATATTTTATTATGGACACTGTATGTCTAAACTCTCACAAGTGGGAGTTGTTGGGATATGCGATCGTTTAGCCATCGGAAATACGTGAGCCTATCAGGGGCACACACGAATACACGAAGAGTACGTTTATTATGTATTTAATATATATACGTGTTATATATTTATTAAATATTTAATATGTTTCATGATATTTATTTAACGAGTTATTAGTTTAACCGTTATACGTTACAAACTAACAAATATTCGTTGAATAAAAAAAGAAGGACTTAAGTGTCGATTTTGGAAAAATAGTGGAGTAAAATACAAGAACTTGTTGGAAAAGTTTTCTTCATTATATAAACACCCATCAGTGCTTTTCTTTTCCATCCGAACAAAACACGGAAACTTAAAAATCGTTTTTTTTATTTTTTGGTTTCCTCTCCGTAAAACCCTACGTCAAAAAAAAAGCATAAGCCTTAAACAGTATTCTGTTGTTCTTAGGATGACATGAATCTGTTTGTAATCAGTAACAACAAAAGAACCTCCAGTCCACTGGTAAGTCTCTTGCGTTGTGAAGGTACTGACCCATGTTCGATCTTGGCTGTTGTCAGTTTAATCTTTTTATTTGTGGGCTGTTATGGAATCACCCAACAAGTAAATCGATTTGCAAAGCTTTTATCAAAGGACCCTATCAGTCTAGTGGTAGGGCTGTCTGTTTGTGACGCAGCTGGCCCAGGTTTGAATCCTGTGGTTGTCAGTTTTTGTGGGTTTATTTTTTGATAGTTTTAGATTCGATTTGAACGTATACCAATACCACTTGGTATTTGGATCGGATCTAGAACAATCAATAAACACTAGTTGTTTTAGTAATCGTGAATCAACCACTAGTATCGTAGCGTGCTCGTATGACGTGTAGTGTGAGCAAAAGATGGAGACGGTAATTTAACCGTTAAAGTTCAAGATCCAAGATCGAGACCCGTTTAATTGATTTTATCGATTAAACAAAAGGTTAGTATTTATTGTTTTATTTATGTGTTAATTATAAATATCAAACTAGATCCATTCCGCTGCGCACTCGTAGTTAAATGGTTAACTAGTTGTAAAATCTCAACAGTGACATCACGAGTCAAATCGTTTGGTGTTTATGGGTTACACATAGAATAAACACGCTAGATCCGCTTAAATACTCGCTTTATTTTATTTTCTATGGCAATAACATGCATTCTTGCCATACATTTTAATCTTGATCTAGATCTAATAAAATTGGGTAGGTTTATTAAATTGGTTAATAAACAAAATTTTATTATCCGTCAAAGACTTTAGCAATCACGTTTGTGATGCATGCTGTCACCAAGTACCTAGCACCTTGGCGAGGGTCTTTGATCCTCAAATTGGGGAAGACTCACTTGAGATCTTGGATCTTATATGATTTACTGCTTTCATATAGAGTCTGTCTTCTGCTTCTACTCCTTCTTGTCTGTTTTTATGTGCTTATTTGTTTTCCATTATGAATTGCAAAACGTAATAATTCAAGATTCTAGGAATCATAAAAACGGATCTCTACTTATATCGAAACTAGCTTTAAAAGTATGTCATATTAATACACTTTTTCCTTGCGAATCGGCTACGTGTTATTTGTTAAAAATCGTTTTTTGGAACAAATATTAATATGGACATAAGATCTATGAAACTTGTTTTTATTATAATCTAATTATTTTGCGAAATCATATTGTCACTCGAGTTGGGCTTAAATACCGTAATGATGGCTTATAAACTATCTTCTCAACGACGTGATTTGCAAAATTAATTGGTTTATAATACTTAAAAACATCATGTTTTTGTGATTTACTAATGGTGGACTTGCTATTGCACTACGTGCTCAGTCAAGCTATCTAGGGTTTGAACGATCTTTAATCTTTTCCCGTGTCATGTACATGTTTCGGCATCTATATGATAATTATCCCAAGCACTTGCGCCCTCGGGCGCATGAATAGTAGGATATAGGGTTTGATCCTTCTTTAATCTTTTCCCGCGGTAAACACGCCTAAATCAAAGTTAACAAAAGGTTTTTCTTAACTTGTGCTAAAAGATGATTGCATGCATCTTTTACACGCTTTTGACATTTGTTTTCTAAAACTTATGTGATACCTATTTGAATTTTTAAGTCTATGCCATCCAATTTAATAGCACTTGTAGTCTTTTTTCGTCATTTGGTCAGACCTAGGGCGAATCATGCACCCAAGGCGATTTTTGTCACTGATCAGACCTTTGCCAATTATTGCATGCTTTAAATTGGTACGACTTAAGTCGAGTTCCCGGTCAGATTCGGAACCCGAGGCATAAGATGAGATGAAACATACTCATCACTTTATTACGTGTAGAACAAGTTTGCTTGAGATGTTCAATGGTACTCGAAAGAGATGAGAGAACGTCCCATCCAAACACTCTACAACAATAAACTTCATGAATCGTCTCATAATTCTAAGAGTTGCACTTGTAATGCAATTAACGCTCGACGCTTACCTCTTGCCCTACTTGCTATTAGACGGTCGGACCTCTAATATTGAGTGGGAGTGCAAGTAGGATCTTAGTCTTATTAGTAATTAATTGGGTAGTTAATTCTATTAAGAATTCAATTATCGAAATTACTAAATTGAACTTTCTAATGTTCCGATTAATTGTGTTATTGCAACATAATTCGTAAACTAAAGTTTTTTTCTTATAGAAAACAAACATTGTCTCTTTTCCTGGTAAGAAAAGCGAGACTTACTCCTATCTCTTCTCATTAGTTGACAAAAATAAGACAAGACCATAATTTAATCGTTATCGATTGCATTTAAACTCACTTTTAATATTTCATTATCCTAATCCGGTTCTGAAATCATTGAAAGATAACATATTTTGTGTACCTAATGTCTATAGCTACCAAAATAAATGACATCCTGCACTTGTCACGATGTATGAGTTTAAACCGTAAAGAGTAAAGAATTTACTAGCACTTCGCTAGGTATCTTTCTTGGACTCTTGATTATTCCTTAAAGTGCTAAATACCCTTGTGGCTTTGTAGACGATAAAGGAGGAATTGCATGCTAAATAGTCAAGTTAATTGAAAGCATGAACGGCTAGTCCCTCATCCACACAAGTATAATTTCATATACTTTGTTCAAATACCTAAGTAAATGTATACTTGTAGGAATTTTTCAAAGATAAGGAAGTCAATAAATTGCTATTTACTTTTTACTGGTGATGTAACATCTCTTATGTTGACAAATCCAGTGGGAGCGTTGCAGTTTATTACTGAAATAATATCCATGTAATATTGTCAATTTCAGTGGGAGCTACAAGATTTATTTTCTTGCTTAGTCATCCATATTATTTCGAACTTGCTTTGAAATAATTTATCACTTCAAAATATGAACAACCATTGCTTCAAGGGAATTGCATTTTATTTTATAAGATAACACGCTGCCTTTCTGATGTCGCCTTCTGAAACGTTATCTATAGAATAATAATCCATAATTTCTTGTCTAAAGTTATGGTTCTAAATCTACTTATAATATCAATGACATTATCATATTGTTTACACAATCAACCACATGTTGTATTGCTTGTCTACATGATATGATGTTGTGCCTTACACAAGTGGGAGAAATTTCAAAGTGTGTGCAAGGAACAACATATTATTAGTTTCATTTACCCAAAAGGTAAGAAAGCTAATAATTATACTAGGACTTGAACATACAAGATGTTTGTTGTCCTACTACATTCAGTGTCATGATATAGTGGAAAGCTACTTCGGTAATTTACTACATGTTATAGTAAATACAATTATGGTTAAGATATAATAATCATAATTTTGAAGTATAAAATTAACTTGAAATTACTATTGAACTCAAGAGTTTGCGTTCATGATTGCTTTAGTTAGTATAATTATGTTTTTCCTTGATAACACATAATTATAAAGTCCTTGAATTACTCACCGACTTATAACATAAAGTATGTAGTAAAATAGTTATGTCTTCTTGTTAACACATAAACATAAGATCTTTGAATTATTCAAAGACTTATAATGTATACTTGATATGTTCTGTTTTCTTGTAAACGCATGAACATATAATTCTTGAACTGTTATGTCTTCTTGTAAACACATGGTTCTTGTATTATTCAAGAAATATACATTATAGCATGCACCTAGATTTAAAATACTGATATTGTAAGTTGGTACACGATCCGATTGACAAGTATTTAATCCAAAGAGTATTAAGTTATCTATGGAATTCTGATGTAGCCTCACAATTCCAATACTCGTAGAATACCAAAATATTATGGTATGTCTAAAGAGTTGAAACAAACTATATTCATATAGTTTAATTTATAATAGCTTTAATTATTCTACCTCCATGATCTATCAAGGTTAGAAAATTGCGTGTGTCATTGATACACTCAATATAGTTCAAACCTAGAAGGTATTCAGACAACCCATAACTGGAACCCCTAATTTATTAGGGACTTTCGGCTGTTCCACTCAAACCAATCTAATCTTAAAATCTCTTGGGGTTTTTCGATTTTCCTACACTTCCTAGCTTGACGGTTGTAGTGTTGGTGTTCCTCCTAGCTTGACGTAACACAAACCTTTTCGAAGGTTATTGGTTAAAAGTGATGCAAGAATTAGGGTTTATACTACAAACCCTAATTAGGGTTCTTGGGAGAAATCCCAATATGTCTTGATTAAATTCTTTAATTTGTTAATATCTTATGAAGCATACTATTAACAAACTTGAGATAAGAATTTAAAATGTGTTTTTTAGTCTCTCTATTAAGAACAATTTATTGTTGCTTAAATACTTAGTATTTAGAGAATGATCTCTACTTACAAAAGTAAGTGGGAGTTATAAACAATCTTGAAGATTTTCAAGAGCAAATACATTGCCTTCTAAAATCCGCTTGTTGATGTTATATTTTGGTTAAGCATGGAAATGTCAAACCAAAGTAAATGTTACTCTCATTCATAAATCTGTAAAGATACCTCATCACTTGATTGATATTTTAATATCAATGCTGAGGAATATAAGTTAGGAGATCTTTGTAATCTACTAACTACTAATGAATATTATCATATCTTGAATCTGATAAATGTCTTCGAAAAATGAATGATAAGATGCAGTCCTTAAAGGGAAAATCAATCTTTTGAATTTGATTGATGTTTCTCCTAATTATAAACCTATGAGGTTGGATGGAGTTTCTTTTGAAGAATGACTCACAAGGACAAAATGGTATACATAATTAATGCATGGCTAATAGTATGAAGCTTTTAATTATACTCAAGCAATTGACTATGATTAAATGATCCTTCTATGCACGCATTGATTAAATAAAGATAATTGATTGTCATATATGTTTCTATGTAAATGGTATATGTCAATTAAACTTTATAGTTTCCCTTTATGATTACCTTTTAGCAAGGATGGTGTATAATCAAAAGGATTAATGAGTCTATAAAATCTTTATTAAGTATACAAGATAGAATAATCCAAGTATGGATTAAATCATGCATCTAGAAACTAAATCTAGAATTTAATTCAATATGATTTTGGTTATTTTAGATAGTTTGGAGTACACTTGGCATTGAGTGGGAGCACTATGTTTTTCCTTAAAATTCATATGTTGTATAACATATTGAAGACATCATTCCATTTAAGCTAGATGTAATCCTTAAGTTTGGAATGAAAGTTCATTTGAGAATTTATGGAATAAAACAAATGACTTTGGAATAAATGTTTATTGATATAAGCATATGCGGTAATTGAGTCCAACACAATGCAATACATCATTGAAGCAAGTCTTGAATGATATATTTCACTAGACATAATGTTGTAAATGAATGAAAATCTTATGTTTTTAACTAAGGATTCATTATGTATAGATATTATATTGTGTATATGACTTGTTGTCATTTTTGTACAAGAGCAAAGTGAGATGACAAAAACAATATCTAATTGAGAGTATTTAGATTATTGTTAAAACAAATGTTTACGAATTATAAAGCACAGTGATGTACACTGATGCTAGAGGATAACCAATCTAGTAAAGTGAGATGTTATCATTTATGATAAATCTGCTAAACTAGATGTGCTCACAATGAGCATTGTTGCATTACACATTAAGGAATAAGAATACTTTACATTTTAAGAAACTGTAAAGATGACTGTCAGTATATCGTTGATGTTAAATACCTTATACAAGGATTGACGATATCCCCTACTATGAAACTTGCAATAGTATGAGCATGTAAGAAAAGACACTCATCTTGTTTTTTTAAATCTTTCACAATTTGTGAAATTTGAAACAAGTATTCGGTAAGTTTACTTAGATGACTATTTAGCATTCTTGTAAAGAAAAGTTGAGAATGTTGGAAACATTTGACTTAACTTGCTAAATTAGTTTCATGCAATCTATTTTAGTATTTGGATAATTGGGATTGTAAGACAGTTATTATTTTCTGATGAATAAAGATACTTGATATTTGCATTCATTCATATAGTTATTGTTGTCCTATATTTGTATGTTTAATCCTTGAATATTTGATTATTCTAAATATGTCCACTGTCGGTTAGCAATATGGGAATATTGTCTACATTAAGACAAATGTGAGTGTTGGTTATATTCTTTGAATATATGGACGGTTCCCGCCAAACTCATGTGTTATTCATAAGGGATGCATATTGGACACCCCGAACTTTCGAATTGTTACTTTTGGATCCTTGTCATGAGTAAGATTTCGAAAATGGTGATTAAGTCATCCTTAGACTTGAGATGCAAACAAGTTTGTGCATGTGTGAATATCACTTCTTGATTATATGTTAAACGCTATCTCGCAAGCGATAGTTATAAAGGCTATAATTGGAAGTGTTGTGAAGCAGCGATCCACAAACACTTGTAGTCAATATAGAATTTGTTCCTCCACTTGATATAGTGCAGATTAGTACCACTGGGCCCTCTCCAGAATTAATCAGATAATTGTGTGGCCGCACCCAAAGAGTAAATCAAGATGATACTTGTTTACATTTGGTATGTCTGAATTAACTTCTATAACGAGAAACTAAAAGTTAAACTATATGGAATGAGTTAGGATCCATATCCATGGTTTAACGGTACTAGTAACAAAGGGATGATTATTAGCAAGTCACATAATCGTATACCATTAATACTTTTGAGATATTCTTCTTGAAACTATACCTCAGTCATTTCCGGTTATAATAAAGTATTGCTAGATATTTTATTATGGACACTGTATGTCTAAACTCTCACAAGTGGGAGTTGTTGGGATATGCGATCGTTTAGCCATCGGAAATACGTGAGCCTATCAGGGGCACACACGAATACACGAAGAGTACGTTTATTATGTATTTAATATATATACGTGTTATATATTTATTAAATATTTAATATGTTTCATGATATTTATTTAACGAGTTATTAGTTTAACCGTTATACGTTACAAACTAACAAATATTCGTTGAATAAAAAAAGAAGGACTTAAGTGTCGATTTTGGAAAAATAGTGGAGTAAAATACAAGAACTTGTTGGAAAAGTTTTCTTCATTATATAAACACCCATCAGTGCTTTTCTTTTCCATCCGAACAAAACACGGAAACTTAAAAATCGTTTTTTTTATTTTTTGGTTTCCTCTCCGTAAAACCCTACGTCAAAAAAAAAGCATAAGCCTTAAACAGTTTTCTGTTGTTCTTAGGATGACATGAATCTGTTTGTAATCAGTAACAACAAAAGAACCTCCAGTCCACTGGTAAGTCTCTTGCGTTGTGAAGGTACTGACCCATGTTCGATCTTGGCTGTTGTCAGTTTAATCTTTTTATTTGTGGGCTGTTATGGAATCACCCAACAAGTAAATCGATTTGCAAAGCTTTTACCAAAGGACCCTATCAGTCTAGTGGTAGGGCTGTTTGTTTGTGACGCAGCTGGCCCAGGTTTGAATCCTGTGGTTGTCAGTTTTTGTGGGTTTATTTTTTGATAGTTTTAGATTCGATTTGAACGTATACCACTTGGTATTTGGATCGGATCTAGAACAATCAATAAACACTAGTTGTTTTAGTAATCGTGAATCAACCACTAGTATCGTAGCGTGCTCGTATGACGTGTAGTGTGAGCAAAAGATGGAGACGGTAATTTAACCGTTAAAGTTCAAGATCCAAGATCGAGACCCGTTTAATTGATTTTATCGATTAAACAAAAGGTTAATATTTATTGTTTTATTTATGTGTTAATTATAAATATCAAACTAGATTCATTCCGCTGCGCACTCGTAGTTAAATGGTTAACTAGTTGTAAAATCCCAACAAATGGTGAATGACATATATAGCTAGGTATGAACCTAAGAAGAGATTGATCATTAACCAATGACATAAACTCCCAGCTCCACAATAATATACAAATCGTCGTTGCATCTCTAACCACACAATGGAATGTTTCTCTAGCCACATGATCCAAGCCTGGTATATGCCCGGGTTTCGAAGTGTGTTTGTCCTGGTATGACCGGTTTGGTCGTATTTGGCCGGGTGCGACCAGATTTTACCAGGTAGTTTGATAAAGTGAGAGGTGTCCAAGACAAACTTCCACTGTTTTGAACGGACCAGAATCGAGTACCTCATAAACTTTTTTTTGATGATCAGGTCATGTGGTTATATGTTTGCTTCTGATATCCTCGTACAAACAAACCATGCTTTAACCGCACTTACAAACACCCTTAATTTGTATCTGTTCTGGGAATCTTTTTGAGATTGCACTCAAGCTCTCGGACCACATCTACTGTAGGCCTTTTTCCAGTTTTATCAATGCAACACCAAAGAGCTAGATATACAACCAATGTATGATAAGCAATCGATTCAGGTCCGTTTCCAAACCATGACAGTCTTTCATCAATACCTCTGACGTTCCCCGCCATCCGAAGCCACATGTACGTGTCTTTTAAGGAAGGAGGGGCATATTTTGTAGCTAAGGCGCGGAAAAATCACTACTTTAATATTGTTTGTAACGTCCATTTATGAAATCTTATTAGATTGTATGTAACATTATTAGTGAAATTCATTTTCAATTATATGATAAACCATACTTTGGTCCTTTACTGTCATACAAACACAGTTATCAATTTGTATTTGTTTCTGGCATCCTTTCGTGATTAGACTCGTGCTCCCAGACAACACCCAACATTGTTGTCCTTTTCTCGAGTTTATCATTGCAACACCAGAGAGCGGCACAACCAATGTATGATAAGCAATCTGAAGAAGCAATCACAAACACAATCTAAACTGTTTATCCTGTTGTATCAAAATGCATATCCAAACACCCTCTAAATAAATGTCATCAGATCTATAGATGGTTAAATGAAACTGCTTAACTGTTTTGTTCATCTCATTTTGGTTTAAGTAATCTGCCATTGATATTCTTCCAAACCATGCATATTTCTTGCAATCAAGAACCTATTTCCATTTCCATATATATCAATATCGCAGAAAAAATTATACAATACAACTCGTGTTACAAAAAATAAAGTGACATAGCTAATTCAAAGAGCTTATTATGTGAAGTGCTACTAAGACGCATTTACATAATCTTGGCAGCCGGCTCTTATAATTTTTGTTCTCATTCCCATCATATATGTTCAGATGAGATATGGAAAAGGAATTAGTGCTGATGCAAAAGATCAGATGTATGCGAAATAAGATTGGGAGCATAAGGACTGTAGGTCGGTTTGCTCAAAAGAGAGAATTGTTTATAGAGTACAGTAATAAACATGGATGTCCCAAAAAAAAGGATACAACAAGGTTTGATAAGTGGGATGGGGTATGGAGTTCTGTCTTCCGCACTATTCTTAATGTATGCAGCCACTTTTTACCCTGGTGCTCGGCTTGTTGAACCGACAATATAAAGAAGGTTTGATAAGTGGGATGGGGTCTGGAGTGCACTTGTGACAGTCTCCGCCATTGAGCAACTTCAAGTTATGGCTTCAAACCTACAATATAAAGAAGCTGCTGCACAAACTAGAGGTATGTAAGCTGGTTATGAGTCAGTTCCCGTTGAAAAACTTGCACAAACTTGGGAAGGTTTCAAAGTTTTCTACTACTCTCTGTTTGTTGACCACTATCAATAAGAAGGTTTCAAAGTTTTCTACTACTCTCTATTTGTTGACCACTATCAATAAGAAGGTTTCAAAGTTTTCCACTACTCTCTGCTTGTTGACCACCATCAATAATACAGTAGATGCTGAGTCAGAAAGAGTGATCCTTGTCATTAAGAACGGTGTCAACGTTGAGAAAGGAAATCATGATCAAGGAAGGATTCTATGCATCTTTTGTTGCACTTCACATGAGCATCAATATGTGAAAAGAACGAGCATCAACAGTGCAAGTGAGTTCAATAGAAAAGATGACATGACGCCAATTATATGTACATTACATGCTGATGCAAAGCATTACATTAATCTTTTTATTCCTATCGAATACAGGTGCAAAGACATAAATATGAACCAGACTTATCAGAGTTTATTCCCACTGTAAGCTGATTTTTTATGAACAACCCTATGTTGATTTTAGGACTCAATTCGAGACCTATGCTTTTGACTAAATAATTTAAAAAGTAACATAAATACTTCTCTCTATCCAAACAATCTTTGGTCACTCAATCTCACTGGTCATCAGAAATACTTAGACTACAAACACCAGAGTCCCGTCAACACAGTAAGTTTGGAATTGGAAGTGAAATCAGCATAAGTTTGTCCATGTTTTGAAAAATAAGCATACAGTGGGAATAAACTCGACTTATCGAGACGTACTGTCTCCCTTATTGACACCAGTGTAGTCAAAAGCGAGAAAAGCGAGCGCTCAAGCGAAGAAGCGAAGCGAAGCGCCCTAAAGCGCTCCAATTCCAAAGAAGCGAGGCGTTTTACTAGAGCGAGAAAAAGCGTTGTCAGGCAACCAAAAAGCGACCGAAAAGCGCTCGCTTTTATGTAAAATGGCTCATTTTTTATTTTTTATCAAATTTTTAGACTTCAGTCTTTAAGTATTTGAATAAACTTCTCTTTTGTGGTCATTTTATATTAAAAATGAAGATTTTAAGTTAATTATATTTTTATTTAATCATTATTTTCATAGTAGAAACTATTATATGCACAAAGGGTAAAAAGTTAACTGAAGCGCTCTCTTTTTTCGCTTCTCGCTTTAGGAAAAGGCATGTCGCTTTGAGGTCGCTTTCGCCCTTAACTACCTTGATTGACATTGATAACTGACATATCAGTTGTTGTTCTAATATATATGTTGTTTACTCCTTAATATTACCTCACTAGTAGGAAGCGAGATAAAACTTTACTCTAATTCCCTGGAGCTCGATAAATACGGTTGACTTCATAGATAGTCAAACTGTGTTCTTGATGAAGAACGGTCGACTTTTACGTGAGGCTAGAGAAATACATATTAACAATAAACTTAAGAAATTCTTACTAGTGATGTAAGATCATATTACATAAAGTAGCTCAAAATTTGGATCATATTGTTAAGGATAAACATTATAAAACTGACTTTCTAAGTCAAACAATTGGCTTTCGTCAAATGCCACCACGCGTTTACAAGGAACTGTATTGACAAGCATATTTGAGTGATAGGAAATTAAAAGATGAAAGCATATTTCATATAAATAGAATTGAAAGTAAAAGATGACAACAAATACCGCTGTAGCACAACTACTTGAAATCCTCAATTTGATGATTCGGCTCTTCAAGTCCTGGCATTCTTTTTATTTTAATTGTTTTTGTTTACGCTTAAAAACCTTAAAATGTCTAACATCGCTTTTCATTACTAGCCAAATTATTTCGGTTTGATTACCCAATTAAAACAGATATAACGTCGAAGAGCACCTTACCTTATTCTGACATCCTTTACTAGCCAAATTATTTCGAATAGCACCTTATTCTCACATCCTTTAGTGTTGAGCAAAGAGTTTACATGGAGTTAAATCAGCTAGATTCTACAAGATGGGAACAACAAAAACCTTTTTTTAAACAAAATGATGCGGAAAACGACACTATCACGAAAAGGTCACAGAACATATAGGCTACTCCACCATTGCGTCTCCATGGCACAAACTAGCACATTTATCCATTTGCATCTCCACGGAAACTAACTTGAACCACAAGCAGATCTATCCATTTGCCAAATATCAAATCCCTAAAAGAGTACATGCAGTCAAACAATTTGTACAGCAAAACACACATCTCCGACACCACAAATCATGTTTTCAACCCACAGAAGGAGGGTAAAGTTACCAGCTATGATACAACACAACGTACAGAATGCCTTTCGCTACCTAAAGCATATTTCAGTGTTTTCCCATGGCTGGGCTACAAAATGTAGAATGTAAAGTTTGGAAAACAATTCAGACAAGGTAAAATTGAGCTAACACAAAGAATTGCGACCATAGACTACGTAAGTGATATTGTTATGATACTAAGAGTTTAAAAGGCTTGTACTTTTTGTCATAAAATTTCCGAAGATGATACCGTACAAGGACATGTCACCAAGTTTTGCTCCTGTAACTACATGGAATTCATACTAAATGAGTTGTCTTGGTCAATGCATCCTTTATGAAAAAAGTTTTTGAAAAATTATTAAGCGAAGAGATCCTGGACTTCCAAATTCATTAGAAAGTTTCAATCTTTATTGGGCAAAGTCGAAAGCCAATAACTGTTTATAAGATAAAATTGATACTTAAACATCGTTCAATCCTAATCAATTGATCGGGCAATCGCAACACTGCTCTAAGGAATTCTAAAACCCCCAAAATGTGAATTGATTTGAGTCACAAATGGGTCAGAATGATGACCCACTACAAACGTCACACGGTTAATGCTGTGAATGGGGTCACAAAAGATGCTGGTAAGAGAAGGGTTGAAGCGGATTGTCTAGCAAACTTATCACATAGACCTTTACTGGAATAGGTAACATGATTTTCATCTAGTACCTTTGATCCTAAATCTTTCAAACGATCTGGTAGGTAATTATCTAGAAGTACTTGGTTATGGACAAATCGACACAATCAAGGTTTAGTAACTTGTTGTCAAGCTAAATAGTTTGGTTGTGCTTATTTTTATGAATTTTGAGTCAAACTATTGACTTTTATCCAAGTCAATAATTTTTCACCATGTCCAATAGTGAATACTCAAACTCACGCAACACAAGCATTGAACTACGTGTCCAAAATACAAATCAGCATGTACACTTCAAATGTATATACCGATCTACCCTATGTAGACTTGTCCGATTTCGATGAAACTTGGTGTCAAGATCACTTATAACCTGTAGAAATTCCTCCGAAAAATTTATCAAAAGATTTTACTCTTTAGACTCACTGCTCAACATATCTTTGACGTATAAAAATCCGGACAGTTTTGAACACTTGACTCGTGGAGTCATTTTGACCATCAATAGCATTTCTGTTTGCAAAACCAATCATTGACTTTGAAAATAGACTCAAAAAGTTAAGTTTAGGGCCTGAGATCAGCCTCTAAACATTTGTATAACTCTACTTATAGTCCCCAAGATTTGATCCAATTATCGACAATAATTTCGTATTGTGTCGATACTCGCCTCCCGGTACACGAATATTCAAACTAGCATAACTTCTTCCTCGTTATGAGTTAGGAGCTCTATCTTATATCAAAACGAGCGTCTCGACAACCACTACAACACTATCCTATAATATCAAGATTTTATCTTATATCAAAACGAGCGTCTCGTCAAAGTTTGACCCACGAAAATATACAAGATTTTATCTTATATCAAAACGAGCGTCTCGTCAAAGTTTGACCCACGAAAATATACCTAAACCTACTGGTCAAAAATACTTTTTAGAAAATCATATTAGATGATGATTTTGACCCATTTTAACAACTTTCCCACACCTAATATCATCCATACATCATCCTAAACATTCCTTATTAACCCATAACACTTTCATGTCAAATTTAACAAAATCAAAGATCAAAAATAAAAGTTTCTATGATCAAAACACCATGATCTTGTCATGATTACCACATGCATGATCATCAAAACATCCAACCAAGCCTACTTTATATAAAAAAAACTTGTTGCATGTAAGAGATTTTGATATCAAAACATTCACCTTTGGATTTTATGAATGGGACTTGGATTTGTTTAACATGATTCAAGATCAAAAATTTGATTTTTGGGTGTTTTTGGTACGGTGAGCATGGTGCGGTACGGTGCGGATATCGGCAAAAATCAATCCGCATCCGCGATTGCGGTTTTTAGAAAAGTGTGGATCCGCACCGCGCGGTTTATGCGGTTTCGGTTTTGCGGATTTTTGTGGTTTTTGCGGGTTTTGTGGATTTTAACCGCACCGCACCACCACTTAAGATTTATATAATTAATGTGGGTTTTTGCGGCTTTTGATTCACAATGTAAGTATTTTCAGTTATAACAATGCATATATCTAGTGTAAATACACACTTTACTTAGAATGTTAATGATAACATTCGATAAAACCCTTATATCACACGTTATATAATTGATGGACCGTTTTTTGGTTTTATATAATTAATGTGCGGTGCAGTGCGGATTTTGTGGTGCGGTTTTACGTGTAAATCCGCAACCGCTCCGCATTTGCGGTTTTTCTTTTTTCTTAAACCCGCTCCACCGGTTTTTGTTGTGGTGCGGTTTTTGCGGTGCGTTTTTTTCCAGATTTTACGGTTTTAATTATAGAATTTAATGTAATTAATTATAAGTTTTAATATAACATATTGTAAGTGTTCTACTTTTAGTATGCATGTTTCTCTTGCTTGTACAAATAATATTATATATTGTAAGTTGAAATTTCAACTATTATAAAAATAAAAATACAAAATACTTTATAAGGGAGTTAGATTAAACAATTATAATGACAACCAATAAGCATTATTAAGATTAAAAATTTGAAAACAACCTTTTGGTTGGTGACGGCGGCTATAGTGAAAGGGAAACTGTGTTGTTTGTGTATTAGGGTTGTTGTTTTACCCCTCTTTTTAAGAAACGGTTTTTAGAGAACCGGACTGGTTTCAGATCTCGCTTTAAAACCGGGCTTGTATTTTTAAACAGGACCGGTTTCATTTCTTGGTTTCAAACCACGGTTGATTAAATTTTTTGTAGGAGTGAACATGTTCTTTTTAAAAAGTTAAGAGCATCTATCCGCCAAGTCATTCAAGACTTGGTGCATTCAATGTATATTTTTTTTAATAATTTTTTACATCACAATTAATACTTAGATTATTTAATAGGAATGACTTGCTACAAATTTTGTCAAACACTTGAAAAACTACAAGTCTTTGTTATAAAGTCTTATAAAAACTCATTTTTACAATGCAAAAAAGTCTTTAAATGACTTTTTAAAATAGTGCCAAGATTTTGAAAAAGTTATCTATTGTGGAAGCTCTAAGCTTTACTAAGAAATCTTATTAATTTTAATAATAACTTTTTGCTTTTTATACACGGTCATTATTATATTATATTTCATAAATTAATAATGTCATTTGTTAAACTTTGATATAATGCAAAAAGTTTCAAAATATTTTTAGACATTTTATATATTAATTTAGAAATAAGGTATGATTTAAAAGATGAAAAGGTAAAGACATGGAGTTCGCTAAAGTGTTTGTGTGAAAACTTTTCAATGCAAACAAAAAGTTAGAAAAATGACTTTGTTAGGTAGGTTTTTTTTAAGCATTTAGAATGTTAATTTTTTTTCAAGTGATTTTAGCTTAATGTATCGTATATTATTTGTTAAAACTTTTAACAATGACTTAAAGTTTACCAAATAATCGTGAAAATCTTTTCATATGATGCTAAAAACAACCTTTTAGAATACTAAAAAGTTTTATGTCAATACGAAAAAAGTTAAAATGGTCACGACGCTCTCTAGTCCTCAAATGAAGAACTAATACTGTCAATATTTTGTAAGATTATAATACTAATAATATCATCGATTTCCAAGGTTTTACATGTGTTTGCCGTCGGTCTTACACATTTTTTATAAATTTGATAGGGTGAAAGACATAAAATGATAACATATTTTTTGAAATTTTTTAGAATAAACTATTTACTTTTCTTATTACCGATCTCATCAACATACATTTATTTTTTTTCTCAACTTGAACCAAACATTTATATATTATTAGTTATAATATGGTAACGTTAGTGCATTAAATCAATGTGCGTTTGCGACGTTAGTCTTTTATAGTGACAGACGTTTTTAACTAATAAAAGGAAATTTGTTTCTTACAGTGACGGTCCTTTTTAATTAACAAAAGAAAATTTGTTTCTAATCATTCTGAAAAAATTGAATTTTTCTTTTACCAAATTAAACTTTTTTCCTACTTTTTAAATCTTAATTTTTATATATCCAAAAATCATTATGCTTTCTGTTTTCTCTTGATCATGGATATTATTCGTAAATTACATCCTTAAAGCTGTCCATGTGAGTCATCTTCGAATAACAAATTACCAGCCATACAAACATCGGCGTTTCTGTGGTGTAGTGGTTATCACGTTTGCTTTACACGCCAAAGGTCTCCGGTTCGATCCCGGGCAGGAACATATCTTTTTCTTTTTTTTTGTTATTTCGAAGCAAAATGTCTCCAGTTCGATACTGTCTGTTTAGGAACATAACCTTTTTTTTTGCTATTTCGAAACCGGAGAATAAAGACTCATCTAAAAAGGATAAATTGGACAGAATAAAGTTTTCTACAAGGACCTTTCGATTTTCAGTAGATTCGACCAATAAAAGTTGAAGCATAAATACTAGTATAAACTAACGACCCTGGTACTATTCCGGGCTTCATATGATATATCCACTTCTAATCGGTTTCCCTACTTCCATGTTTCTTGTTTACCTAGGAACAGTTGTTCGAGAAGATGTATATGATTCTTTGCACTTGCCCCCTCGACCAGAACATTCCGGCTCCGCCTCGCGAGAGACTCTGTCTAAGCTTTGCCTGTAAACAACTGAAATGTTCAATGGCCTTGAGCTGCTGGAAGAGTTTGGAATTGTCGAAGATGAATAGATTGTGTAGTCTATGTGTTGTCAATGTGAATAGATGAATTTATCAATTTCTCTTGATAGGGTTTGTACTCGAATATGTAGCATTCGGTTTGGTTCGCAAGTTCTATAATGCGCCATCTGCTTCACCACTAACCTATAGCACGCGGATAGCACAGGGGTTGTACCCTATAACAGCCATAAGCGCATTATAGGAGAACAAAAATGGCCATAACATTGCTACGTCATAAACTAGCTGCATATTAATCTGAAATTTGAGATGCTCTCTTTTCTATATATGAATTCAAATCAGGGAACCTCTCTGACTAATCATTTACTGATGCAACAAACTCCCAGCTCCACGATGATATACAAATCGTGGGATTTTCGCGAGATAGATAATACATCATAAATGATACAAGACTAATAAAAACCGGTGTGTTGCATCTCTAACCACGCCATTCCCGACGCCAAAAAATGACATAATCATTTACCTTTTTTTTCTTGTTCTCTCAGTTCACTTAGTTTACTTCCCGACCCTAAGGAAGACGTGTCCTCTTTCTGATTTTTGTTGTTTCTCACAGTGGACTCACCACTCGCGTTTAAACAACTAGCCATTTCCTTCGACTCCGGGCTCTAGGTGGAGATATGGATCAATTTCAGCATCTTCAATCGGAAGCATCCTTTTTTGAACCCTCTAAAGCCACACCTAATAATATATTATCTTCCAAAGTTGATCTTTGGGTCATCGGCTTGTCATCCTCCTACCTTGTATTAGTACTTGACGACGATGCTGATGGTGCACTAGGTCCCACATTGGAGGTTCTGACCCTTCGGGAGTCAACTTTAGATTGGGATCTACGACTGGGTCGGATGTAGTTACATGGGTCAATTTGGGATTAGGATCTACAACTGTCTGATGTAGCTACTGGGTTACAGGCTTGGAATCTTTTTTCTTCAGGGTTACTAGTCGAGCGAGATGCTGACTTATTTTTACCCTCGCCATGTAGTATACATGAAGAGCAATTGGTATTTAACTGAAGTATCATCAGATGAGTCGAATGATTCAGGTCATTTGATGACATTATATATACAGTTCCAAATCGATCATCAAAGATTATACCACTCATTGCTGCTGTTATATATACAGATCTGAGGCTATGGAAAAGAACTACAATCTTTAGTGGCGTTATTATTTTTTTAATCACAAACCCATAACTCATTATGCAGCACCAGAGTCTCTCGAAAAAGGACCACGATCAAATGATAACAAGACATGAAAGTTATGCCGCTAGCTATGCCCTTCTTGGTCCCCCCGGAGGTTCCGTAGCGCGTCATGAGCACCGGGGTATAAGTTAAAGTTGGCTGCATAAGCATGTGATACGTATGCGTACAGCGTATTATATTGATCCTCTCACAGCTTAGATATAATATCAGTCTTATACAACTCAAATCACTCTTATTTCCCACCTAAGCTCATTCGGAACTAGTGTTAGGTCGATTGCACAGACACTTGAAGGCTAAATACGACTGAATTTAGACGATAACGTGTTCCTTACATTAGTACATACAAAATCATATACTTGACCCTTGATCAAGATAACTAATGAATTCCTTTGCAGGCTGCGGGTCTGCAACTTGCATGTTTGCCACTCATTCTTAGTTTGGTGACAAACAAACCCTATGAAATTTAAGATGATAAAAAACCAAAACTTTCACCGAAATATTTACATCAACCCCCTATTGCGCTATTCGAATAAAAAACCACATGGGCATGGAAAATATAGGATGAATAACAAAAATTATATATACAATGAAAATGCCAACAAAGGATAATGCTATATGCCTATATTAATATCATCCTATCATTTCTTCTAATATGTACACAAGTGTAGCTATGAGAAGTGGTGCTTTTTTTTAAGAAAAAGGTAGGATTAACCTGAACAAAGATGACCCGTTTGACTCGGTCTTTAAAATGACCATTCTCACCCGGTTCAAAATGAACGTTGTTTTATATAATAAAACACAACAATTACAACTTCTAGTAAAATCTGAGTCGATACATACCATTAACTAAAGAACTAGTATTCCTGTATCATACTAAAACACCTTCAAACATCAAAGTTACAATACAACAAATATATGTGACAAATCATGTACCACTTTCCCGTTGAGTTGTGGTCAGCAGAGAAGGGCGCACCAATTCAGGCCAGGGGAAAGGTGTTGGCAACAACAGGAATGGTAGTAGAAAGAAAGAAAAGGACTTAAGTGACATGCACCACCTCCCATCGATAGAACATATATAAATAATCAAGAGATATCGGGTACTTTCACACTAGTACACTACTGCTATTAACAAAGTGTGTTACATCCGTGGTTTTAAGCTTGGCTCACTGATAATAGGATATGTGTTCATGTCTGTTTCAACTATTTGAAAAAGCAAACAAACAAGAGAAACACCAAAAACTTACATGACACAAAAATACTGTGGCTGCCAGATGTAGGAGAGCAACAATTGTTCAAAAGCTATCCATGTTCTATGCGGGATAATAGAACATAATCGCTAATCAACATCAATCTACAGCTAATCAACGTCAGTCAACAGCAGAGATTGTGAACAGTGTATCCTAATCATATAACTGATTCATGTTCTATGAATTTGACCTGAACATATGCTGAATTGCTGATGCGCTTGCAAGTTGCATATACAGAATCCCACAATTCCTAGACAATCTTCCAAACATTGGTTACAAACAAAGCACATCTAATAAAGAAGCATGTGTCTATATATATGTTTCAATTTCAAATATTGAGTAAACAGCTCGCCAATACGCCATCATATACAAGAACATTTTCCTTTAGTAAGATACTATTTAATTTATCATCCCAACTCCCAAATAACAGTTATACAAACCACTAAATCACCTTAATCAGCATTCCATTACAAATATGTTCACACTTATATTTCTAGTAACATAAACAAAATTCAATAATAAAGAATCCTAGAGCTTGATCTCGACACCTTATGATATGCACCTTCATCGTTGTTAATAAATGATAGAATTTGGCTCATCAAGCAAAAGTAGCGTTTCCATATACGAGCACGTGTAGAAGGTATATCGATTTCCATTAATCCCAACACCATTAATAAGCCCTGACGAGGGTTCATAAATTTCAATTTCAGACTGTCCATAATTATCATCATCCAATTCTATTACAACATCACCATTGTTCCTAAACCCTAGTACCCTACCGAACAAGGACTTACCCTCAACCTTAATAGTATATATCTTACTAAACGTTTTATTAACACCATCTTCCCTCATCCACACACCACAAACCGAAATCTCACCCTCATCATTATACTCAAGTAAACCAAGCGACTCATTCACCTTTTTAACAATTACATCATGTGTGTGCACTAATCTATCTGGGAGACACACTTCACCAAACTTCTCATTCTTCAAATCAAACGATAAAATAAAATAAGACCGAACTCCCTCATCCAAATATATATCTTCATGAGCACGGAAATAAATAATCCCATTTACAAAAACCTGACACCACGTATGAAACTTACACGATTTAAAAGGGGCACCCGTATACACAGTTTTCCAAACACGTGTAGTTAATGAAAAAACATCAACCTCCCACCCAATTTTAGAAACAGTCATCTTAACAAGCTTAGGGTCACTAGTATCTGGACAAGCCCCAAAAACAATAATGGTACGCATATACACCGCTTTAGGGATAAGAATACTGACAGATTTTCTAACGACAGGATTCCAAATAATAGCCATATGAGTTTTTGAAAATACGTCTCCGTAAGAACCGATAAAACATAACAACCCGTTGACGGAACTGAGTGTTATTGTGTTCGTTAATAAGCTAAATGACTCTGGGGCGGTTAAGGGAAACTTTTGTTGGGGAAAAGTAGTGTCATCGACAATCGAAGTAAACGTTTTGTCAGTATCATCCAACTCGTGTTGTACAAGTAGATGATGTTGGGGGTTTGTGTGATTGATGTGGTAGTTGTTGATGAATTCCGGGTTGTCAATAAAAGCCTTCCATTGCTTCGATACGGATCGGAATTGAACTAGTGATTTGACAGGAAGCATTTTAATGATTTCTGACTGGATCTCAAAAGGTATGTGATGAGACATCTTAAGGGTTTCAAATTTTAGAGAGAGTCCCTTAAAAGCACATATATAAGTGAAGAAACGGATAATCCCTGCTTCTATTTTACATATAAAATAGAGTGATCAACACAATAAGCGCACATAAGCTTTTAAAAAACACCTAAAATAGATGAAATAAGCAGTTATGAAATAAGGTAGAAAAGAATTTGTTCAAAGAAAAGATAAGATGAAAGAAGATGAGTGGTAGAAAAATGTTGGCTATGTTTTTCTTATATTTGTTTTTTTAAGTACAGATGAGTTAGGTAGGGAAATTAAAAAATTAAATAAAATTGTTGGCTGTGATTTATTTTTCTTTTTTATAATTTTGTATTTTGATATTTGTTATTGTATTTTTATTTATATCTAATTAATTTGTTGTGTTTAAAAATGATAAAAAGAAAATAAAATGAGACTTAATTGGTAAAAAATACAATATGTGAATATTTCCCCCACATTCTTAACACCTTTTATAGTTTTTTTAAAGGACAAAAACAAAGATACCTAATATATTTTCACAAAAAGACCGGTCTAAAACCACGAACCGAATACCGGACAAAACATGTACGGTCCGGTTTAGGGTCGGTCCTTGTTCGGTTCGAGAAGCTATAATGATCGGTTATCAGATCGAAAAAAAACACTTATTAGACCACCTTTATCAACAATTTTACTCGCCCGATTGTATAAAAGAAGACAAAACATAACTATTATAATAATAAGAAATTCTCATCACATATAGAGAGTATGCTACGAATCGGTCAGTGCGTGACTGATACAAGAGATTTTCTATGTTGAAAAAGTTCGAATTCTCGGAATCCTCTCGAATTGATCTCAGTTTAAAGTGGAATGATTGTTCTTGGTGACAAAAAGGAGTTTGGTTTTCTATTCTATTAAAAAGTAAAGCTGGACTTAAGAATTTAAATCAAACAGTAAATGAAAAATACCCTAATCAGAAATTACACTATTCGGAAAAATAAGTGCTATGCGGAAAAAAAATGTCTATGCTGAAAATTGTCCTATTCGGAATACTATAGCCTATGCGGAAAAATGGACCTACACGGAAAAACAGTGTTATTCGGAAAGCAAGGCCAATTCGGAATAAAATTCTTTGCGGAATAAAATCTATTCGGAAAATAATGTCCTATGCGGAAAATAGACTCTATGCGGAAAAGTAACCTTGTGCGGAAAACTGGGCTATTCGGAATAAAATATCTCTATGCGGAAAAACAGACCCTATTCTGAAAAACACCCTTATGCGGAAAACATTGCCTATTCGGAAAAATAGGGTTATTCGGAATATACAAGATATTCCGAATAGGGGAAAAAGTAAACTTGGCTATGCTGAAAAATAACTCTATTCGGAATATTTGAAATATTCCGAGTAAGGGAATTATCAAATGATCTATTCGGAAAGTAAGCACTATTCGGAATGTTTAAAAAATGAAGAACAGTAGCAGACGAGTAAAACAGGGAAAACGGGTTTTAATCAAAATCAAGCAAAATACTCAAAAAGGTTTTACCAAACTAAACACAAATCATTTAAATATTATAAGTAACAAATCCCACCAATAAAAACACTAAATCAACAACTTTTCAAGATCAAACTTGAATCAAATAAAAACTTAAAAACTTGAAGTAGAAAATGATGAAGATCAAGATGAATGAAAAGATGGAATTAAAGGATTAATATAAAGGTAACAAGAGTGAAGGTTAAACACTTACAAGATTGAAAGAAAAATGAAAAATCACCAAACACCCTAATGGTGTTGGTGAAGCCACGAACAAAGAACTGGGAAAAAGAAAAATGAAGCTAACTCCCTAAAATGTGAAGGAGGAATCTATTTATACTCCTAGTGGTTGGTTGGTGAGTGGGCTTTCTTCCTTTCTTCTTGTCTTCTTGTCTTTTCAGAAAAGTTGACGTTTTTGATTCCGATTCGGGATTTGTTGTCGATTAAATTCAACTCGTCTTTTAATTTCTTCGTTTAATAGACTTGAGTTTCTTCGACATATGAAAATCTTCCATCTTTGGTCCTTTTCTTCGATAAATCTTCAAATAGGCCCATTGACTTCAAATCTTTTGCATCTCTTGGACAATAGACTTCGTCTTGAGTCTTTTTCCTTGATAAAACCCGTGCAATCCCATGTTTTCTTTAATATTCATCCGGTTAGCTCTGAAAACACAATAAACACAAAAACCACGCATAATTCCAAACAAATGATATTAAATACGTGTTTTGGTCTTGTTTTAGCCAGAATTAAGTGGTAAAAGGATGGGTGTTTACACACCTATCAAATCTCCTACACTTAACCATTGCCATGCCCTCATGCAATGCTTAGTGATAAAGCAAATTTTATATTTTTCTCATAATTAATCAACCTTGGCCTTATTACTAAAATACTACCAACAAAAATTAAAGTACTTAAAAGAAGTTAGACTTTAAAGGAAACAAAAGGATAGAAAATCATTTTCACTTGAAAATAGCTACATGGAAATAACTTGCAAAGAGATCAATGACTTACATTAGGGCTTTTGTGCTGCGAAGATTTATCACCCTCAAGTTTCACGTTCCCCAAACTAAGCTTAAAAACGAGATCATTGTTATTATAAGTTAGCAATTCAAACACTCATACACATGGCTTAATTAAATGCTTAGACTCCCTTATTCCTAGGTGTATCTCTTATATTTTATTTTTGTCTTAGAATGATCATGAAGATGCATTTTTGGACTTATTTTGATAGTTTATTTAGGCTGAAAGCAAAGTAGGACGATTTGATCAATAGTTAGCTAAAGGAAAAAATCTCTTAAAACTGCTTCTCGGGATATCAAAAAGTTCATATCTTGGCATAAATCGGTTCACGATTTGAGACCTTTCGCGGGCCTATATTTGGCATGTACTTCATACTTCATATCTTCGAGAGACGTTCTTGAGATAATGGTCTTCTCATCATAATAGAGTTTCTTCACTTGGAGACTTTTGAGGGGTACTCCAATTTTGTTGACCACGACTTCATGATTATTTCTTCAATCTCTAATTGGGATTTTGAGATACAACGATCCGCCTCCTTTTCGGACTTGGATCTATTTATCCTCATACCTTGTTAGGGTCTTTTCGGATAGACTTCTCCATGATCTTTATGGGAGTTGATTGCTTTTCGTCGTGAGTCTTGATCCTTCATATTGACTTTAGGAATAATGCTTTTCACATCACTTTGGATCTTCAGCAATAAAATTGAATCCTCATGCCTTGTTAGGGCCTTTTCGGACTCGCCAATCTTCGCGCCCCGCTTCATAAGTTATGCCTTGGCTATGAACTCTTATCATTACCGAGCAACTTTTAAACGATCTTGGGCTAGAAGCTAAGTAACTTTTCAAATCGTACGACCTTACTTATTGCAGATAAATTATTAGCAAGTGATGGGAGAATAGGCAAATAATTACACCAAGTGAGTTTGTGCAAGAACACCGACTTATAATTGACTCTATCATTTCTCGTTCTCCACAATTTAAAATCTCAAGTAATGAGACTCGTGGACACTTAGCCTAATAAACCAATTAAGGTCTACATGGTTAAGGATACTAGCTAGAATAAACTTGGATAAGTCTATTCGGGTTGAGTCAAAATAAACGCAACGGGCCTAATATGTCAAAGATTTCAAAACTAGCTACACCACTTTATTAAAATTTTTGACTTTATTGCGGGATATATACATATGAAAGCAACGATAAAAATTTAAAAATTACGACTAAATGGCCAAAGTTAATAAAAATTTTGAAAAATGTTGAAAAATAGGATTTTCCGGTTAAATGAAGGCATTTTCATGGAAAAGTCCACTTAAAACTTCGATAGAAGTCCCCCTACACTTAAGATAAACATTGTCCTCAATGTTTAAGCATGTGGGAAAAGTCTCCCCTACACTTATGACATTGTGCACTTTGGTTAACTCGAGTTAAGGAAGAGACGACTAAAGTGATCAATTTCAAATGTGAATATGAAGAAAATTGAATCATGATAGTTGAGAGATATAACCGGATTTCGAATAACACGGGAGCACGGTTCTTCAAAGATTTCCAAGATTGCAGTTATCCCTGTAATCACATCACCACACAAACACAAACGACCAAAATAGGTCCTCCCCTACACTTAGGGGGTTAAAGGGATAAATACTCGGGCTGCCTCCCGAGGAGCGCTTGTTTTTGATAACCGAGTCACGAGCTTGACTCGACCCAAAATTAGTTCATGGGGAACGTGGTGAGGGATGGAATCACCTCCTGAGAGGTGTCCTCACCAAAGTACAACTTCACTCGTTGGCCATTTACCTTAAAATTTGGTCCATCAGGATGAGCGAGCTCGAGAGTACCATATGGAAAAATTTGGGCAATGGTGAATGGGCCGGACCAACGAGATTTGAGCTTGCCCGAAAAGATTTTCAACCCAGAGTTAAAAAGTAAGACTTTGTCTCCAACATGGAACTCTCGGTTTTTGATCTTGGAGTCGTGAATGAGCTTAGTTCTTTCCTTATAGATTAAAGAATTTTCATAAGCCTCATTACGGAGTTCATTCAGCTCATTGAGTTGGATCTTGCGTAGGTCACCGGCTTTGTTGATATCAAAATTAGCCCACTTCAAGGCCCAGTAAGCCTTGTGCTCCAACTCAATGGGGAGGTGGCACGCTTTCCCGTACACAAGACGATAAGGCGTACAGCCGATCGGGGTCTTGTAAGCAGTACGGAAAGCCCACAAAGCATCATCAAGTTTATTAGCCCATGAGGCACGATGCTCTCCCACGGTTCTTTCCAGAATTCGCTTAATTCCTCGGTTGGATATTTCAGCCTGGCCATTAGTTTGTGGGTGGTAGGCTGTGGAAAGACGATGATTTACACCATACTTAGCCATGACTCTAGCAAATTGGTCATTGCAGAAATGAGTCCCACGATCACTAATAATGGCGCGAGGCGCACCGAATCTAGCGAAAAGAGCTTTCAAAAAGTTACAAACCACCCTTGCGTCATTAGTAGGTAAAGCTTTGGCTTCAACCCACTTTGAAACGTAGTCAACGGCTACAAGGATGTATTTGTTTCCTTTAGAAGAAGGGAATGGCCCCATAAAGTCGATACCCCAAACATCAAAAATTTCACACTCTTGAATGAAATTCTGAGGCATCTCGTCTTTATGTGTGATTTTTCCTTGCTTTTGGCAAACATCACATCGTTTAACCATATCGTGAGCGTCACGATATATGGAGGGCCAATAAAATCCCGAATCAAACACTTTTTTAGCGGTGTAGTTGGGACCAAAGTGACCACCGGTGGGTCCTTTGTGGCAAGCATCAAGGATTTCAGACGCTGCCGGTCCATCAACACATCGGCGAATAATCAGGTCAGCACATTGTTTGAATAGGTAAGGGTCGTCCCAAAAGTAAGTCTTAATGTCGGTGAAGAACTTTTTCTTTTGTTGGGACGTCAACCCTTCCTTGAGAATTCCACCCGCTAAGTAGTTTGCAAAGTCCGCAAACCACGGGGTTTCATTCGGCTTCGAGTTTATAGACATTAAGGTCTCCAAGGGAAAAGAATCATTGATTTCTTTGTTTGGATGCTCCCCTTGGTAAGGATCCTCAAGTCTGCTGAGATGATCCGCGGCTAGGTTTTCTGCTCCTTTTTTATCGCGAATTTCGATTTTAAATTCCTGGAGCAACAAAACCCAGCGAAGAAGTCTTGGTTTGGAATCTTGCTTTGTCAACAAGTACTTCAGCGCGGAATGATCGGTATACACGATCGTGGTGGAAAGGACAAGATAGGGGCGGAATTTTTCAAAAGCATAGACAACAGCTAAAAGCTCTTTTTCGGTTGTCGTATAATGCAATTGTGCCCCTGTCATTGTCTTGCTAGCGTAATGGATTGGTTGGAAGTGTTTATTCACTCTTTGTCCAAGAACCGCTCCAATAGCAAAATCACTAGCATCGCACATCAACTCAAAGGGAAGCTCCCAATTAGGGGTAACCAAGACGGGTGCCTTAGTTAGCTTATCCTTAAGCGAGTTGAAGGCTTCAAGGCACTCTTTGGAAAAGATAAAAGGAGTATCTTTTTCCAAGAGGTGGGTCATCGGGCGAGCGATTTGAGAAAAATCTTTGATGAATCGACGGTAGAAGCCCGCATGACCCAGAAAACTTCTCACACCCTTCACGGTTGAAGGTGGAGGCAACTTGGCGATAACATCGACTTTAGCACGGTCGACTTCAAGACCGGCTTTGGAAATTTTATGTCCCAGCAAGATGCCTTCTTTTACCATAAAATGGCATTTTTCCCAATTCAGAACAAGGCGAGTGTCTTCGCACCGCTTAAGCATACGTTCCAAATGGGCAAGGCAAGAAGAGAATGAATCCCCGAAGACCGAGAAATCATCCATGAAGACTTCCATGGTTTGTTCAACCATGTCATGGAAGATAGCTAACATGCACCTTTGGAAAGTCCCGGGCGCATTACATAAGCCAAAAGGCATTCTTTTGTAAGCGAAAGTGCCATAGGGACAAGTGAATGTAGTCTTCTCTTGATCTTGGGGATCGATGGGTATTTGAAAATAACCCGAGAAACCATCAAGAAAGCAGTAATATTCATTACCCGCTAAACGTTCAAGCATTTGGTCCATAAAAGGTAGAGGGAAATGATCCTTTCTCGTGGCATCATTGAGTTTGCGGTAGTCTATACAAACTCTCCACCCAGTAACGAGACGAGTGGGAATCAACTCGTTGTGTTCATTGGGAACAACGGTTATTCCGCCCTTCTTGGGCACACAATGGATTGGACTAACCCATGGGGAATCCGAAATAGGGTAAATCATACCCGCATCAAGAAGTTTGATAACCTCTGTTTTGATGACTTCATGTATTTTTGGATTCACCCTTCGTTGGCTTTGAATTGTGGGCTTAAAGTCGTCCTCCATGAGAATTTTGTGTGTGCAGAAGTGAGGATCAATTCCACGAATATCCGAAATCTTCCAAGCAATAGCTGTTTTATGCTTCTTCAACACGGCGACGAGGCGAGTCTTCTCTTCATCTTTCAAATCTGTCGCAATAATGACGGGCGACTTCTTGTTGTCGTCAAGGAACACGTACTCGAGATGTGGCGGCAACTCCTTAAGTTCTAAATCCGGAGGATTTTCGACGGGAGGCGTTTCCAAAGTCGTGGCATCGATAGCAATAACCGTGGGAGATGGAGGCGAAGGATTGTCTTCGGTGAGAAGATTGTCAAAGAAATTCATGTCTTCATCCCCATCGAGAGGAGAATCATTAGTAGCTAAATTCACATCTCCCATGGTATCTTCAAGATTGTTCCAAAATAAATCACTATCTCCAAATAGAGACAACGATGAATCAATGGAGGACACGATCTCAACATTGGGAAGAGAGGTGGGAATACTTTTGCAAGCATCATTAAAGTGTTCTTCACAAGCCTCATCAAGAACGTCAATACAATTAACACTCTCATATGAATAAGGCCGTTTAGACAACTTTCCCATGTTGAAGACTACTTTATCGTCACCCACTCTCATGATAAGCTCACCGGCTTCAACATCAATAAGAGTGCGACCGGTCCTAAGGAATGGACGACCAACAATCAGTGGCACACGGGGGTCCATCTCGTAGTCGACGACAACAAAATCAGCAGGGAAGGTGAATTTGTCGACTCCTACAATGACGTCTTCGGCTATCCCCACTGGATAAGCAACCGTACGGTTAGCCAATTCCAAAGTCATTTTGGTGGGGACTAGCTCTGGGAGAGATAATTGCTTCCAAACGCTTAGAGGCATGAGATTAATACTGGCACCTAGATCGGCTAGGGCCATGCAATTCTCTACTCCCGGGAAACTGCAAGGGATAAGAAAACGACCCGGATCACCAAGCTTAGTTGGCAATTTCCTTAAGAGCACTGCAGAGCAATTCTCATTAAGTTGGGTGTTGGCAATATCGAGGAGCTTTTCCTTGTCGCTCAGAAGATCTTTAAACATTTTCGCGTATTTGGGCATGTGAGCGAGAGCCTCAGCAAAGGAGATATTGAAATTCAGTTGTTTAAACATTTTAAGAAAGTTAGAAACCTGAATATCATCCTTGCTCTTTTGCTTCTCTTTCCTCAACCTAGATGGATAAGGTATATTGGAAGAAGAGGAAGGCTTTGGGAGAATAGGATCACTCACAGCCACGGGTGGAGGAGGGGTAGAAGGAGGAGGAGGAATAGGAGCAGGTGACTCGTTCTCCTTAGTCACAATCACCGGTGGAGGTATAGGAAGCTCGGGTTCCTTGGTACCTTTACCACTTCGAGTGGTGATTGCTTTCATCTCCCCTCTTGGATTCGCAACGGTGTTACTCGGAAGAGTACCCGAAGAAGAGGGTTGATTACTTTGGAAGAAACTATCCATCATGTTCCTCAAGTCATTCGTCTGACTATCCAACGTGTTTCGCATATCGGCTCTCAAATCGTTTCCTTGCTTGACCAAGTCTGCTTTCAAGTTACGCACTTCCTGCTGGAGATTTTCCACAATCACATCATTGGTCCTCATGTAGGTTGCAACCTCTTGGTGTAATGCAGTGGTGGTTTGGTTGGAAGAAGCATTGTATGCAGGTGGTTGGTAAGCCGGTTGTTGGTAGACTTGATTGTTACGTTGAGGTGGTTGTTGCTGCTTGTGAGGAGGTATGTATGGTTGTCGAGGCTGTTGTTGTTGTTGACGAGGGCGATTAAGGTTTTGTGGTTGGTTTGGGTTGGTAGGAGGAAAGCCAGGTGGGGAAAGATAATTGTTGGATCGGTAGCTCAGCAAATTACGGTCACCTTGAGGTCGAGCTTGATAAGCAGGTTGAGTATAGGTGCCATATGCCGCATTCACATTCTCAGCAGGGTAGTCTTGGGTGGCGGTACAAGTTGTGTAAGAGTGAGGACCACCGCATATCTCACAAGGTTGGGTGACAGCGTTCACTTGAGCGTTTTTGGCGTTGTTGCTGTTGTTGTTGCTGACGGTGTGGGTGACAAGCGATTCAAGAAGTGTAGTGATTTTGTCTAATCGCTTGTCACTGTCACTAGTGCTAGCACTAGCGACATTGGTCCTAACACTCTTGGTTTGCACACGAGATTTGTTCTCAATGATGTCCCAAGCAGCATTGGAAGTCTTAGCCAATAGATTACCCCCCGAGGCACTGTTCAGTGAATCTTGGTCACTCATGCTTAAACCATTGTAAAAAGTATTAATTTGATGTACTTTGGTAAAACCATGTTGTGGGCATTTTCTTAAAAGATCTTTAAAACGATCCCAAGATTCACTGAACGACTCATCGTACTTTTGTTCAAAATTTATGATCTCATTCCGCAATGCGGTAGTACGAGAGGGTGGAAAAAAGTAATTGATGAACTTTGTTTCCAAATCCGTCCACGGGAGAATACTCTGTGGCGGTTCCTTAGCAAGCCAATGCCGGGCTTGTCCCTCTAAAGAAAAGGGAAAAAGTTGTAACCTTATAACTTCTTGTGGAACACCATTGAACTTGACCGTGTTGGTGAGTTGTAGAAATCTCTTGATGTGGTCGTGTGGATCATCAATGGTTCGTCCCAAGAATGGTTGAGCGGATACCATCTGGATAAAGCCTGATTTTAGCTCGAAATTGTTGGCGGCAATTGGAGGTATGACAATTGGATCCGTTTTGCCATCGACATGAGCTTGCAGCAGTTCAATCATCGGGCGATTATCCGGAAGGGGCTCATTGTTGTTGTTATTGTTCATGTTGTTGAAAGGTGGGTTGTTGTTATTATTATTGTTTGGAGGTGGTACACCGGCCATGTCTAAGTGATCTAGAGGCTCGGGCTCTTGATATGACGTGGATCGAGTGCGCATACACCTCCAAAAGAACGAACAAAGAAAAACAAAGCAAAAATATTTTTGGTTTTTATGTTTTTTAATTTTTTTTTGTATTTTTGAAAATTTTTATATTTTTTAGGATTTTTGAAAATTTTTTATGATGAAAAAGTAACGTTCACGGGGAACGGATCCCAAAATCCAAGTTCTCACAAAAAACTTTTGATCTTAACGAGAAGAGCCGGCAGCGGCGCCATTTGATACAAGAGATTTTCTATGTTGAAAAAGTTCGAATTCTCGGAATCCTCTCGAATTGATCTCAGTTTAAAGTGGAATGATTGTTCTTGGTGACAAAAAGGAGTTTGGTTTTCTATTCTATTAAAAATTAAAGCTGGACTTAAGAATTTAAATCAAACAGTAAATGAAAAATACCCTAATCAGAAATTACACTATTCGGAAAAATAAGTGCTATGCGGAAAAAAATGTCTATGCTGAAAATTGTCCTATTCGGAATACTATAGCCTATGCGGAAAAATGGACCTACACGGAAAAACAGTGTTATTCGGAAAGCAAGGCCAATTCGGAATAAAATTCTATGCGGAATAAATTCAATTCGGAAAATAATGTCCTATGCGGAAAATAGACTCTATGCGGAAAAGTAACCTTGTGCGGAAAACTGGGCTATTCGGAATAAAATATCTCTATGCGGAAAAACAGACCCTATTCTGAAAAACACCCTTATGCGGAAAACATTGCCTATTCGGAAAAATAGGGTTATTCGGAATATACAAGATATTCCGAATAGGGGAAAAAGTAAACTTGGCTATGCTGAAAAATAACTCTATTCGGAATATTTGAAATATTCCGAGTAAGGGAATTATCAAATGATCTATTCGGAAAGTAAGCACTATTCGGAATGTTTAAAAAATGAAGAACAGTAGCAGACGAGTAAAACAGGGAAAACGGGTTTTAATCAAAATCAAGCAAAATACTCAAAAAGGTTTTACCAAACTAAACACAAATCATTTAAATATTATAAGTAACAAATCCCACCAATAAAAACACTAAATCAACAATTTTTTAAGATCAAACTTGAATCAAATAAAAACTTAAGAACTTGAAGTAGAAAACGATGAAGATCAAGATGAATGAAAAGATGGAATTAAAGGATTAATATAAAGGTAACAAGAGTGAAGGTTAAACACTTACAAGATTGAAAGAAAAATGAAAAATCACCAAACACCCTAATGGTGTTGGTGAAGCCACGAACAAAGAACTGGGAAAAAGAAAAATGAAGCTAACTCCCTAAAATGTGAAGGAGGAATCTATTTATACTCCTAGTGGTTGGTTGGTGAGTGGGCTTTCTTCCTTTCTTCTTGTCTTCTTGTCTTTTCAGAAAAGTTGACGTTTTTGATTCCGATTCGGGATTTGTTGTCGATTAAATTCAACTCGTCTTTTAATTTCTTCGTTTAATAGACTTGAGTTTCTTCGACATATGAAAATCTTCCATCTTTGGTCCTTTTCTTCGATAAATCTTCAAATAGGCCCATTGACTTCAAATCTTTTGCATCTCTTGGACAATAGACTTCGTCTTGAGTCTTTTTCCTTGATAAAACCCGTGCAATCCCATGTTTTCTTTAATATTCATCCGGTTAGCTCTGAAAACACAATAAACACAAAAACCACGCATAATTCCAAACAAATGATATTAAATACGTGTTTTGGTCTTGTTTTGGCCAGAATTAAGTGGTAAAAGGATGGGTGTTTACACACCTATCAGTGACTTTCAAACTCATCAACCAACCTATACAGCATTTGTACTTTTTATATTTTTATATTCTTATTTTCCATTAAATTAATACTACACATCATCTCTTTTAAAAATTATTTAAATACAAAAAATAATATTTTAAGTTAATTAAGTTGTGTTGTTGATAAATCGTAAAAAAAAAGTAAAATTAGTTGTATATATTAAAGCAAAAGTTAAATTAAAGACTTGCTTTTTCTAAAAAAAACTAAAGGACATATCGAAACATTTCGTTTACTTTTGATCTAACAGTCCAGATTAATCTAAGATTTACAAAATTCCTTCTAAACACATATTATTTTAATTCTTTTTATTTTCTCAATTACCTCAAAATTACCCCGGACCCCGGTGTGTTTCTTTCTCAATTGGTTCCCTCCAAAAATCAGTGACATCATCTTCTTCAAAACCACGCACCAGCGTCTTCGAGCATCATCTCCATATGCACACCACTACCACCGCCGTTGTACACTACCACCACTGCCGCCGCGTCGTGTTACCATAATTAATGGTGAGGTATCTCATATGCATTCATTTAGTTGTTGAAATAATTGGTTTAATAGATCTCAGTAGTGTTTTTCTCAAATCCTTAAACTATTATTAATTTTCGTTCTTTTTAAAAGGATACCACACTTGAAATTCGACCTGAAGTTGAACCATCCAAACTAGCAGACTTCAAAACCCCGAACAATACTTCATGCTAAGCTCAACCGACTTCATCATGTTCCAAGCTATGTACATGTACTATGTTGTTTGCTTAATGAGCTTTACATAACATAATATACTATCAAAGCCAACGTACTATTTCTAAAATTGTAGTGGCATTGATATGTGTTCAATACATGTCCTCGAAAGTGAAACATAAAAAGTCAAAAAGAAAAAGTCAACAAAAACAAAAGTTATTTCATGTGATTTGAATTTGTTCTTCTTCATTTCGTTTGGTTTCTAGAAGAGCATATCAGGCATACCGTCTAGTAGAAAAACGGAGTGTGTTCGTGGTTCTGCTGATTGGTATCTCGAAAATGGGCTCCAATGCTAAATAAATAGGTTCGGGATACATTTTTCTTTGACATTGTAATTCAGTTCATGATTTTCTCAATTTTATGCTAACACTTGATGATTTAATGCGTCACTGTCTCATCTCTCGCATGATAATATGGTACTAGCATGTTTGCTTTGGCTGATACTTTAACAAAAATATAGAGTAAAAAGCACATATCCTACCTGTAGTATGTCCAGATTACAGATTTAGTAACTGGTCTTTTAAAAGTGCAGGCGGCCTACCTGGTCTTTAGGTAAGTTTTCACTTTCATACTTTGACCTTAACCTTCGTTATCCTTTGACCGTTACTAAAAGGGTAGTGTTGTCTTTTTCTTTTCTTTGTCTTTCTTCTCCAGCACACCACTCCATCATCACAACACAATTACTCCTCCCACTCAACTACTATGGCTTACCATTACCCAAATCATTATAATGACGAGAAGAAGACATCTTCTTTATTTTGTTACTGTATTACAATTAGATCGATTTTGCTCATGCCCTATTAATAACAGACTACCTTGCTGCTTTTTTTAGCATTTATATTTAGATCTTATATAAATACAATAAATAAAAATAATTATATAGAAAAAACACAAATATTTAAAAAATACCATAGTTACATGATAAAAGATATAATGATGAAAAAACGTTTATGAATTCGAACGTTTAAGGATGGCTTTCGAAAAGTTTATTTCTTTTTCTTCACGAGAAGGTTAAAAAAGATAAGGATTGTTCTCTTTTTACAATTTATGTTATTAGTTATTTATGATTGTGTTTAGATAAAATTTTATAGTATAATTTTTTGATTATTTGTTCTTTTCTTTGATAGAGTCGTGTGTGTTGGCTTTAGTATTATTAGTCATGGTGGTGATGATGGAGTGGTGTGTTGGAGAAGAAAGACAAAAAAAAGACAACAGTGTCCCTTTAGTAACGGTCAAATGATAACGAAAGTTAGGGTCAAACTATGAAAGTGAACACTTATCTAAAGATCAGGGAGGCCGCCTGCACTTTCAAAAGACCAGTTACTAAATCTGCAATCTAGACATACCACAGGTATGAAAAGTGCATTTCACTCCAAAAATATATCTTTATATGGACGCACAATTTATGGGACGTGTCTATGTAGGTAGCCAAATGTATTTGATATGTAACACAAATAATCTTAAAAAGTTATATTTCACAGAATACAATACACTGCTTCTTGTTGATATATTGACTGCTTAAAATAGTAACAGAGGTCATTGATAACCTACCAAAGCAGATTCAACTTCTTCAATGTAAGGTTAACTTTCAAGGATTAGTTTTTGTACCTCACATCAGAAGGCTAGGAGACACCCTCGTTCAACGTCTTTGAAGCTCTCATGCTACAAACAAAGGAACAAACGATATAATGGAGGATGATAGGGAAAGCAGAATGTTTAGCGTTTTACATCTACGCTTTGACAAGGTATGTCTCCTTCCACGTTTTTCCGTCATGATTTTTAGAACGTATATTTAGGCCGTCTTTGTCTCCTTTGCTCTAGAACCGATTCTTGTTTCGCCCATGTTGTTAACTACTTGATTGTACACTATATCTTTTCATAATTCAAGAGTGGCACCAGGTGGGTCAAAATGGGCCTGGTTAACCCACCAACAATGTTTTGACTGCACTCGGAATGTATAGTTGTTAGCTTAGTATAGGAAATGTAATCAGAGCATTAGTGATATCGATAAAGCCCAGAGGTGTTTAGTGACGCCGGGTCTGGTTCTTAGTTACCTTGTCTATGTGAGGATGCTAGATGCAGTAATTAAGGGCACTAAAGACCAGGATATGTACCGGTTCGAACCCGGTTGGGCCCTTATTTTAAACTCGCAAGGTCGATTCGGAACCCAGGTATACCTAAAAAAGACCAGGATATGCAAATGTAGCCCTACTGTGTTGAGCTAGCTTTAAGTGGTCTTAAGTATTTTGGATGATGCCTCCCTTTCTCTGCATCTATTTTCAGCTGATGTGCGGGGTAGTTGCATAATGTCTGAATATAGAGTATTTGGGATATCCTTAAAAGCGTGGTGAATTGGTGAAGCTGGCTGTTGTTTTGTTTCTGATATTTTTTGAGACAATTTTGAATTAGTTTTGATGATCTGTATGTTTTTAAGTATGCTTCCTGATTCTGATGTTGTTTGGGACATGTCCATTCACTATCACCAATAGTCCGATATAATCTAAGTTTATGTTCATGTGTGACTGTGACACTGATTATATATAGTTTAGCTAAAAGAGGTTCTGGTCAACCTAACTCCGGCCCTACCAAAAAGTATATCAGTGTTTATCCGTTACCTATCTTGCCCATATTTCCTGCCACCTCGATTACTTTTTATTGAAATCCTTACCATAAAGATAGTGTAAGTTTTCTTTATTTAGAGATTTGGACTTATGGTATGATTAGTGCGTGATTGCAGGGATCACCTTTGTCATCTTTGGAAAGTATTTACGGGCTTTGAATATCTTATAGCTGGAGTCAAGGGATCATAGATGTCAAGTGAAGAACCTTGTGGCTATAAAAGATGTTCACTCTCATTTAGGAATAATTATCAGAAAAAACATAATACTACTTTGTTACGGGCTTGATTCTCAAGATCCCAAATCATCTCAAACATCTGTTTATTATACATATGATTGTCTCATTGATAATCATTGTACTTTTGTAATCGGTTGATTATAATAAAATCGTTCAGTTCTCATCACCTCCCCATCTTTGGTGTTTTTGTATCTTCTGGATCAATTTGATCTGGTTAAGATTGATATATCTGTGTATTTCTTCATGGTATCAGAGCGTATGCTTTGATTACTATTTCTTGATCACCGCTGATTCGAGACATCGGGTTTCAGAATTGAAATTAGGGTTTCGAAGAATTGGGGCTTTTTGGTCAACGGTTTAAAGTGAATGAATTAAGGCTAAATTAATCAAGCGTGTTCGATCTTATTGGATCTGGCAATTGGTGGTTGATAAATTAGGATTCTTATTGGAATCTTAATACTTGGGGGTTTTCTGCTCTCACTCTTGGCTTAACCTTATTCCGATGCGCCAAGGTCTGATCTCACACCAACCTGATCGTGGTAAAATCAGGACAAAACTTCCTTTGATTATATCAACTGCTTGTTTCTTATTCTGTTTTTTTTTATCTTTTATCAACTGCTTATTTATTCTATCTTTTGTTTCTGTATTAACATTATAACACAAAAAAAAATTATATATTCTTAAAAAAAAAACAAAAAAAAAAAACAAAAATATTTCACTCTTTGCCTACCACCTGTGTGACGTCTGTGTATCTCTTTTATTCTCTGTGTGGCACTAGTATTGTAAGCTCTTGCTTGACTAAATACTTGGTAACTATCTGAAGTACGGCGGTCTTGGCCCATCACTTCACCTCAACTGTTGTTGCTAGTTTAGTCTTGCATCTCTAGCTTGTGATCATGCCAGGAGATGATGATACCCCTCCACCTGGTGGTGGTGGCTCTAATATAAGTGAGGCTAGTAAGTTAATATATGGTGATGAACTTTATTTGCATCCAAATGACTATAGCATTACAAATTTCATTAACATAAAGCTAAAGGGAACTGAAAATTACCAACATTGGAGCTGTGCAATGACACTCGCTCTATCTACAAAAAAGAAACTTGGCTTTATAAATGGTAAATGCAAAAAACCAAGTGAAAAATCTTTGGCAAATCAATGGGAATTATGTAATTCTGTCGTCCTTTCATGGATCCTTGGATCTATCTCCCAAGATCTCTATATTGGTCAGTGTTTTTCAACAAGTCCTCAAGATGTTTGGGATGAATTGAAAGAAACATACGATAAACTAAATGGAATCGAAACTTTCAATCTTCACCACCAAATAAATTCTCTTAAACAGAATGGGACTCCTGTCTCAGATTATTATCACACCTTAAATGATTTGTGGAGACAATTTGACTCCATGGCCAAGCTTCCGGCTTGCTCTTGTGATGCCCAAAAGGCTTTTAAAACTCACTCGGATCTTATAAAACTAATGCAATTTCTTATGGGACTTGATGATGTCTATCAGCCCATAAGAAGCAGTTTACTGAGTAGGGACCCGATCCCTGACTTAAAAACTGCATTCTCTATCATCTCGAGGGAAGAATCTCATAGAGGATCCTCATCTTCTGGAAATAAATCTCAAGTATCGGTCTTTGCTGCAAGAGGCCCAAACAACAATTACTATAATAAAAAGAATCAAACAACTAAGAACTCCAATGTTGTTTGCACAAATCCAAATTGTGGTCTTCCTGGCCATTCAATTGAAAAATGCTACAAAATTGTAGGATATCCTGATCACATCAAGAAAAAATGGGCAAACAATAACAATCAAAGAAATTCAAATAACATCAACAGCAACAATGTCATTTCTTCATCTAATGAAGTTCCTACTTCTGCCAACAACCAATTTACTCCTGAGCAAATACAACAGCTCATCAGTTTACTCAATTCCAAACAAGTAAAAAGTAACCAAACCAATATGGCGGGTACTTTTTTTTGCTCCAACTCTAAAACCTCTTTCAAATTATACAAGACTGATAAGGGATGGATCATTGACTCTGGAGCGAATCAGCACATGGTTACATCCCTTGATAACCTTGAAAATGTTGTTGATATATCAGACTTGAACCTTCAAATTGATCATCCAAATGGAACCACTGCTTTCATAAAAAAAGTAGGAAACTTGAAACTTAGTGACACCATCACCCTTTATGATGTGTTGTACGTTCCAGAGTACTCGGTCAATCTCCTATCAGTCCATAAACTTGCAAGGGATAGTAAAGTATTCATTGGATTTGATGAGTCTAAATGTTACATACAGGACTTACACTTGAAGAAAACTCTGGGGACTGGTAGTCAACAAGGAGGTTTGTATTTCCTTGATTTTGAAAACAAGACAAATTACATAAAATGCAATCAGACCATTAGTCACTCTAATACCCTTTGGCATAATAGGCTTGGTCATCCTTCTGACCAAGCTTTAAAGGCTTTAAATCATAAAATTGATGTTAGAGGTAATGGCACTACTGTCCCTTGTGATATATGTCACCGTGCCAAACAAACAAGAGAACCTTTTCCCATTAGTGAGCATTCAACCACTAATGTTGGAGAAGTTATTCATCTTGACGTGTGGGGTCCTTACAAGGTCACAAGTAGATAAGGGTATAAGTACTTCTTAACAATTGTGGATGATTATTCAAGAGCTGTTTGGCTATATCTTTTAAAACACAAAAGTGAAGTTTACTCTAACATCCTTATATTTCATAGTCAACTTAAAACTCAATTTAACAAAACTGTCAAAGTTTTTAGAAGTGACAATGGGACTGAATTCATTAATCACAACTTTGACCATTTTTGTAAAGAAAATGGTATAATCCATCTAACAACATGTGCATACACTCCCCAACAAAATGGGATTGCTGAGAGGAAACATAGACACCTTCTGAATATTGCTAGGTCTCTTTTGTTTCAGGGGGGATTCCGCTCACTTTATGGACCGAATGTGTGTTAACAACCACATATCTCATTAACAGACTTCCCTCCTCCATGCTTGGTGGTAAAACACCTTATGAGTTGGTGTTTGGCAAAGAACCAAACATAAATCACTTGAGAACCTTTGGTTGTCTCTGCTTTGCGACTATTTTAAACCAACAAGATAAATTTTCACAAAGATCTGAAAAATGTGTTTTCATTGGATACTCAAACACAAAAAAGGGGTATAAATTATACAGTTTGGAAAACAAAAACATTTTTTACTCTAGAGATGTCAAATTTTATGAAAATATATTTCCATTGAAAATGATCAAAACTGTGTCAGCTGACAACACCGATTTAGAAACGAACCACTTAAATCTTTTTGATACCCCTTATTTTTACTCAAATCCTATCACGTCCGAGCCCAATGATGATGCAGAGACTGAGTCAGAGGATGGCACTAGTGAGGTATATGTCATGGACGGCACATAAAGGGACGCCAGTGATGATGAATCACTAGGGAACCCATCTGAAGCAACCAATGAAAATACTCACACATCCCATGAGGACAATATAGTGGAACAATCTTCCACTTCTGAGGGCAACTTTAACATACAAAACATCACAAGTGAGCCAACTGCATTGAGGAAGTCTGGAAGACAGTCCAACCTACCCAAAAAACTCTCTGATTATGTCCTTGACAAAAATGTCAAATATGGAATTCAAAAAGTTGTAAACTACTCAAAACTAAGTCAAAGCAACTATTGCTTCTCTATCAATCTCAACAAAACCATTGAGCCTAACACCTTCAATGAAGCATGCACCAATAAAGATTGGATTGCGGCAATGAATACTGAAATGGAGGCATTGCATAAAAATAATACTTGGGAAGTAACTACCTTACCTCCTGGAAAGAAACCAATAGGATGCAAATGGGTTTACAAAATAAAATACAAATCAAATGGTGAAATAGATAGATACAAAGCCAGACTTGTAGCCAAAGGATACAATCAAAGAGAAGGAATTGACTTTGATGAGACATTCTCTCCTGTTGTAAAAATCACGACTGTGAGATGTCTTATTAACATGGCCATCAACAACAACTGGCCTCTCTTCCAACTCGATGTTAATAATGCCTTCCTTTATGGAAACTTAAATGAGGAAGTCTACATGACCTTGCCTCCTGGCTATTTCTCTATTAATGACAACAGAGTATGCAGACTCATTAAGTCTCTCTATGGTCTTAAACAAGCGCCACGACACTGGAATGAGATGTTACGCACTGTCTTGCTTGAAAAAGGGTTTAAACAAAGCAAAAGTGACTACTCTCTATTCATCAAATCCGATAAAAATTTGTTTGTTGCTTTACTTGTGTATGTTGATGACATCGTGATAACCGGAAATAATCTAGGAGAAGTAAATTCGTGTAAACACTTTCTGCAAACAAAATTTCAGATAAAGGACTTAGGTGAACTAAAATACTTTCTTGGTATTGAGGTCTTAAAAACGGATCAAGGTGTGTGTCTATCCCAAAGAAAATATTGCATGGAACTCCTTGCTGAATATGGTCTTCTTGCCTGCAAACCATATAGGACTCCAATTGAATCAAAACTTGTAGTTACAGACAAACCATTGCACAAAAAGGATAAAATTCTAAGCAATATAACATAATACCAAAAGCTTCTTGGGAAGCTAATTTATCTAACGCACACCAGGCCGGACATCTCCTATGTTGTTCACTGCCTAAGTCAGTTTATGCATTCCCCATTACAATCCCATCAAAAGCTGGCCTTCAGGGTACTAAAGTATCTTAAAGGAGCACCAGGAAAGGGAATTCATATAACAAAGGGGGCAAATTTAAACCTAAAAGCCTATGTTGACTCTGACTGGGCAAAATGCAAAGCTACCAGGAGATCTGTTACGGGATTCTCTATTTTTATGGGAAACTCCCTTGTCTCTTGGAAAAGCAAAAAACAAACGGTTGTGGCAAGATCATCTGCCGAAGTACAGGGCATTGGCTTCCGTCACATGTGAACTGATGTGGTTGATCAATCTCATGAGGGACTTGAAAATAGAAATCAGAAAACCAGTCAATGTTTTCTGTGATAATAAAGCTGCCATTCAAATAGCATCCAATCCTGTCTTCCATGACAGGACTAAACACTTTGAGATCGATTTACACTTCATAAGGGACAAAATTTTAGAGGGGGTGGTAAAACCTCTAAAGATTGAATCTGAGAATCAAATAGCCGACATTCTCACCAAAGGTTTAATTGCCGATCAACATGAATTTTTACTCAACAAAATGTGCATGTTAGATCTGTTCAAAACTTAAACTAAGGGGGCATATTGAAATCCTTACCATAAAGATAGTTTAAGTTTTCTTTATTTAGAGATTTGGACTTATGGTATGATTAGTGCGTGATTGCAGGGATCACCTTTGTCATCTTTGGAAAGTATTTACGGGCTTTGAATATCTTATAGCTGGAGTCAAGGGATCATAGATGTCAAGTGAAGAACCTTGTGGCTATAAAAGCTGTTCACTCTCATTTAGGAATAATTATCAGAAAAAACATAATACTACTTTGTTACGGGCTTGATTCTCAAGATCCCAAATCATCTCAAACATCTGTTTATTACACATATGATTGTCTCATTGATAATCATTGTACTTTTGTAATCGGTTGATTATAATAAAATCGTTCAGTTCTCATCACCTCCCCATCTTTGGTGTTTTTGTATCTTCTGGATCAATTTGATCTGGTTAAGATTGATATATCTGTGTATTTCTTCACTTTTGCTTATAAGGACATGTTGTCTACAATTTTTTTGCTGAACAGGATATGGCTGCCCATCCAGCTTGTGATTTGGGTGGTGGAAAAGCTGAAAAGTGGCAGTTGCAAAGTACAACCAAGTAATTTGGCAGGGAAGAGTGATGAAAACTCAATTTACTAACGAGGAGCTGAGACATCAAGGACGATGTCCACTCACTCCTGAAGAAACCGGACAGCTTTTGAAAGCTTTGAGCTTTAACAACAATACACGACTTATCTCGCATTCCACAAGGTAACATCTAATTGGAATGCATTATGACATATGACCTGCATCAACCGTACCAAGGTTGAGTTTTAGCAACTCAAACAGTCAACACCTCAACTTTGACATTGTCTGCTTGCATCTGAAAAAGAACGGGCAGAAGTTGAAGGAAAAGCGTTGTTGTTAGCGGCTGTTGATTACTATGTCAGTATCTATATGGACATCTTCATTTCAGCTTCACCGGGATATGCATAATGCAACGGTATACGCACCCCGTTTTGCTCCAACCCGTCTAACGCACCCCGTTTTGCTACAACCCGTCGCACAATAAAATATGATGATTTAATTATGTGTCTCTCTACTAAATCGGATCATTGGTGCTTGTTTTTCAGCTAGGGTAGCGAGCATACAAAACCTTGAAGACTGCCAGACCAAATATGGTGTTATTGACCAGCTCTTTCTTAACGAAACTTGAGAGTTCATTATGATCGAGAAATATGTTTCACAATTCAAGCTTCATGACAGTTATGTGTCAAGCTTTGATATATTTGATGTTTAATCTGTAATATTACCTCTCATAAGTAGGAAGGAAGTCGTAAGCAGGTGCCTTGTTGTTCATAAATGGGCCAGGTTGCGTTGTAATACTCAGTGATAGATCATGAGACACGAGTACATTGTTGAATTGCAAGATGAAATATCATTTGTTGTTTATCGACAACACTTGATGTCAGTCTGTCTTCATGTGAGCATCTTAACGTCCCAAACTGTAAGAAAGAAACTACATTATGAAAGACATGGGTAGTTATATTCTAAATTTGATGCGTATTCTGTTAAAGTTCTTGTAATCTGCATTTTTGCTTTACTGGTTAGAAATATGCAATTTGCCGTATAGTTCTCAATTTAAATCGACCATTTGGTAACTGAAATCTGCTCCAAAAAGGATCACAATAAATTGATAACAACGAACGAAAGTTATACAAATTCAGCGAAACTGCTTCAGGCTTTGATATGCACGCATACAACTTATGTATCCTCTCAAAGCATACACAGACCCGTTTGACTATTATGTTAAAATGACCATTCTGACCCGATTTACAGGAACTGTTGTTTTACGGAATATACAAGAACAGTTGTTTAGATAGCTTCAGTATTTTTTTTTTATTTTTTTGAGTCAATACATAGTATTAATCGAAGGAAAAGCTACACATCGAGACTAGATGTCTACATGATGATAACCATAGCATTAAACAACCAACGAAATGTGATGCGCCTCAAAGAGCGCCATCACTGCCATAAAGGGGAACAAGGTGGTAGTAAGTTGAAATGGATACTTAAAGCAGAATGTGTCGCACGCAGTCGTGTGATTAGGGTGTGGGCAACAAATGGATCGAGTCGCCTAAAGGTGACATTTCTTGATTTTCATATAAATAGAATGGAAAGTAAAAGAAGACAACAAATACCGCTGTAGCACAACTACTTGAAATCCTCAAATTGATGATTCGGCTCTTCTAACCAGGAGTCCCAGGTTCGAGTCCTGGCAGCGGTTATTTTTTTTATTATTTTAGTTGTTTTTGTTTACTCTTAAAAAACTTAAATTGTCTAACATCGAGTATTTCAGAAACTTGTTTTTGATGATCAGGTCATGTGGTTATATGTTTGCTTATGATATCCTCGTACAAACAAACCATGCTTTAACCGCACTTACAAACACCCTTAATTTGTATATGTTTCTCGTATCTTTTTGAGATTGCACTCAAGCTCTCGGACCACATCTACTCTAGGCCTTTTTCCATGTTTATCATTGCAACACCAAAGAGCTAGATATACAACCAATGTATGATAAGCAATCGATTCAGGTCCGTTTCCAAACCATCGCGGCAGTCTTTCATCAATACCGTTGACGGCCCCCGCCATCCAAAGCCACATGTACATGTCTCTGAAGGAAGGAGGGGCATATTTTGTAGCTAAGGCACGGAAAAATCACTACTTTAATATTGTTTGTGATGTCCATTTATGAAATCTTATGAGATTGTATGTGAATTGTATTCTACTGTACATTTTTCTTGTTCTTCAGCAATGTGACTTGTAATGTTATTAGTGAAATTAATGTTCAATTTGCATCTGTTTCTGGCATCTTTTCGCGATTAGACTCGTGCTCCCAGACAACAACCAACATTGTTGGCCTTTTTTCGGGTTTATCATTGCAACACCAGAGAGCTCACGATACAACCAATGTACGATAAGCAAACTGAAGAAGCAATCACATACACAATCCAAACTGTTTATCTGCTGTATCAAAATGCATATCCAAACACCCTCTAAATAAATGTCGTCGGATCTATAGATGGGTAAATGAAGCTGCTTAAGTGTTTTGTTCATCTCATTTTGGTTGAACTAATCTGCCATTGATATTCTTCCAAACCATACATATGTCTTGCAATCAAGAACGTATTTTGATTTCCATATATATCAATATTGCAGAAAAAAAATACAATACAACTCGTGTTACAAAAAATAAAGTGACATAACTAATTCAAAGAGCTTATGTGAAGTGCTACTAAGGACGGGTTTACATTATCCTGGCAGCCAGATCTTATAGTTCTTGTTCTCATTCTCATCACATATGTCAGGTGAGATATGGAAAAGGAATCAGTGCTGATGCAAAAGATCAGATGTCTGTGGAACAAGGTTTGATAAGTGGGATTGGGTCTGCAGTTCTGTCTTCATTACTATTCTTAATGTATGCAGCCACTTTTTACCCTGGTGCTCGGCTTGTTGAAGATATAAAGACTTCTCTCGCAGATGTTTTCAGAGTATTCTACGTTATGACACCCGCGACATTTTCAGTCTCTCAATCAAGGTCGCTTGCACCAGAAACGGGTTAAGTTATGAGTTCTGTTGAGTCAGTTTTCACGACTCTTGATAGGAAAATCGACCCAAACACTGAATCTGGTATAATACTGGATATGTTCCAAGGTGAAATTGACTTTCCTATATTAGTTTTAAATATCCCATAAGACCTAATGTTTAAATATGTGCTTTATGTTTAACAATCCAAAGTGGCAAAACATTTGCCTTAGTAGGCGAGAGTGTAAGCGGGAATCAGCGGTATTCAATACTGATTCCCCTGTTAGTATTACACTCGACGGGACCGAGTTACAAAAATTACAGCTAAAATGGCTCAGGCTGCAAATGAGCTAGTATCACAAGAACCCGTCTTGTTTAATGACACAATCCAAGCCAATATTAGTAATGGAAAAGATGGTAAAGCAACCGAAACGGCTTCTGAATTAGCCAAAGCGCTTGCTTTTCATTTGTGGGTTACATCAAGGTTGTGATACAGTGGTAGGAGAACGAGGCATAGAACTGTTGGGTGGACAAAATTAAAGAGTAGAGATTGCTTGAGCGATTGTGAAGAGACCCAAGATACTAATGGATAACTACAAGTGCACTTGTGACAGTCTCCGCCATTGGGCAACTTCAAGTTATGGCTTCAAACTGACAACATAAAGAAGCTGGTGCACAACTAGAGGTATATAAGCTGGTTATGAGTCAGTTCCCCATTGAAAAACTTGCATAAACAATAATACAGTAGATGCTGAGTCAGAAAGAGTCGTTAAGAGGCGTTGGATAAGATGATGATTAATAGGACTACCATTGTTGATGCACATAGCTTGTCAACTATCAAAGGAGCATATGTGATCGTTGTTATTAAGAACGGTGTCAACGTTAAGCATGAATATATAATCAATATCAAGGAAGGATTCTATGCATCTTTGGTTGCACTTCACATGAGCTAAGATTTGTGAAAAGAATGAGCATCGACAATTCAAGTGAGTCAATAGAGGCGGATAGTCATACGTTCTTCCACTTCTGATAATTAAAGTTGCATTAACTTTACTCATTGCTTATTATGTTTGTCTGGTCCATGCTTGCAGAGTACTACGTTGTCGCCCCTGTAAGTGCATCATAACCTGCCAGGAATGTGGCTCAGGCTCTCAGCATATATAAAAACTAAGTCCACATAGCAGATTCCAAGAGTGACTCACATGAGAACCACTCGGTGAATGTCTAAAATGACATACGTTTTCGCTTTAAGACAAAAGAAAGAATGGAAGATTATGATTCCATTGAACTAATTTAAACCAGCCCCAAAGAAACACAACATTAACCATCTCCAAAGAAACACACAATCTGCGTGATTCCATTTAACCCAATCAGAAACCTCCACGTACACACCCTTTGACCAATCACATCACAACACACGGATCGACAATTCAAAAACCTCCCCTATATAAACACCCCCACCCACCCTCATATTTCCCCAATTCAAAACCCACGATCTCCTCCTAATTCAGGTATAATTATTATAATCGATTAATATTTGATTCAGTCAATTATTTCGTTTTGATTGTAGTATTTGTTTTGGTATTGAATAGTGTAATGGCTCGTACAAAGCAAACAGCTCGTAAATCAACCGGTGGAAAGGCCCCCAGGAAGCAGCTTGCTACTAAGGCTGCTCGTAAATCTGCCCCCACTACCGGTGGTGTCAAGAAGCCTCACCGTTACCGTCCTGGAACCGTCGCTCTTCGGTAACTATTTTTTTTTTCCTTTTAATTGATTTCTTATTAAATAGTTTCCCAAACCTGTTTGAATTCCTTCAATTGATTGACTTTATGTGTTCTTCGGTAACCTGTTTGTTTTTTTTCCTTTTATAAACCCGTTTCGGCATATAGAACATAACCCCCAAATTTGTGCCTTATTTCGATACTTATTGGCTTATATAGGGGCTATTTGTTTTAGCTTATTTATATAAGGTAGCTTATTTGGAGATTTATGGGCAATAAACTTATATAAGCCCATAAGTCTCCAAATAAGCTTAAAAAATTTTTGGGTTTATAAAATATAATCTGAAATATGTCATATTTTTTGCTTATATAACATAAGACTCGATTTTATTGCTTATATTCAGACTTAGGATATAATAAACTTATATAAGCCCGTAAGTTTCCAAATAAGCCACATAATTGAGGCTTACGTTATATAAGCCAAAACAAACACCCCATTAATAGTGCAATTCCTTGAATTCATTGACTTTATGTGGCTCTCTATTCGGGGGTGTTTGTTTTGGCTTATATATCGGGATTTTGGCTTAATTTCATAAGCCGAAACAAACACCACCTTCAAAAAAAAATAGTTCTACAGCAGTTGGTGTTTAAATAGTTTTGTTTATAAAAGTGATTATTTGAATTTGATAAATTTTAACTATTTGTGTCTGAATAGTTGATATCTTAGATTATAAAGAAAGTCATAGTTTCAAATATTACAGTTTGCTAATTATCTTCATGAATTTTGAATACAGTGAGATCCGTAAGTACCAGAAGAGCACAGAGCTTCTCATCCGCAAATTGCCATTCCAAAGGCTTGTTCGTGAAATCGCTCAGGATTTCAAGACTGATTTGAGGTTCCAGAGTCACGCTGTGTTGGCGCTACAGGAGGCTGCTGAAGCTTACCTTGTTGGTTTGTTTGAGGACACCAACTTGTGTGCCATTCATGCTAAGAGGGTCACTATCATGCCCAAGGATATTCAGTTGGCTAGACGTATTCGTGGCGAGCGTGCTTAAGTTTGTTTAGTGTTTGCTTTTGTGTTTTGTTGGAAGGGTATGTAGGCTTTACATACTGAACTTGTTCTAATAGGGTGTTTGGTTTCTGATCTGTGTTAGTTTTGGGATGTAAGTGAATTCACTATCGCTTGGTTATTGATATGAACTTGATGTTATTGACGAAGTTGCGATTGTGCTTGTTATTTAAATCCAACTTTTGTTTTTCATCCCTTGGATGCTTCTTGTGTTTGTTGTGTCTAGCACATAGTTGACGATTACTGTTTGATAACCGTAACGATGACTTTACCAAGTTTGTGCAGTCTTACAATTGACAAATACTTTAGTGTATTTTTTCTTTAAATTTGATCGCTTTTTTTAAATGCCCCCCACTCGAATTTCAAATTGCCCCCACTCACATATTAAATTCCAACATTTAACACTGAAAAACCTAGAAATCGTTAATTTTTAAGTTATAATAGTCAATTTTTATTCGAATTCTAGGTTTTTTGCCTTGCTATCGGCAAAAAAAATGTTTGCCCCCCATATTGAAATTTTCTAGGTCCGCCACTGCTGATAAGTCAAAGATGAAGTGATCAATTTACCAACTTCTTTTATAAGGGGTGTACTCGAATGTGTAAGACTTAGTTTGGTTTGATTTGCATGTTTTAATTCGAATGTATATTATGTGTTTGAGACCGTTGCAAATACCATATAAGAGCCGTAGGGTGTTATAGGAGGACAAAAATGCTTATAACATTGTTTTAACTCACCTGAAAATAACGAAGACTTGATAGTTATAACCATTTACAGACACAGTACCTTTTTTCTAGTTCTTTATGTTCACTTTCTGCACTTCCCGACCCTAAGTGAGCCTTGTCCTCTTTCTGATCTTTGTTGTTACTCGTAGTGGACCCACCCCTCCAGTTTAAACAACCGGTCATTTCCTTCGACTCCGGGCCGGTAGGTGGAGATATGGCCCCCATTTCATCATCTCCAATCAGAAGTGTCCTTTTTGAACACTCTAAGCAACACATAATGTTATCTTCCAATGCTGATCTTTGGGTCAACGGCTTCTCATCCTCCAACTTTCTATTAGTATTTGATGATGATGATGATGCAGTGGGTCCCATACTAATCCCACATTCGAGGTTTTCAGAGGTCGACTTTGGATTGGATTCTGCGACTAGGTCGGATGCAGCTACCGGGGTTACAGGCTTGGAATCTATTTCTTCAGGATTACTAGCCTGGCGAGGTGTTGACTTATTTTTATCCTAACCTTTGACTTTATAAGAAAGCTCTATAAGTAGGAAGGGTCGATTAGCAGCAGCTTGGTTATTAGTGAATATATCAGAAAACGGAACATTATCAATATCTGCATCTCGGTTATTATATGAGGCACAATGGGCAGATATGTTAAGGCGTCAAAACATATGTTTTTTCTACAAGTCCAAATCCATCGGTTTATATAAGGATCAACAAAACATATGATCAATGTATATCAGTAGATGGTGTGGAAAAAGTGTAATTGCTGAACAACTTACCAAAAGAGCCTGATTTTCACGCTCAACATTCTCCAAAAACACTGGCCTATGCAGCCTTTGCTTATCGACTTTGTTGGTCCCTTATAATTAATGTATACTTTTCTTAATAAGGCAATTTAAGAGGTTATAGACAGTTTAATACACTTCAGGCCACTCTTATGTCTTAACCCGTTCTGTTCTTAAGGATTACCAATTTGGCTTGTTTGGGTACAATTACAAGGTAGAAAACTGCTACTATTGTGTAACTATTATGCTACTTAAGATCAGCAGCCTTTCTATCTAGACGCTTCAGAGTTATAAAGACCATGAATCACACACTTAAACACAGCCTTCAAAGAAAGAAAGCTGCTATCACTCTTCTTCTAGATTAGAATAACCGAGCGAAGCGATCTACAAATGCATTGATGCACCTAAATCTGTTAGTTGAAAAGCATACCTCAACTGTACCATAGTCTTCTTCATACCTATCAATTCTTGTTTGACTCCATCCCTACCAAAAAGTGTACCAGTGTTCACCTGTCTTGCCCATATTGCCACTTGCTGTAGGACATGTTTGTATACAGTATCTTTATCGAACAAGATATGGCTGCCCATTCAGCTTGTAATTTTGGTGGTGGAAATGCTGAAAAGTTGGCACTTGGTTAGCAATCAGGAGTTGAAAACTTTCAAGTGGTGGAAAACTCAGTTCACAAACGAGGAGTTGAGACATGCATCAGGGACGAAGTCCACTCACTCCTGAAACGAGGAGTTGAGACATGCATCAGGGACGAAGTCCACTCACTCCTGGAGAAACCGGATTGCTTTTGGAAGCTTTGGGCTTTAACACTGATACACGTAATAAACGATTTATTTGACTATCTGGTTGATTGTGCGCATAATCCAAATGTATAAAGATGACGAATTAGTATTCCTGTATCAACCTAAAACCCCATGAAACATCTAATAAAACCATCAAAGACCATGTTTTATCTCAACAGCTGTAAGTTTATTATTAACAACAAATAGTGGTAATAAGTGGTAACATGATCAAATGTTTCAATCCTTTTGTACATCATTATTTCACACACAAACCTTCAATGCATACGCTTTTTACATTGTCCTGATGTTTGGAGTTGTTGACATCTTAAAAAAAAGTAAATTACTGGTTCCCATGTGTAAATAAGAAGGAATGATTTGCCTCTATTTACATCAACACCAAGTAGTACAAGATTGATATCAACGAGCACCAAATCACGGACAAAAGTTACCACCTGCTGCTGAATGAATGATGGGATTGTTGCATACTTGAAAGTTGAAAGCCTTGTGGATGCAAAGTAAACTGGCAGCAATCATGTTGTGACTTGTCCCCTAGACGTCAATTGGTGTAGAGGAGCTCAAGGTGAAACTCAGACAACATGTAAACCATTTGGCAGTAGTTTGAAGCAGCTTGGATAAAGCACCAAGATGACTTTGAAAACTGACATATCAATGGATCTTGCCCAGTTTCGACTTGATGACAGCCGAACAACACAGATGGCTATAAGCAAGGCCTTGTTGTTCTAATACGTCTAATGATTAGGTTATCGTTCTTACACAACAAACTCACTTATTTTCCACTCAAGTTCATTCGGAAACCAGTGCTTAGAAGGAAAGGTCCATTGTTTGACATTTGGTTCAAGCTTAAAAGCTAAATATGATAGAATTTTGAAGATAAAGCGTTCCTTACATTATTAGTACATACAAAATCTTGTACATGGAGTCCTGATCAAGAGAACTAATGAATTCCTTTGCACGCTGTAAGTCTTCAACCTGCAAGTTTGCCACTTGATCTTAGTTAGGTGACAAACAAACTTGATAAAAGAATTTAGATCGTTATAAACCGAAAGTTCTGCAAAAATATATACATGGACAAGGATCATAAAATTAATAACAGAAATTATACAAATAAAGATATTGCTAACTGCAAGTTTGCCACTTGATCTTAGTTAGGTGGTGTTTGATAAGAACTTAATAAGTATTAATTGAAAAACAAGTGAGTAAATTAAGTCAGTTGCAGTCTGTTTGTTTTGGGCTTAAACCTAACACATGTCTTTATAGAATAAGCCAGGTGAATGAGGGTCTCTATAATAAGTTAGTGACTTATTTTATAATTTTACATATTTACCCTTCCATTCTTCACTTGTAATTTTCATTTAACTTCTTTTTAGGGTATAATAGTAATTTTCTCAATTTCAGACATTTTATTCAGCACTTAAAACAAACAATTATACATTTATTTATAATCAGACATCATATATTTAGACAGTCACTCTAATTTTACAGGACTTAACTCGGTTTTTAAAATGACCATTCTGACGTGGTTTTCTAAATTACTGTTCATATAAATTCAATAAGAGCCCATGTTTGCCATCATTTACAAGAACAGTAGTTTCAAAGAGAACACAATAACAGTATTCCTGTATCATTTTAAAATCCCATCAAACATCTAAGACGATACAAGACCTTGCTTCAACAAGCTGCTAAGTTGCAGCACAACAAAGATATGCTCCCACTTATCTTTCTAGCAACATGAACTAAACGGAATATAAAGACTCATGGTTGAAACTGAGACATCATAATGGAATGGCAAAATGGACAAAGGATGGGGATCAAATTGGGAAAAAAGGTAGGATTGACCCAACCAGAAAAGACCCGTTTGACTTGGTTTTTATAATGAACACTTTGACGCGGTTTTAAAATGAGCGTTCTTACTCTTCAAGAAACGCTCATGCTTGCCATCATCTAAAAGAATAGAATTTTTTACAATAAACACAAGAACAGCTATTCCTGCATCATCCCGAAAGCTACACTTCAGCACTACATGTGTGAATAACGAAAAGATAAGATACTTAAAGAGTAAGAACATTAAACAACCAACGATTATGCGGGATATGTCTGCTTAATCCTTAATATTACCTCATCAGTAGGATGATATAAGCAAGGTCTTGTTCTAATACAACTAAAGTATCACCTCACAGCATACATAGATCATCACTTACACAAATCAAATCACTCTTATATCCCACCTAAGTTCATCAGGAAACTAGTGCTTTTAAAGGAAATATTGATTGCTCGACATTTGGTTTAAGATTTAAAGGATATATACGATTGAATTTA